>JAQMYG010000033.1:5308808-5321992 GCA_030014215.1 Clariallabes teugelsi
GAAACATCATGCTTTGGGGCTGTTTTTCTGCAAAGGGACCAGGACGACTGATCCGTGTAAAGGAAAGAATGAATAGGCCATGTATCGTGAGATTTTGAGTGAAAACCTCCTTCCATCAGCAAGGGCATTGAAGATGAACCGTGGCTGGGTCTTTCAGCATGACAATGATCCCAAACATTTTCTACCATTATTTGCAAATAAATTCTTTAAAAATCCTACAATGTAATTTTCTGGATTTTTTTTTCTTATTTTGTCTCTAATAGTTGAGGTATACCTATGATGAAGATTACAGGCCTCTCTCATCTTTTTAAGTGGGAGAACTTAAACAATTGGTGGCTGACTAAATACTTTTTTGTCCCACTGTATGTACAGTGTGAGACACACCTCATAAGGAACATAGTCAGCAGGAAGTTTCTCTAGCATTTCATTGGCCAGTCGCAGAACCGTGCTCTCCCGTGTCTCATCTCCCCCACCACTGCTGTCTTTAGGCTGAATGCTTATAATAGTGTTGAGAATTTCAGTGGCCATGTTTGTCTGGCAGGTGATTTCAGCATTTGAATGAAGGCCGAAAACCTAATAAATACAAAAAAAAAAGAAGAAAGGTTTAGCTTTTGCTAGGTTTGCCGTGTGTCATTGGTTACTACAGTAAATACTCTGCAGATATGAAGAAACTTTTACCTTTAATCTTTATTAACACACATTCTAAACATTTCAAATTGTTGACAACATTTAAAATATTTCCTACCTCCGGTGTGTCGACCAGGGGCAGAGTATCAATATGGGCATGGTATTCCTGCAGCATCTTAACCTTTGGTATAGTATAGCCTTTATAGAAACAAAACTTGTCCCCAAAGGTGCTCTCACTGAACCAAATACGCGTAAAAGTGTTAAGAAGTCGTTTGTCCATATCATCAGTGACCCGTCCTCCATAATGAACCTAAAGAAGTTAATAGATTAATGAAATAAACATTTTTTATCTAACATGGCTACATAGAATTAGTTTTAAAAGCTTTCTGCAGTTTCCCTTTTGAATATCTTTGTGAATATTTCATGATTCGGGATACTTTTCTTTCCTTTGTTCTTTTTCCCTTCCTTCCCTTCTTTCTTCCATCATTCATTCCTTACGTCTTTTCTTCCTTCAGGCTTTCATAAAATTTTTCCTTCTATCTTTCCTTCATTCAATTGTTCCTTCTTTCTTTCCTTCCTTGTTAAAAAGATAGCAAATAGTTGATTTGGCCGTGCCTTTTGCTATCTATTTGGAGTGTTGCTTTACTGATATTTTAGACTAATCATGGTTTGTTTCACTGTTTAAATGTCCTATTGAGGAGAACACCACGTTCCAAATTGAAATGGGAAAATGTCTGAACTATTTAATATTAACTCATATACTTATACTTTGGTAGGCAGCTACAATAATAACATTAGGTAGTCCAAATGTATATACTATATACAGTACTTATATATATATATATATATATATATATGCATGAATAAAAACAAAACATACTACATACTTCTCCAAGCATGTAGCGCAGACAGTTCCAGTTCACACCAAGCTTTGCATCCACCACATCCAAGTGGTTTTGCACAAACTGCACACTTGATGTGAAATCTGCCTGGTTGAACTCATAGGGGATATTCCAGCCAAGTGGACCAAACTTACGCCTCTCCTTTTAGGCATACATAAAAATTTATACAGACATTAAACAAAATCAGAAAAAAGAATGTACAACTTAATTACTAGGATTCCGTCTTTTCACTATTTTCAAATGCAATGTATTACTAATAAAGTGGATGCTGAGTGTAGTTACCAAACTTGAACTGATGCTGTAGGAGTTTGGTAACTGACATTTCGAAATGACGAGTTTTACAAAGAGTCTGACCTGTACAGTGGTGTGCAGAAAGGCTACGGCATAGAGTAAAGGTTTCCACTGTGGCATGTTGGTTATCTCTAGCTGTTCCTGAGTAATGCTGCTGTAGGTCCTCCTTAAACCAGCTTTCACGCCTTCATGACAAAAGAATTAAAGAATTAATTTTATTAAACGTCATATTGTTTCTAACAAAGTAAGGATGTATGCATGTACAGATGGAGCCATTGTAAATGTTTGGCTGGTCAGTTACAGGAACTACGCTGATCTCTGTGACTGGTCCCATCTCAGAACCCTGCTTTAAACACAATACCCATTACAATGCAGTGCACATTAAAATATCACCAGATTTTGCACTGGTCATGGTTTGATAGTACCTGGACCAAAAATAAGACTTTATATAATGTGAATACATATGGAGCATTATGGACCAGACATTTATGACAATCCTTATTTAACTGGTGCATTTAATACACATACCAATGTTCTCATGAAATGTCAATAAAATAGCCATTTAATATGCATGTGCATCACATTAATTCATTAAACAACCTGAATGTGGAAAAGCAGTAATTGATAAAGCTCAGGATTTTGGTATGTCACACTCACACACTCCAGGTACAATGCAGCTTCCCATATAGCTTTGTGATAAGTATGCAGAGTAATGTACTGAAATATGGTGTTCACACAACTTCCTTTCAAGCCCCCAGGGTAGGGATTTTGTCTGCTATTTGGTTAAAGCTTGGAAATGGTGTCAAAAGGTTTTTATGCTGCTATCTTAGCCCACCACAGCCAGCAGTGTAGGATAGGAGGCCTGTAGGATTGTGTGCAATATGACAATATGATATTGTGCAACTTATTAATAAATGACATTATCATCACTCTTGGTGTTAAAGACGTGTCGCTCCATACAGCATACGTATGTGAACAGTGTATTCCTGTAGTGACATGAACTTGGGAGAAAGAAGAGAGGATGCATAGTCAGGCATAACTATGTTTAAAAAAAGTCATGCAGGATCGATGAAACTTAATAGTGTCATATATTTGTATTTATTATATGCCATGAATGACACTCCATAGTTTACAATACCCAAAACATAGTGACATATTGTGGTTACATTAAATTATCGGACAATTCTGCTGGATGTAACACCGCTTCTTGTTTGAGGCAGGAAATTGGGCTTAAATCCATTAAATTAGATTTAAATATTGTCTGTAAGGGGACATACTCTACCCCGTGTGTGCAAATCTCAAATTACACATAGGGCATTTGGCAGGTGCCCTTATCCCCAATGACTTATATTTTTATTATACACCCAAAAATTGGGCCTTGCCCAAGGGCCCAACAGTGGCAGCTGGGGGGAGATGAGGTTTGAACCTGTGATCTTTTGATCAGTATTCCAATGAGTAGTCCAATATCTTACCCACTGAGCTACCCCTGCCCTTCATTACATTTAAAACTATTAGAAAATCCTGAAACATCACATACCTTGTGGAGGCTCATTAGTGAATTTGATTGATGACTGAAGGAAATTGATGGGAAACTTTGGGTGTACGTCTGTAGTAACCCAAACTTTGAAATTGTCATGGACAGTCTCTGTAGTAGTGAGGGACTCTAAAAGTTCATCCAGAAAGTCCAGACCAAGATGGCAATTCTGCAGCAGTAACCAACCACCTTCGGACATGCTTTGGGTCAGCAGCCTTCGTGCATGGACTTCCTGTCCTTGTCCCATGGAAATTGCTTGACAGAGGACACCCTAAAAAAAGTTGCATTGTTAATGAGAAGTTAAGTATAGTTAAGTCCAGCAGGACTTAGCACCTGACCACAGTGCCAAAATAACCACTAACGGGTTTGCTGACCATGTTTCATACTGTGCTTGACCTGAATACTGTCAAGAGGAAAACCACCTTAGTACAGACGAGGTGAAGGCTGTTAGCAAAGCAACATAGTCTTCAATAATGTTTCATCAGTGCAACAGACTGTTAATTGTGGGACAGCCAAACAGGCCTTTATGAGAAAAATATTTGTGCTAAGATACTAATAAGGTTTTATCTGTATTTGACTACAGTTTAAAAATGCATGCAATCTTTGATGCGCTTCAAAGGTGACATACCTTTGTTTTTGCCAACCTCTGTATATTCTCCGTGGGGTCTGAACCCATAGAGAGAAGGCAGACGATGGGTGTCCTCTTGTCATTCTCTGTATACATAGCATCCATGTCCAGTACCACACCCTCTGCGTATTTCTGTCCTATTGATTCTGTGACATACCTTCGTGCCTGCCACAAATGTATAGGTTTGTGTCAGGATTTTTACAAACATCATTTTACAAGTACACTGCCTGGCCAAAAAAAGTCACACAAGTTTCATCCAATCACGTTCAGCTTTGATTACAGCACACACTGTAATGGCCAAGTCATGTGTAAAATGAGTCCTGATGCTTCCAGAAACACTCTTTTACAGTCTGAGTCCCTGAATATGCTTGTGGCATCAGGAAAAGAAAATTCATCTGATTGATAACCTGGAAATTCAGTCATCATCTGACTTCATGTTATTGCCACATAACGTTTCTGAGCCTAGACCTGGCACCTCAAAATGGAAACTGCTATCCAGTTTTATTAAAAGGGTCTGCCATACCAAATGCCCATAATAGAGGACTAGATGGAGTTTGTGCTGTCTCAACTTGTGGGACTAGTACATGGGTCAGCTGAGATACTTATCGCTAGGAGGCATGCAGGCCTAGGGGATTTTGAGGAATTCACAGAGGGGAAGATGAGGTGAAGACAACAGTTTCCCTTACTCTGGTGTGAGTCTGTCTTGGAGTTTTTTTTTTATTTTTAGGGAGGCTGCGTCTAAAGTGATGGCCAGTAAGTCAGCAGGCGTGAGTGAGCACCAGGATGAGGCTGACAGGGGAAACTCCTCACACCCGTACACTATTGATGGGGTGCAAACCAGTGGCAGGGCACAAGCACACCATGGATCACAACAGATAAAGCCACTGTTAATTATTACAATTGTGTTTGTTATACCGTATATACAAGTATTAGATTTAGATTCGTCATTATACAAAGTTTGACTTGATTTGAAACATGTTTCTCATTTACTCTCTTGAGAGAAAAGTGCTCGCTTGGATGTGCAAAAAACAGTAACAAATAAGTGAAGAAAGATATGTGTTCAGGAAAATATGGGCCATTTGCTGCTGTTTACAAGTTTTTATGTTTGGAAGGTAAATTCATAATTCATTCTTTTTTTTTTCCTCCCCCATTTCAGTTTACCATAAAACCTTGTCTTCAAAATTAATGCACAAACCGAACCGTGAGTGTGTGTACGTTAAGTACGTTTGCAGTAACGGTGACGAGCCTTAGTTTGGACATCCCTGTATAAGGGTATTCTGTGCAGTAATAGCAGTGCCCAAAAATAGTATGCTGTGCAAATGATGGAGACTAAACAGGTGTGTCTGGCAAACCGTCATAATGTGGTATGTTAACCTCTGCTCAGAGTTATAGAGGAATTATTCACATATATTTTTATGATTACTCAGAGCTCCAAATATGAAACGCTATTATGAGCCAGACGGCTTTAATTATACTAAGCATTCTCATGTTATGTGATGTGTGTGAGGGGCTTTCCTTTAGACAGTAAAAGAGCAGTGGACTGACAGAGTCTCACAGGGGGTGTGACTTTAAAGCTCAGTGGCTGATCAGCTGTTCAAGTTCATTTCAGGGACGCTTTTTATAGCAGTAGCCACATGATACATATAGGGAACATTTTAGACTCTGATAGTTTATGAATGATTAGATTAAATGTTTTACTCTGCATTTTTTTTTAAAGAAATTTGCTGTATCGCCGCCAACATGAAAAATGTAAATGGTTGGCTTTTATTATTTATTTATTAATATCATAATATACACTGTAAAAGAAATGTGTTACAAAGCCTTGTACAACTTTCTCACTGACATTCTAGAATGTTAGTCTAGCTCTTTGACTTCTTAACCATTTTGACAATTTGTTTTTGACTCAAATAGAATAAATGAAAATGTAAACTACACTGCTTGACTCTAGTCAAGTCAAATCCACTAATATTTCATTAAACTGCCTTTAGATTTGATTGCAGTGTGTTTTCGCCATGGTATGGTTTCAACAACCCTACGCAAAGTTCCAACATTTGGTTCTGTCCAGAGTTACATATACAGTACACGGTGGGTGAAAAGTAATAAGGCGTTAAAAATTGGTAATAAAGTCCATATTTCTAATACAGTACAAATGTATTGAATCTAATTGTACGTGTATTTTATTACATAGGAAAATGGGGCTGGGGATGGAATTCATGGTCTACTGAAGGAAGTCGTCTGGGATATTGCTGAGAATCTCCTGAATCCATGTCCCCAAGTCTTCTATTGTGAGAGGCGTTGTCTTGTACACCTGCTCCTTTGCGTATCCCCACAGGAAATAAATCACATAGTGTGAGATCTGGGTTCTTGGAGGCCATTTATGAGCTCTGCGTCGTCCTAGCCAATGTCCTGGAAAATGCTGGTCTAACCATGCACGCACAGGAAGAGCAAAATAGGGTGGTGCACCATGAGGTGGTGCTTCAGTGATACTACAAGTTCTATAGCCATTAAATATCGTCTAGTTAATTTTCACCCACCATGTATTTTTGGCCGAGATCCCATTCTGATCAAATCATTACAGACCTTAAAAATCTGCAAGTTTTTAATCATGTTAGGGTTATGACTCTATGGAAAGCAATTCATGTGTGAAAATTGAAGAGTGATAACATGATCATTCTGTACATTCAGGACTTCAGCTGACATTTTATTCATCTGACCAACTGAAGCAACCCCAGATCATATCACTGCCTCCAGAGGCTTGTACAGTACAGTGGACACTATGTATGATGGATGCTTCACTTCATGTGCTTCCATTCAAATGAGACAACACCACTGCTCTGAAACAGTAAAATAATCTGGAATGATTATAGACCACATAACGTTTCTCCACTGCTCCAAAGTTCAATCTTTAAGCTCCCTAGCTAATTTTTTTTTTTTTTTGTTCTTTAGAAACAATCATATGAATTCTTCTCACACTGTGAAGATGGAAATGGTTACTTTCACTATTAAACACAGCAGTATGTGTTTAATTATCACAGTCATTCATTATTATTTTCTTTCTCATCAACAGTTTTTCCATGAAGCTGACAATTCACCTCTATCCTTGCAGGTTTTAATTATGTGTTGGACAATTCTTAAACAAATTCCAGTCATTTCAGCAATCTCTGACTTGCTAATTAGTTTCTTTGCTTGATGCAGGCCAATACATTCCAACATGGCTTATTTAAGAAATGAGAAGCTACTCAGTGCATCACATTAGAATGAAAAAATCATTATATATTCATTATTTAAATAAATAAATCCAACCTTTGTTGTTTAGGCAAAGTGAAGGAAAACATTTTTTAAAAATGTTACCTGTGCAATAGTGCGGTCAGGGCACCAACTTCTGATCAGCAAAAGCTTGTGAAAGGCATCCAGACTGTCATATCCATCAGGAAGTGCTGCATCCTCTGGAGCGGCTTCCTCAAACCAGGATTTCCAGACCTTGTCATTGGATGCCACCTGATGTAGAAGTTTAATAAAGGGATGCAGACTAGATAGGTGTACCAGGTTTAGCCACGTCATATCCAGGATCCATCGCTTTGGCTTGGGCTCGACGGAGTTCAAGTCAAGAGATGCTCCACCTAGAAGAAAAGGTATACAATTTTCCACGTTATTTTATTACAAAAACTTGAATTAATTGTTAATATTACTGAATAGGGAAATTATTCATATAATTATATTTGTATAGAATTTTTAACAGTGGACATTTTTGTGAAGGAGCTTTAGAGAAAAAAAAAGAAATTGGATTTTCTTTTTTTTTGTATGTAAACAAAAATATATACAAGGGGTACAGTGGGTACCAATTATATCTCAGTAGTTAATGTTCATTGGCGGTGATTAGGAAATGAGAAAAAATTGCTTCAATTCCCGACCTTGTACTTAAACTACAATCTTTTACCAATATGTGTAATCCGTACCCTGTATCAGGTACGAAATGTACAGTAATCTAGCAAATTATAATTCAGCATTAGCTGCAACCAAGGCTAATTAAGGCTGCGCTTTTTAAAAAGATAGGTCAGGGTTCAGAGTGATCACACTCACTGCCATGCCTGCTTGTCAGTCATAACTCAGTGTGTATGCGTCAGGGAGGTGCAAAGAACATCGGCTGGTTTAGAATGTGAGCATTATGTGAGTTATAATTATTATTATTATGAGCTCATATTTAATGTTACATATTTATATGTTGCTCCTCCTTGATGTTCAAATAGTCAGATATGTTTGTGTGCATTGTGTTATGTTATTTTTTTTTAGGATTAAGAGATTTTATTCAGCATGATTGACTGAAAAAAAGTTCTGCATATACAGTATATATATATTCATGCAATGACAATGTGTTTAACCTTACAATAGCATTTTCATTCCTAGTACAAAGACAGGATTTATGATACTATCATCAGTATTAACAATTACACAGTATACTTTTAGTTCTACATTATATATATCTAGAAATTACTGCACAGACAGTATAAGACAATACTTGCTGGGTATCTATATGTTGTAGCTGTCATACTAAACTTATGAACGTACCTTTAATAAATGCATGAAACTCGCTGTGAGAAATATTTTTGGCTTGAAGGTCTATCTTCAGTGCCAAAAGAAGGGTGAATAGGAATTTGTGATCTTCATACAAGCCTCGAACTGTATAACGGAAAACCTCATAGGTCAAGAAATCCATTATGTAATCGAGTCTTTTCTGGGTAATTTGAGACTTTGGTGACTTGTCCAACGAATTGTCAAAAATATCAAGGAATTGTCTCAGTGAGGTCTGGTACATGACATTGACCAGGCTCATTTCGACAATGAGAAAATAGAGGATGCTGCCTCTTGTAGCTATTGGACGGTACTCCTCACGAGCATGATTGATCTTTATTTCAGTTTCTGCTGCCACTGATAACTTCTCTCTTACCTTGGAAAAAGTAAACAATAAAAAATAAACACACAAGGCAATATAATGTACTAGTATTGGATTACTAGTAACAAATAATACTGTACTAACAGAATTGTACTAATAGTATCATTAGTATTCTACTACACAAACCACATGAAGAATGTATATACATATATTTAATTGTAAATTTGAGGGTTTATTTAAATTTGTTTTTATAAATACAGGGGTGAGTCCTTTTATAGAAAAACTTTTGTTGGCCCAACTGCCTTATCAGCGCTTTCCATTCAAGGCTACTGTCTCCTCAGGCACTGCTGTGTAGGTGTGAACATGTTACATCAGTTCATTTCTAACTGCGGTGAAAGCAAAAATTGATGCAGTGATTGGTTTTTGTGGTCCGAGGGTGTATCTGATGCCGAAACAACAAATGGAATGGAACTAATGGAATTAATTTTGCTTTTCTCCATGTGACACTGTTGGTGACGGTCAAAATTAAGAACATACTTAACTAGCCTGGCTATCACAGCATTTGGCAGCAACATGCCATCCCATCTGGTTTACATTTCATGGGACCATCATTTGTTTTCCAACAGGACAATGACCCAGACACACCTACTGAATACTGTAGGTTATGTAAGACCTATTTGTCCAAGAATGAGAGTGAAGGAGTTCTACATCAGATGACCTGGCCTCCACAATCACCCATTATAAATCCAATTTAGAGTGTTAGGGATGAAGGGATGAGTTGGACCAGAGAGTGCAGAAAAAGCAGCCAGTGAGTACTTAACACCTCTGGAACTCCTTCAAGAGTGTTGGATAACCATTCCAGGTGATTACCTCATGAGACTGACTGAGAGAACGGCAAGAGTGTGCAAAGTTGCCATCAAAGCACAAGGTGGCTACTTTGAAGGATCAAACATATAAAACATATTCTGGATTATTTAACAAATTTTTGTTGATTACATAACTCCATATTTGTTCTGTCATAATTCCAATGTCTTCTGTATTAATATACACTGTTGAAAACAATAAAAAAAAGGAAACTTTATATATCCTGAAACTTTATATATCTTTATAGCTTTTAATGATTGAAACTTTCACCTTCCTTAGAATATTCTGTCAAAATGTTGTGTGCAGATATCCAAACGCTTCTGTTTACGCTTCTAATCACACCTCCACACAATTACAATCCACGCTTCACAGTGGGAACCACACATTCAGGAACCATCTTTACACCCTCTCTACATCTAACAAAGATGTGGTGGTTGAAACCAAAACTCTCACATTTAGACTCATCAGACCAAAGGACAGTATTCCACTGATTTAATGTCTATTCCATGTGCTTCTGGGTCCAAGCAAGTCTCCTCTTAAGTAATGGTTTCTTTGCCACAATTCAACCATGAAGACCTGACTCACGCAGTCTAATCTGAACAGTGGCTATTAAAATATGTCTGGAGCTTGAACTCCGAGAAGTATTTATGTGGGCACTAATTTGAGGCACTGGGAATTAGGGGTTTCTGAGACTGGTCATTCTTATAAATGTATCCTTTGCAACAGAGGAAGCTCTTGGTCTTCCTTTCCTGGGACAACCCTCATGAGAGTAAGTTTCATCAAAGGGCTGCACTTGGGGGTGCTTTAAACGTTTGAGAGATTTTTTTGACTGATATTCCTTAAAGTAACAATTTGTCTTTTCTCTTTACATACAGTAACAAAGTACATAAAGTGTTTCTTGTTATAAAATAGACTTGTACAGTAGTTGTAGTAGCACTTATAGGGTTATTGGCTCTGTACCCATCTTTCCTTTGCACAAGACAACTTACAGTATGGTCTAAAGCACATTTAAAAGGTAAGAAGTGTCATAAAGTGTGATTTGAAAACCATTCCAGGTATCTACCTTGTGAATCTGATGAGAGAATTGCATGGATGTACCAAGCTGTCACCAAAGCTAAATGTAGCTACTTTTAACATCTAAAATAAATCTAAGATATAAAAATATTCTGGGTTGTTTAACTTTTTTTTGTTTACTACATAATTACATACACTTTATTCAATAGTTTGGATGATTTCTGTATTAATGTACAGTTAAAAATAAAGAAAAATATAGTTGCAAAGCAACGATGATCATTTGTTTTGAGCATGTTAAGACCTCCAAAAAGCCCCAGATCCTGGAAAAAACCTTCACAATATCATGTCACTCAATGTGATTTTACTCAATATGACGTCATTCAGGAAGTTAGTAGCCACTTTTCAGCATAAGTTTAAGGCATTGCCACAGCTGAACCGTTTGAGATATCAAAAATCCCTTTGCAAGTTTGCATCTTGAATGTCTTAAGATCATATTGGCCCAGTTTGGTGGTGATCGTATAAATCCCCTAGGATTTGACATGCAAACATGTCAAAATAACTGACTTCCTGTTGAGTAGAGCCCATGACCGGATGTCATAATGCCTGGGCCATAAAAACACTGAAGAAGAAGGAGCATCCAAACTTTTGACTAGTAATATATAAATGTGTGCGTGTGTGTGTGTGTGTGTGTGTGTGTGTGTGTGTGTGTGTGTTTATACATACCTACCTGTACATGTATACAATCTTAACCACTGTCACTAATTTAAAAACTTAAAAGCTATAATAAAATAAAATGATGTCTTTTGACCTACATACCTCCTCAGCCGTACTTTTCGTAACTCTGAGCACATCTACCAGAGACTTATCCTCCACAAGGGAACCTTGTGTGCTGGTCAGTTTATACAGCAGATTATCCTCCAGCTCCTGCATCTTTCGCTTGTTGGATGTGACCTCTACCACCAGTTTTACTCGTTCTGATTCCATTTCCTTAATAGAACGGAAAATGATTTCTTGAATGAATGAATTTGGCTTTCTAGTAATTCATTAGTCTATTATCTTCGCATATATTCACATACCCCTTGAACATTTCCACATTAGTAATGTTATGTTTCCTTAAACAGAAATACAGTAGAGTAAAAATATGTCATGCATTTAGACAAAAGAGTCCGCTCTATGATATTAGCCTTGTTTAATACACAGGTTGCACAATTATTTGTTTGTAAAAAAGGTGAGGTCCAGCCAGCGCGCATAAAATTGACACACACTAATAGATTTACTGTACATGAGATTTACGGTACAGGACAATCTGCTAAAGTTCAAACAGAGCTTCACAATGGGCAAGAAAAGTGATTTATGTGACTTTGGCATGGCATGGTTGTTGGTGCTAAGAACAGGAAACTGAGTCTACGGTTTGCATGGGCTCACCATAATTGGACGATTCTGTTGTGACATTCAGATGGTAGGGTCAGAATTGTGCATTAACAACATGAAAGTGTATCAATAGTATCAATAGTTTATGCTGCTGCTGGTAGTGTAATGGTGTGAAGGATATTTTTTGCCACACTTTGGGCCCCTTAGTATGAATTGAGCATTATTTAAATGCCACAGCCTAACTGAATATTGCTGCTGACGATGTCCATCCCTTTATGTCCAGCACTATGATAAGCCAACATCATCTCAAACTGGTTTGTTGAACATGACAGTGAGGTCACTGTACTCAAATGGCCTCCACAGTCACCAGATCTCAATCCAATAGAGCACCTGGTGGTGAAAAGGGAGATTCATGGATGTGTAGCTGACAAATCTGCAGCAACTGTGTGATGCTATCATGTCAATATGGACCACAGTCTCTAAGGAATGTTTCCAGCACCTTGTTGAATCTATGCCACAAAGAACTAAAGCAGTTCTGAAACCGAAAGTGGTCCAAGCCAGTACTAGCAAGGTATAACCTGCTTAACAGTTCTCAGTCGGCAGCAGTCTCATTAATTTGGGTACCAGCCCATGGCCCATATGTAAGCCCAAACACCAAATAGCACTGGCAATAAATCAAATGAATCGACTTCTGCTGTTTATACAAAAACATCCTAGCCTATTGACCTTGGGCACCAAGAGCACAGGGCTACTCCTATTACTGTGGTACCCCCTGCCATATTCAGCACAGCCTTGAGTTGAACCCTAACCACACTTTTTGTACTTCAGTAAATGGTAGGGGTGGCTGTGTGAAAACATGCCTGAAGAAATATGAGTGTGATGCTCTACAAGGTTAAGTGACCAGATAGAGGCAAAAGCACACTGAAAAATTCCCCAGTGCAACCAGTGGTGTCAAAAGTATTCACATTCATTACTTGAGTAGAAGTGTAGATACTAGGGTTTAAAAAGACTTCTTTAGAAGTTGAAGTATCAACTCAAGCTTTTTACTCAAGTAAAAGTGTA
>JAQMYG010000033.1:5322092-5342092 GCA_030014215.1 Clariallabes teugelsi
TTGCGTGAAAATGTAAGGAGTAGAAGTAAAAAGTCGGCTGAAAAATAATTACTCCAGTAAAGTATACAGTAGATACCCAAAATTTCTACTTAAGTAAGGTAACGAGGTATTTGTACTTCGTTACTTGACACCTCTGATTGCAACCGGGTAGCATATGCTCTCTTGAATGGTGATAAGTGGGTTCTTTGGCCATCGACTTATTTTGGGTACTGACTCCTTCTTCCTGGGCCACGGGAGCTGCATCTTCCAATGGCTTCAGGAAATTGAGGTAGTAAAGTGCACCAAGTCTACACCTTCAATTGACTTCAAATTTGACTCCTCTGTCTTGCAATGTGACTTAAAGAGTCCCTGCCACTTTTCAAGTAATTTGGAGCAGGCCGTGAGTTGTAATACGAGAACCTTATCTCTGGTAATTGCCTTAGCTGAGATCAAGTTTCTTCAAGTTCTTGATAGTTCTGGGCCTGACACAAATTCTCTACAGGTTAGATATATTCTGCAGATTCCAAGTCCATTTTGGGTAAAGGGTGTAACACTAAAAATTTCAGTGGCACTTTTATACATTAAATGACAAATGTTTATCAGGATGTACATTAATTTTAGCTATTTAAAGTTTAGCATGTATTATGATTTGACCCATAGTCTTACTTGTTTCTCTTTGAGGATGACCCGTCCCAGCAGCTGGTCCTCTAGACCCCTCATTGTGACAGTAAAGTCCACAACTGCAGTTTTTGCACTGATTTCAGGACTATAGGTTGGGTTGGCCAATTTTGTGGTAATATAGAGTGTAAATCCTTTCATTACATCTACTTCCTTATCTCCTATTTTAACCTGTGTGAGGAATGGAAGTGAACAATATATCAAAACAGTTGTTAAAAAAAGAATGCAATTTATGGGATAAAATCATTTGTAATTATAATTAATAACTTTTATGTAAATTGCATAAAAAAATCTTAAGGGCAGTGCACGTAAAGCAAAAAAGTGACTAAAGTGATCTTTTATACCCTATATGTTGAGCCAGATTTTGTGAAGTTCTTCTCTAAAACATTGTCCAGAACAGGATCCAGTTCTTCCCTGACATCTTCAATAAGTAGGGGTTTGCCAAGAGACAAAGTATGTTCAAGGTGAGTTCGGAAATATTTGTGGTCTAAAGAAGTGACCTAATGACCAGAAAGTCAAACAACAATAATAATGTTAATACATAATAGGAAAAAAAAACGTGTTTACAGCAATACTTTCTATGACACAATTACATAATTAAATAATTGTATTGTATTTTTGTATTTTGTTCTCAATACCTGTAACTCATTATTACTTTCACGGTTCTTGATCCAGGTCTTTCCCTGGCCTTGAGGGTCAATAAGAAGTGGATATCGGGAGGCACCAGTAACAATGATACCATTCTGAACTGACAGTTCATCATTGGGCAGGGCCTGAAGATTCCATTCACCTATAGTGACATTGTCTACCAGCATGCTGCTAACATTTAGGCTCTAAACAAAGAAAATGTGGGAAGTTGTGTATTTTGTAAATCTACACCCAAATATTGATCATTATCCCATGTTCCTTTCATCTGTCAACTTCTCCAAAAATGACACAAAAAAAAGCCTCTCAAAATGTACTTGATTTGCATACCTGACTATATGGAATAGAGTTGATATTCATTTCTTTCTTCCACTGCTCTAGAAGATGATTGCGGTACTCTTGGTTGAAAGGCCCAGCATAGGACAGGAACCCAGTAGCTAGTAATACGTCTCCCATTAGATGCTTTATTTGTCGCTGGAATTCAGTACTGCTCTCTGTCCAGCGGATCTAACAAAGATATACCATTCCACAGATGCATAAAAATAGTAACTTGAAAATTCATTAAACTATGAGAGAAATCTCACATCCATCTGGAATAAAACTGGGGGACAAAAATGTCTGAATTAGGAGAAATTGTGTTGATTTCCTCCCTGCGATCCTGTGCGAGGTGTCATGACACCCTGGACCACATCAAAATTGTTCCCATTCAAATAACTCATGGCTTGACCCTTGAAATCTAGACTGCTATACTCAGTTCCTGTCAACCCCAGTGGATTCATGCCAGCAGGTTAAAGATGGCATTGAACAAAGCAGAGAAAACAAAAGACCAATTTATGTCAAATCATTTGCTTCCTTTTTTCCTATATTTTACCAGGTTTAAGAATGGCGGAATTGTTCTTAGTTATTCTGTAATAATACTAATTTTGCTGTTCTTGCCATGTCTTAAATTATTTGGAAGATGTTTTGGTAATTAGTTATCCTGTTGGAGACATGGTGGCTCTGGCCACACTACACTCCTTTCGTCATGATTTTCAATAGGTTTTCAAAAACGTGCTGAGTCTGTCCTAGTCCGCACAAGTTGCAGCCAGTTGGCGTGGCAAGTTGGCAAAGAAATCTGTAAGTGTATGAGGGGTACAGGCTCAATTCGGCAAGGGTGTGAGGGGAACAGACTGAGAACCGACTCCTCCAGATGAAACTGCATATAATAAAACTGTCTTGCATATGTTTCTTTGTTTCTTTTTTATTTTTCTTCTTCTTCTTTGTACTATTCCTCGTGAAATTGTACTCTGGCTCTCATGAGAGTTTTAATCTTATAAGACTAGAAAATTACTAACAAAAAAAATTGTGTTTTTTAGTGTGTGATTGTCCATGTGTGTGCTTGGTGAATTCAATACTTTTTATTCTCTTTTATGTGTAGGTGAGGTATGTGACGGTTTGCAAAGGTGTGATGTGATGCTCGCAGACATGTATTTTCTCCAGTCGCTGTTAACTAATTAACTGTTACCTAATGGCGGAAAAAGCATAGGATGGAGGCAGATGGATTGGCCAGGGTTTGCAACTTTAACGAGTGAAATGCTGGTGGACGGATCCTGCAGTATAAGTAGACAGGGAGGTGGTGCTGAGTCCATCAAACACCAGCTCCACACCAGCAGAGGGTGATGGCACTCCTCACTCCTCCCCTCATGGAGTCTCTCCACAAGGCATTTCCCTTTATTCCAGGAGCCTCATTAAAAGCTGAATGTTTAGGAGATTATAAAATGCCAAACCATCTTTTGGCTCATTTATATCCACATGCTACGAATGCCAGTTGGTGAATCAGCTGGCAGCCTCAAAAGCACCACTGTGCCCATTACCAATGATTGATGTGCCCTTTGACAGAATTGGCATGGACGTCATTGGGCCATCAGATCTGACTGCATGTGGGCATTGCTTTGTGTTAAATTACATGGTTTCTTAAAAAAAATAGCATAACAGAAAATACAAACTTAAACTTTCATTAGAGTTTATGGGCAGTTGGTAAATTACTGCCACCTAATGGATTAGGATGTGCAGCAGGAACGTGGCAGGAAAAAAAACATGAGACATGACAATCAACAACACAATTAACAATCATAAAATTTCAACGTGATACTTAGATACTTCAGTTGTTTTTAAATACTCCAAACTTGTAAAAAATAAAGCCGCTTTTAAACTATCAAATCAAAGTGAAAATTGCAACGCTCCAAAGTTGAATTTACTGTACTTGAATCAACAGTTTATCTATATTAACTGAGCTATTGTACTGTATCCTTCCTGTTTCAACCAGTCTCTCCTAATGTCCTCTCTCATCAACGCATTTCTGTCCACAGAACTGACACTCAATGCAGGAAAATCCCAAGAAAGCAGCAGTTATTCAAATACTCAAACTAACTTGTCTAAACAATAATTTCCTGAATGGCTAATTATATATTCTTATAATATATGTTTTAAAACAAATAACCTAATTTGGCACTAACCATTAGTGGATTCCATAATCATAAAAGGGAAGTTTGTGCATAAATTCACCTTTTCTCCACTGAGTCCATCAATGAGTGCCATAGCACTGGACATTTTTCTGCGGCAACTTTCAGCATCATCCAACAGTGACTGCTTCTCATTTACTGCTCCATCATAAAGTGCCTGTAGATACAACATGAGTGATATGAGAGATAATGCAATAAAGCAAATTACTATTTAATATGAAAAATGTACAGGTCAAGGATTACAGTTAATGTTAACATCAAGCATTTAAATACAGACGTGTCAACTAGTTAAATTTAGTTTACTATTGTTATGTGTGAAAATTCCACTAACAAGTGGTTTTCTTATGGCCACAGCTGTTTATTCCCAATCTTGTGAGTTCTCATCACACTTGTCTCATCAAACATAGCTGTGATTTCAAATTTTTTATTTATTGATTTCTTTTTTTTTTATTTTATTCTCCTAAAATGAATTATTTGGACCTACCTGTGCTTCGTTCAGTTCTTTCTCCTTTTCATCTAACTGTTCCTGGGCTCTGCACAGTTCATCTTGAGCCACACCCAGTCGGGCTTCCTGAAGCTTTAAGTTAGCCTGGGATGGACAGTTTAAATTTTCATTGCATTAAAGGCTAGTAATCTCATTTAAATAGCTTTTCAAAATACAGGCAATAAAAAAAACATTACCTTCAAAGGCAAGACTTCTTTATTGATGCTGAAGAAGTCTACCATAGCCTCTGTCCAGGAGCAAAGTCCAGCCACGTTGCCACAAATCCTCTTAGCTGCCTCCAAATTATAATCATCCATATTCAGATAAGGCACAAGAAGCTCGACAACCTCCTCTGTAATTGTGTCCTTTTTAATAAAAGACAACAGTCAGAATATTTTACTGAGTTATTAGCCAAAAATTATATGTGGGAGTAATATGACGAACCAATAATAGTATATACAGTATACTTTATATACTGTACAGAGTCAGCCAAAAGAAAAAATATACAGGATACACACTTCAGGAAAAAAAATACTTGTATAAATATTTTAATACTAAATTTATTGCTATATGTTAGATACTGATATACAGTGTATGATAATATTATGATAATTATATGATACTATAAATGATATTATATTAATATAATATACATCATACTATTTTTCTTTCCCTGAAGTGTAGGAACTGACTCTGTAGAATACATATACAATATTTTCAAGCTAACTTTGCTCCCTCTACTATTATTATTTTTCTTCACTAGTACAAGTTTGATCTTTTTCTAAGTTTTATTTTTATAGTTTTATAGACTCGGCCTGAATGCTGCGTTCAGTGCTGGTTAGTTTCCCCCCACTGTCTATAGTGAATGCACAAAACTCTAGCACATATTCAGCAGTGCTCCTCCCTCCATGATTACTTTGCCATCTGCTTTAACAAATGATCAATGGAGGAAAGGGGACTGTGACCTTGTTCCCAGACCGGTGTGGCCCAGTATACTGTAGGATGTTTCCATTAAGTAGTGTCAGAAATGTAGGGACTTCCTTTTGCTTAATCAGTCCCAAATGATTGGAGAAATAGAGTGAACGTTGTGGCAGCAAAGCTTGGTCATCTGCCACCTGCGTATTTTTATTTCAGGATGGGCAATGAGGACATTTATGAGGTCAGCTGCAGGTGGGACGAAACATTTTTTGTGTAAAGATTGATTATTTTGAGGATTTTGATGGTGGGGTAGAAATGAACCATACAGTATTTGTCTGTGGTAAGCTGCACTTCTTCAGCTGCCAGAGGAATTACATCCTTTGTTGTGCCTATTTTGTTAGGGAGTTGATGTTTCGCTCCCACTAGTGGTCCTGGGTGATGGTGGTGCAATTCTCTACTGAGTTAGCAGCAATGGAGCAAACAATACACTACCAGGTACAAAAAAAAAGATATTTCTTCCCAAAAGATACTGTATGTTTCCTGAGCTTATTCAAGAAACAGGCTCTGATGCACAACAATGCCCCAGGACAGTGATGAACTGTTTTATAGGTTTATTGGAAAAAAGAAAAAAATACTGTATTGTTTCTTGCCATAGCAAAGTCGAAGCAGACTGTAGCTGGTGGTGGTTCACTGTTGTGTAGTAAGTCATGGAAGGGCTTTCAGGGTAATTCTAATCAAGTCTGATTTATTTTATTCTTCTACAGACATGGACAAATTTGTTGGTACCCTACTATTAAAGTAAGCAATACCCACAACGGTTGCTGAAATAACCTGATACTGACAAATGTAATAATAAGTGGGTTACCGTTGTGTAATTGCTTACATACCGCTACATACCGTTGTGGGTATTGCTTACTTTAATAGTAGGGTACCAACAAATTTGTCCATGTCTGTAGAAGAATAAAATAAATTTGAATACTGAATAGCATCAACTAATTAAAACCACACATTACTTTTGAATTCAACAGAATCATTAAAAAATGTAACTAATGAAATTGGTCTGCACAAATGAGCTGGTACCTCCTAGAAAAGACTGAAAATAATTTGACAATAGTAACATAAATGGTGAAAAGTACTCACTCTGCTGGTATCACGGAGCAGAGAAAGCAAAGGAGAGAGTTGGCTGAGAGCAGAAAAATATATATTTCCAAGCACATTATAGGTAAACTATATAAGACCTTCGCCAAAGCAGGTTAATTATCCTGAGACTATAGTCTCTAATATAATTAAGAAATAGATGTAACTCCCTGGATGTGGCTGAAAGAGGAAATTTGACACCAAATCGAACAAAAACAATTCATATTTTGTGTCCAATCACATCATTGTTTGAGCAAAAGTTGACTTAATGGAAGACAACCCAATAGGACGCCACTGTTGAAAGCAAATCATTAAAAAGCATACTACTAGCCAAACAAACTACACAGTGTCAGAAAGCTGGGTCTCAGTCGCAGGCCATGGATTTTACATTAGGTGATTTCAGTGGTTCTTTACAGTTACTACTTTCCTGCTTTACGGCTTTAATGAATTACTGTATAAGACCCGCTAGCACTGAATTAGATACAAATAACATTTTCAACATGTATTTTAATGTATATGTTGAATTTAAGTGACCAAGTGAGCAGTTGAATACGACACTCAGTGCGCAAGCTGACCTTGTTAAAATTAAGAAGCATGCCGAGAAAGCCGGAGTTGTTCATGAGTTTTAGGGCTTCACTCCAAGAGGGTTTTAGGCAGGACCTTTCAGAGTCCATGGTGACAGTATCAACCCGGCGCTGGAATAGCAGCAACACACAGTCCATAATTCGCATGATCAGATGTGGAGGCTTCCCCAGTTTACGCACTGTTGCAATGTCTGCCGGCTTTATAGTCTGAAAACAGTAAATAAAATATAACTAAACATATAGAAATCATTCTAACATATCGGTAACATTCAGGCTTTTAGAATAATAATGAAATAAACTAAAATGAGAGGATCACACAGACAGAGTTGGTAAACATTAACTTTTACATTTATGTGAAATGAGGTCAACACTATCCATACAATAGATGATGTCATCCATTTATAGCACACAGTCCAGCAAGTCACCAGTGTTTATACGGACTATGAAGCTCATCCATTCAAAACACCACTGCAGCATCTCCCCAGCCTCACTTGAAAATCTCCCTTATTTTTTCTACCCACAGGCAGCTTCTTGACAACATATTTGTAAAGGGGTTAGAGGTGGACAAGGGTAAGGTCACATATCCAGGAGATGTAGAGGTTACAGTATATGGCAGTCAAGACCTCAGAAATAAGCAATAAACCATCTAGGAACCTCAGTAGTCCAACAAGGGACCATGTAGGCTAATGGTGGAGGCCACTGGTGACCATTAGCCTACATGATGGTGACCAATGTTTATTTCTGAGGACTTGAATCACAGGAATCTCTTGCCCACTTTCACTTCATATGGGAACTGAAAAACTATTAGAGACAATAAAACACTGGTCTTAATAGAACTGCCATATAACATTGTACTTATTCCCATTTTTACAGCCATGGTAGGACTAGGACCTCAACATTCATACGCAAACTCACACTAAGGGCAATATGGGAACACCAATTAGCCTAACATGTCTTTACGCTGTGGGAGGAAACCAGAGTACCCGCCGGGAATCCACTATTTGAACAGAGCAGAGCATGTTGTTTTTCTCATTTTTTAGTTTAATTGTAGAGGGAAAACTTTAAATTGAGCTACAATTGAGGTTGTTGCAGTTCTTAGACTAAGCCTTTACTAATAATTGTATGCAGAAACTATTGCTAATAACATGTTGTGTGCTATAATACAGTACACTACCTGCCCAAATAAATAGATGAATCAATTTTCTTTTGTTTCTGTGGTAAAAACAATAATTTGACTTTTCCGAAACGGCTACTCATTTTGGGCCGAGCAGTGTATATTATTGTTTCAGAAACCACTGAACAATAATGGAATGATTCATTCTCTATGATTTTTTCTTTCCATGATTTTTTCTTTTATGATTTTTTCTTTCAATGATCCAATTTCATCACTTACTTGTAGAGCAGCCTCTGCAGCATCTAAAGCAGGTTTTGCAGCTTCCAGTTTTGCCTCTGCTACTTTTTTATCCCCAGCTATTTCATCCACAATAGCTTGGGCCTTGTCCTTCACTTTCTGGACCTGGGTCTTAACCTTCTCAGCTGCTTGTGCTTTAACAGTCACCTCTTGGAGGACTACATCTGCTTTATGAGATGCCACTTCCAGTTCCTGTTCTTTCACGACTAGTTCTTTGGACAGTTGGCTGATAGCTTGCTCTGCTTCCATTAACCTATCAAGACCTGCAGGAGACATTTAGCGTGTTTATATGTACAGTACGGAACATTTTCTTGGTAACAGTAAAGGTACAGTAATATTAGAATAAATAATATCGATTTCATGACCTTCAACTTTTATATCCAAGTTATGTTCTTTCTTTCTTTAATGATCAATTTGAACGTAAACATTCATACCTGTGTTCATCCGTTTTGCCAACATTCCCACATTTCCAATCTTCTCATGGTAAATGGTCTGATATCCTTTAATAAAAGATAAGTATGATTTGGGTGTAACATAGGTCTGCCTTCTGTAGCGCTGAAAATATTCAATACATATCTGTGCCACCAGATCCTGAAATGTTCCCATTGTGCTGATCACATTTTTTTTCACGTTCTCGGAGCACTGAAAAGGATAACTGGCCAGGAAATGCTGAGCAACAGCTACTAAAGCATCCTTTGGCCATCTTTGGAACCAGTCCACCGTGCATCCAGAGATCAAACCAGGGAACCGCAATGCACGAGAACGAAGTTTCTCCCCAACAGGAGAGAAACAAAGAACGACATGGAGGTTACTGCGTACTCTAGACAGAAAGTAGCTGTACAAATTGTCAGAGGTCGGAGGCATGCGAGGATGTTGGCGCTTCATGAAGGGAATCAAATACTGAGTGATTTCATCAATTTCATCTCGAGCAAACAGATTGGAGACCTCACCAGATGCCACAAGGTTATTCATGTACTCAAGGAAGGACTCATCCTTAACATCATTGTCAGTGAAGATAAAGGTAACACCTTTGCCTTCCACTCCTGCAATTCTGTCCAAGGTCTTCAGGTCCTCCAAAAGATTACTCACATTGTAGGTTCTTTAAAAAAAAATGGAAATGGTAAATATTTATTATAAATACAAATATACACACATATTCATATATTCAAATGCTTACCGTGTGAGAGTAATCTGAAAAATCTGATAACCAGCAATAAAGGAGGCCAAGCGTGTGAGACTCTGCTTTCCTGATCCTCCTACTCCAACTAACAGGGCATTGCCTTCAGGAGTGCGAATTATGCGCGATATCTTCACCAGGTGAATCATTGCATCCTGTCAGACAAGAAGAATAATTAAATAGATTATAAATTCATAATATAAATAGATTGTCATCACATGTATATACAGTATACAGTGGTACCTTAACATACGAATGCCCCACTTTAAGAATGTTAGCAAGGACGGTAGCAAGAAGAAAAGGGAGCCACTTTTAGTTTGGTTTTTAAAGCAGCCGGTGCCAAGACGAATCATAAATTAAGGTTAGGAGAGGTTTAATGTCGATTTATTTATAATATTTTTTTTTTATGTCTTTTGAAATTTTTGGGTGGCTGGAACGGATTATCTGCGCTTACATTATTTCCTATGGGAAAATGCAATTCGCAATATAATATTTCTTCTTAAGAACTTGCCACAGAGTATTAAATTTGTATGCTGAGGTACCACTGTAATCATTTATTGAAAAACAACAACTTTTTGGGATAAGATAAATTTACACTCATACAAAAAAGCTAATATTTCATTACCAGGTGATACACTTGAAAAAAAAAAAATCTTCAAACTGACCTTAAAGAAGACCAGGTCCATTGGAGCACCTCTCATAGACTCGTTATACTGCTGCAGAAACAGAGCAAGGCGCTCTGACAGAGCGCCGAAAGAGGGAATAGGTTCATATATCTTTGGAGTCAAAATGTCAGAGTCTTCAGGTTCATCTCCCATTATCTCAGGGGCATCTCTAAGGAAATCCACAAAATATTCTTCCCACAGGTTATCCTCAGTTGAACCAGGTCCGTGGTCTTCTACCACAATCTACACAGTACACAGATATAAGATCATATTGCTGCCACGTAAGTGAAGCTAAAACATAAAGGTAGTTTCACCAATAATTTAGATAAAACACTAACAAAGTGCATACAAAATGAGGCAATTTAAATATCCTGTTTGTAAAATGTTTCATACATTACATGGTACACTCACCCTTTCCAGAATGCTGTCAAAGATCTCGCTATCGTTCTGGTCAATGAAGCGGTCTGCGATAACTCGTCCGCACTCATGACGGAAGAGAGAGAGCAGGATCTCTTTGTCTTTGCACACTTCTGCTCCTATGGTCAGTATACCCTGCCATATCCTACTCAGGTCCCGTAAATTAAAGATATAGTGGAACTTTGCAGGAGATGGCAACATCTAGAAAGGTTGATTTTATTAGTAATACAAGTAAATGCAGGTATATTTTCTATAGGATAAATATGTAAATTTTTTGCTAAAATGTACTTTTAAATATTTACATTTTCATAAATTAAAAAAAAACAGAAAATAATTTATAAATTGTAGCATACAAGATTAAACTGAAGTAAAAAGACAGCGCATATATTTTTTAGTTATTGAAATTTCTTAGAATTGATGACAATATATAATCTCTGTATAATCTCTGTAACTCTGTATAATAAAAAAAAAAGCAATAGCTAACAATAAAAACATCTCTATTTCAAACTATATACTGTAAATGCAAATGCTAAGCAAACAAGATATTTCCAAATATAATTGATGGACCGCGACCACATCAATATAAACAAAAAAATATTATTTGTGTCACCTTCATTTTAACAGTTTGCCACACTTTCCTTATAGTTGGTACAAGTGCTGTAGCAAGGAAGCACACACTCTCTGTAAACCCTCTTTCTGGGCAGAAATATCCAGATGCCAATGTGTGGAAGATCTTATCTATAGAAGAGTTGGATGGAAGAGTACAGTTGAACACACAGAACTGGCGCTTAAGTCGCTGTGGGATGTCGTTGCAGCCGCCTCCAGGGTGGATCATAGCTGCTATTAGCTGCAGATCCACTACACTGATAAACTTTCCAGGCCGATCTAGACTGTAAAAGCCTCCCTGCTCCATCAGCTGACGGACTATTTCATTAGTGATCTGAGGGAGAGACACAAAAATAAGAATTTTAAATGAATACACAGCATCTGAAAATGTTTATGTAATGAAATATTTACTACCAGCTGAAGTCGTTGACAGGAAAAGAGTTGAAAGTAGAAATAGTTAAAAGGTTAAAGCTAAAAAAAATCTGATCAGCTTTAATGTAATCAGCCCACGAACATGTCTGTCTGTCTTTCTGTACGGCAGAACTCTCTGTCTAACTTAATACAAAGAAATAAAATTTGTCGAAGGTTGATTATCTTACGCCCTTGTTTACGTTAAGTTGTACTTCTTACGTTGTCAGCCAATTACACTCCCTGTTTTGTAATCGGAGAGAAAATCACAGATGAGAAATCAAAAAAGTAGATCAGATAAAGCGTGTTAAAATTAACTTATACCACACTCTGGTGTTCCAGAGGTCACCATTGGCCTCCACAGTCCCTAGTGGGATTACAAAGGTTCCTAGATGGATGGATGGATTTTTTATAATGACCATAAGACACTTTTAAGACCACAGGAGCCCTTGTCTTTCTTCCATGTGATTTAAAACATTATAGACCAGAACAACTGCTATCTGACTTCACCAGGTATGTTAAATTGGAGAAAAGAGACGACAGACTGCTAGAGAATTTTTTTGGTAATATTAAAATGGCATCTGATGTAAGCCTTTGCAATTCAGATCATTCGACAGTACAGCTTATTCACCTGTGTTAGGTGTACTATTTGCGTAAACCTAGGAATAAGACTGTATTACTATGGTCTGAGGACAATGTGAAGACACTGAGAAGATCCTTCCTTTGTAGAAACTGGAGTATTTCTCATAATGAATTATTGAGGAAACACGCAATAATGGAACATATCAACATTTGTTTTGATGCATTGCTTAAAAGAAGCTTGTTCCACTATCCGAACAACAAGCCACAAATCACCAGGTAGGTCAATCACTGGATTAATGCAAAGAAAGTAGTTTAAAAAGTCACAACTTAATAAATATCTGAGGAGAACCAGAGAAAAATGTAGAATTACAATCGAAAAAAACGTCAGCTCGATGCACAATAACAGGCTATGGGCATAAGTGAAAAGTGTTAAAAAGTTAAATTCTATCAGAGAAGATTTATTCTTTCGGAAACATACTGTATAAGCAAATGAGCTGAGGTACTTTTTGAATATACTTCTTTAACTTCTGTAACTCTTTCTGTATTGGTTTGAAATAAAATATTTATTAAAAAGTGACAAGCTCACCTGGTCTCCCCACTCATTAATTACTGGCATATTTATATCATCAATGAAAACGGTCATCTTTTTTCCTGCAGGCGGTCCATACGTTGTGCCCATTCGTTTATCTATGTAGCTTTCAATGGTTTGCTGGAACATGCTAGGCAGAGTGGCTGAGGAAAAGTTCAAGCTCTTACTCAGGTGAGTTTCAGGGTTGTACTTGCTGGTGTAGCCCTGCAGAAGAGGCAATGCATTATGAATATAAAAAACAAACACATCTATCCTAATCTAACAATAATCTTATTTTACACAGTGATGATTACTGATGATAAACAAGTTAATTAGATGAGCAAAGTGAAGAGGTCAAACACATTAACAAAAATGATAAACAGTTCAATGCAAAAACAAACCTTAATCATTACAGTCTTGCCAGTCCCCTGTTCACCGATCAGCAGAACCGCTTTGCCCTGCTTCATGAGGGTTTGCAAAAGGAAGTCAGTCCGTGTATTGTCCACATTTGGCACCAAAATAGAAGCATAGTCAGGTACAGTGTCCTTAGGATAGAGATATTCTTGCACCTGATGACAACAATCAGATTAAAATATGAGGTTAATAAAGCGAACACAAGCCTCCATCTAATGCATATACAGTAGTTTAATACATATATAATGTCAAGTCCAGAATTATTAACACCCTTCAAGAGAATAAGATGAATAAGTATTACAGACAAAACATACAAACGAGTGACAAAATAAGTTTAAAAAATAAATGGTGGAATTTTGTTGGCATAGTTTGAGTACACTTGTCCCTTTGAACGGTTGCTGAAGTGGTTATGGTCACTGCAAATGAACACAAAGTTATTCTGACTAATCACTTTAAACTATCCACAGGACAGAATGCATCGCTGTATGGTCTGCTGAGTATGAAAATATGTTCATTTTGTATACTATGGCTTTCACAGATCAAAGACAACAACACAAAGCTTAATTTGTTTTGGGTAACTTGAAGGTAAAAACATTTTAAGATCTAATCTGATCAAACAAATGCAATTTAAGCTTTATATTTTTTTTTCACTATATAATTCAGAGTATCTATAAGAGTAAAAATATTGCAGCTACCCTATTAATAATTTATGCTTACAGACCATGTTTTTATAATCTTCCTCAAACTCTTTTTTTTTTAATTAATTACAGGTACATGGCAAGTAAAATATTTTAAATACTTTTTTGTTTAAATGTTTATGATTATAGATTACATTTGATTCAGTATCCCAAACTATTAGAATATTTTATTTCAAGGAGGAGCCAAAACAACAACAATATTATATAGTACAATGTTATTATGCAGACCTGCCCTGAATGAACAAGAACCTATACAAAATATACAGTAGGTACAGTATACGAGAGATTACGCATCAGGCCATTGGGGTGTAAACAGACTAATATACATAAAAACCTGATTCATTTAGGAGCACTGGGAAATGCCTGATTGAAGAAGGTTACAGTAGGTGTGTGCATGGGAAAAGCAACTGGTAGTCAGCAAATCCAACCAGTTTTGTGCTATTTCTCCTTAAATATCATTCTTAAGTTAGTTGAACCATCAGGTAACACTTGATAATTTCCATAAGTATTTTATCAAAATCTTTTTTTAAAAATTTAACATATTGTAAGAATAATCGAATCTGATATAATGTCAAGATCTGCTTCCCATAAGCTCATTAAGGTTTAGGTAAAATGAACAAATCAGTGTCCTTACCAGGAATACGAAGCTTGAACATATTAATGTTATTTTATTTAATATACTATAGCATATACAATAATATACTATAGCATATACAATAATATACTACAGTATACTATACTATACTATATTATACTATACTTTACTATACTATACTATGCTAGACTTACATTTAAGCTGCTTCTAGATAACATTTAACAAATTCAGAATAAGCAGTAAATTACCTTATTTGACCATGGCTCCCATTCACCAGTTTCACTGACCACATATTCGAAGATTGTTTGATCATCCTGTGTGCTAGGCAGGTTCAGTGAGGCTGAATGATTTCTGAGAAACACCTCCATCTTGGCTCGATCCTCCAGTTCCAGCAATGCACCCACAGACCACATCACAGCAAACACAAACAGACGGCTAACATGAGTCACCGTCAAGTTCTTCTCTTCGACAAGAAGACCCTGTAAGAAAAGAGTCAGAAATGTCACATATTGTAATCAAATGTTTACACTTGAAATTATAATCAAATGTATCAGTAGGTCATGAACACAGCAGTTTATATCTAAAGCAATGTTATTAGGGTATGCAATTTTCTATGGGGGGGGGGGGGGGGGGGGGGGGCGCGGGCTCTTATTCTATTTTATAACTTTTACATCTGAGACGTGTTGTAAAGACCCTAAAGTTGGGGCCTCTATGGATCAAACTAGTTTTTCCAGGACACCCACAGATTCTCAATTGATTTGAGAGCTGGACAATTTGGACAATACCTTGAACTCGTTGTTGTGTCCCTAAAAACCATTCATGACCCATTTTTCAGTGCGACAGTGTATATTAAACTACTCAAAGACGCCACTGCCATCAGGCAATACCAAAGCCATGATGGGGTGTACTTGGCAGGACCCAAGGATTTCCAGCAGAACGTCACCCAAAACATCACAGTGCCTTTTTCAGTTTGCTTTCTTTCTATAGTACAACACACACGCATCCAGCCATCCACATGATGTAAAAGAAAACATGATTCATCAGGCCACTTTCTTCGTTTGCTCTGTAGTCTAGTTCTGATACTCACATGCCCATTGTAGGCACTTTTGGTGGGGGACCAAGAGTCAGCACGGGCACCCTGACCGGCTACAAAGCCTCATACGCAACATGAACTTTTCAGCAATTGGAGCTACAGTAGCTCTTCTGTTGGATCAGACTACTGTACATGGGGCAGCCTTTGCTCCCCACACACATCGATGAGCCACCCATGACCCTGTAACTGGTTCAACGGTTTTCACTTTGCAGCAAAAAATAAAGACAGACACAGTTTTTGTTTTATCCAGCTGGATTTACTCAGTGCAACTTTTATCATCTTACCAGATAACGGCATCATGCCATAAAAAAATAAAGAAAAATAAAGAACAGAGTCACTGATTTGGAAAAGGATCACTCCCTTCTAATCACTTTCTCAATGGCCACAAAATAACGCGCTGGGTTTACCTGTAAAATATCAATTGTCTGTTTGATGTACATGCATTCCAGAATCTGCATTTTGGGCGAAACTGCAGTAAAAACAAAGTTCATCGCGTCCTGTGGAAACATACAGTACAAACTTCTAGTTAGAATCTGCAGAATGTAGATAAATTTAAAACACACTTGCAGAAGCAAGAAGAAAAGGGAGCCATGTTCAGATTTGTTTTTAAAGCAACCGGTGCCAAAAGGAATCATAAATTGAGGTTAAGTGAGGTTTAATGTCTATTTATTTCATATTTTACTTCATTTACATGTCTTTTCTAAATGTCTTGATTGTTTTTATATACAAAAATTTGACTAAAGTGTTTGAAATTGGTAATATTTGAGTGGCTGGAAGAGATTATCTGCATTTATATTATTTCCTATGTGAAAATGTGTTTCGCAATACGAAATATCGCCTTAAGGAATCGCCTCTGGAATGGATTAAACTCGTATGCCGAGGTACCTCTGACCTCTGACACTGACCTGGTAGATGCTGTTAAAGCAGCTTAGAAGCACATCTGCATGTGATGTTTGAAGTTTCTTCAGCCACGCCTGTAGAATGGGCCTCCAGTCCAGCACAGATGAGCTCATGAAGACCATGCCGTTACGAGAGACAGTGGCTGGAGAAGCGTTATCTATGTTATGAGGCTCAAAAACCACTTTACAGTTCGGAGACATTGGGATGCGGTCTCCGTTAGCCAGGGTAAGAGTTTTATTGTCATCTAAAACTGAATTGAGGTTTTCAATCCAGACAGCATCTACCGGACCATCTAGAACAATCCATATACATTCCCCCTGAAAACAAACATTCAAGTGTTAGAAATCTTCTTCTTCTTTAAGATAAAGTAAACTTTATGCATTACATACAGTACATGTAGCATACTGTATAATTAACAACTGCAAACAATTTCAGCGATTTACATTGTACATGTACCAAGTTCACCTATTACAGTAAGTGGGAACATATTTCACATTTATATTAGATATAATAGGACAGTTTCTGAATCTGTAAGGGAGTCTACACTTGGAGAAAGGTGGTTGGTGATGAACCAGAGTGGTAATCATTTATGTGGCACTCCAGATACCAGTTGTCTCACATATTGATATAAGCTCGCTCTTTATCTTCCCCTGAACAGGGTGCTGATTGTGTGTGTACGCGTGGTGGAATTTGTATTAAAAAGTTTTTTCTTTTCTTTTCTAAGTATTTATGTATAATGCCAAGGGTGCAGTTATACAGTAAATAAAAATCTTAAACAGAATCCTACTATGGGCCCCTACTGGGTAATACTGGGATTGTTTGCCTGGAGCTGAAAACCAGGAGCTCTTTGGACAACAAAGAAACATTCACCGATCATCCTATCACTGTTTGAAGTAAAGCAACCTCAGGTTCTCCTTGAGCAAAACAATATGATATACAGCAAGATTGCAAATGTGCTGGCCACAGTAACACCTCCTGCTCCCCAGAGAGCTGCTGGGCTGGACATTGAGGGCTATGGAGGGCCAAAATCAAGCTGGGTCAGCTGCCCTTGGTCTTCCAATCCAGAACCAATATACTGACCTGGTCAGCTTTCAAGGATGTTTGTGTTTTTATTATCTTTCACAAAGGCTTAAATCAATAAAAGGCTTTGGAAATGTATAGTATATTTACGGTGAGGTATCCTTTGTTATCCTCAGTTACTGTGCAGAATGGATTCTGCAAAAGGGTCTAAGAAAGTGATGGAGCAGTGATGGAAAGTGATTTCTCTCCTAGCAAACTTCACAGAATTTTGCTGGGTGATGTTGTGTAACAATATTCTTAAAAGAACTTTCAACACGATGGCTAGGAGATGGTTGAAATCTCATGGCTGGACTCCTTGAAGTAGACAAATAGACAAAACCTTACACTGGAGGGTTTATAGTTCATTTGGACTGGCATTTGTGGTTATGTACATCATACTGTACATCATATTGTACATCATACATCACTTTATTTTAATGATTTAAATGATTGCTGTATAACCTACAGGAACTAGGCTGCAAACTCAATTCTGGGAATTTCTAAAATCTGTTTATTTCAGGCTCTGTTATGACCAATTAAGATTATCAACACTTACCTGCTATCTGATATTGGACACACAGTCATCATTCTTACCTTTTTTGCTTTGAGAGTCTTCCTCCATAGTGTGGAGAACACTCCGTCTGTCCAGTCATTTGTGGCCACATCCAGAGTACCGAACATCTGTGAGGCCGTGATGGCCTTAGGATTCATTCTCATTTCTTTGTGTGGAGTGCCACAATTTGTCATAGCCTTTAGCAGAGTATGAATACAAGTGGTTTTGCCCGTTCCACTGGGACCCAGAGTCATGATGCCTGTCAAAAACCATCAAACGATTTGTCGTACACCTTAGGTAGTTGTATATAAAAATATGCTCAAACGGTCAGCAAAAAAATCATACAGCACCATATAATGTATTCATTTGAATGAAAACTCAGTGTGAACTTTATTTTTGGCTTCCTATGATTACTATTAATGATTAGAAGTCAAGACACAGTAACTTGTTTACATGTGAATTTTCTATTCCTTCCCATGAGGAATTTAAATGGGACACTTTAAACAGTAGATGGGTGACAACATTTTGAGACATACTGTACAGTATGAGACAATATTTTTTATGTAATTTTCTGATTATAAAGCCTTGTGATGGAGCCCAACATGCATCATATGTCCATTATTCTGTAATTATTCTGAAAAGCATTAGTTTGTTTAATAATAATAAGATTAGTTAAAAAGTGGAATTTGTTAAATATTTATTGCATTTACATCTGCTTAGTTTTAAATAAGAGTAACATCCTTTTAAGCAGCCTTTTGAAAAAATGTCCTTCAAATGATGACACTGTTGTCATAGACATGTCAGGAAACATCAGTGGGTTCCACTAAGGGCAGGAAACAAACTTGACCATTTGATGAATCTATTCTGAAGTCCTTGTAAGTTTCTGTAAAATTCATGTAGTCTATTTAATGTTATGACTCACCATGCCTCACGCGCTGAGTCTCGTAGAGCTGCACCAGTTTGAGCATCCATGGTGGATGGGCAATGAGGCCTGCCTCCTCAGCCTGAGTGCTAATAGCTGCCTCCAGCTCAGGGTAACCAACTTTATCCAGACTGATGCCTGGAAACAAGTCATTAATCAGACTCAGGAACAGAGGCTCATCCTCATCTACCTGTAAAGAAAAAATCAGATGGCTAATAAGATTTACCATGGCGGAGATGGTGAACTGCAAAATTCTATGGAATGGAAATGAGGTATAGTTTTGATCATCTGGAAATGATAAGAAATACTTTGATCACAGTAATCTGTTTAAAACCCAGCTTCACTTGTGGGGTCATCGTTATTACCTACAGTAAAGGCACAAGTATTAAATATCAAAACTTTATGCAAACCCTTTAAAACCCTTTTTTTTTAAAAAGAAAATTTATTTCACATGGCTTTCCGATTTCAGCTGGTCTGAAACTTTAAAATAAAATGAATAGACAATATCAGTGTCACACAACCATATAAAATAATTTTGTTGTTTAGCAGGGACATAAATTGCTAGCTCTTAAATGTCACTTGGTTCTTTTCATTGACAAAATGCTGTGCTAATTAACCACAAGTATTTAGACAGTGATATACTGTACCAGTTTGGAGAGGTTCATGTCACGTAGCACCCTCATGACCACAGTCTTTTCTGACTCAGACGGGTTAGACCGCTTCATTGCTCCCAGCGTCCTCAAAACAGACAGGATGTTTCTTAGCCCAAAGTCATAGTGAACCTATGAAAACATACAAATATCATAAAATATTTACTGCTGCATTCTCACAGAAACGCAGCAGGAATCGTTGTACTGTGATTCTCTTTAAAATTAATTGTGTATTATAATTTGATGCCATATCCAAACAAAACATTTAAAGCTCAATAACACAACTGGTATGTAAAGACAATAATATATAGTTTACTTAAAATACCAACAGACTAGATTATAATGGAAAAACTTAT
>JAQMYG010000033.1:5359447-5378589 GCA_030014215.1 Clariallabes teugelsi
GAATGGCTAGTGACTCCGGAAATCCACTAGCCACATTGGCCAGTGAGCAAAAAAGTTAATGTCAAGCCCTGGTGTGTGTGTATTTGTGTGTGTATTTGTGTGTGTATTTGTGTGTGTGTGTGTGAAATCACCAAGTGGGGGAACAAGACCGAAAAAATAATGATCGAAAAACATTTAAACAATATTTGGCAAATTAAAATATACCATTCTACTTAAGTTCATTTAAAACATACCTTTTGTCATAGCCATCATAGAAAGATTTAACTGCAGCCTGGAAGGCTTTGACACCAGTAAGAAGTTCTGCTTTCATGGTGGGGTGAATCAGCTCAAGAGTGTTGTGGGTTTGCATTACCTTAAATGAAGAAAAAAATCAAGAAAAATGCTCACAGATTGTGTAGTCAGGGGCAAAACATTATGACTAAAAAGATAGATGGTTTTAAAGATCTCACCAATTCTTTGAGGGTTTTCCAACCATAAGTTAAAGTGTCAACCCTCTCAGCATTTCCATCACTGAACTGTAGTTCATGTCTATTTAGCAGCGCAAAGGTCTCCTCAACTGGCCCAATAGTGGCTTCAATCCATATCTCTGCTTCGCGTACTTTCTTCAGTGCATCCATGGTTTCCCTCACATCCTCCAGGTCAGAGATTGGTCTCTGAAGCTGTTTGGTCATCCCATCAACAAAAGAACTTAGCTCACTCATGTCTGTAGAGCCAAGCTGATTTAAAGCAACCCCAAATGTACGCTTCCATGCTTGACATTCCTGGGTCAGGGAAAGCTTGAGGGACTGGATGTCATAAAGGACAAACCCCAAAGTGCAAAAGGTAGGAAGATCCTCTATCTTGGCTATAAGCGTCTGCAGAAAATAATACATTCATACAAATGCATTTTGGGTCTTCCTCAAACATTTAGGACAAGTTGTAAGCACACAGTGTCTTTGTTTACTGCAGCCTTAAGATTCCCTGGAATTAAAGGGCCCAAACCTGGTCCATCATGACAATGCCCTTGTGCACAAACCGCTGTCCATACTGACATGGTCTACCAAGGTTAATGTGGAAGAACTAGAGTGCCCTAAACCCTGGCCTTAAACCACTGAACATGTTTAGAAAGCATTGGAATGCCAAATGCTCACCAGGACTTCACCAGAGTCAGAGTCATATTGGGCCAAAGTCATATAATAGGTAAACAAATATAGAAACAAAATAAAGACTATTTTGTATAAAAACGAAATGCATGATTGATGCTGATGACATCATAATGGTGCTTGTTCATATTACCTGGTATTTCTGTAAGCTGTGAATCTGGCCCAAAGCTTTAGAGTTTTAATCAAAGTAACTCATGTAATGTACCAATTGACAGTATAGCAGTAAACAGCAATTATCATTTCCACACAACACAAACAACTTTTATAAGAAAAAACTTTTATCTGTTTTATCTTTTATCTGTATTTAATGAACATTTTTAAAAAGGAGTGACTGGCTAACTGTACTAAGCTAAAACAAGTCACAGTTACAGTAAAGTCAATTAGGTAATAGCATATTACTGTTGTAAATTTAGCTTGCTCTCCTGATCTATGCCATATGAAAGATGGCTTTATTACAAAACTGTTAAGAGTTTCAGGTAAATGCTGGAAAATATGTAGAATTTCATGAGCTCATCTGTCATGTCCAAAACTGTCAATCATCACATAAACACACTTTCATCATTTGCATGTACTACTGTAACTCTTATAATAAAAAAACATGCCGGTATATTGAGAAAACATAATTCATAAAACAAAGAAAAAACACATTTTCTAAACACTGCGATGTTTATAATGCACAGTCAAAAGAGTAAAAACCAAATGGTAGTTTGATCTAAATGAATTATGTACTGGATAATTGACAGAATAAAATGAATTAGATAACTTACAGCATAGTATGAAAGCTGGGAACTAAACTCAGGAAGAGATGGATTGGTTGCCAAAAATGCTTTCACTTGCTCTGCAGGATCCTTTGAAAAAAAGAACAGTATTAATGAATGGCCCTTATTAAAAAATCCTGTCATATTATTTTTAATATTAATCTTTTCAATTAAAAATTGCTTCATTCCTGTTCAGGGCTGTGACGGATCTGGGGCTTATTCTGAATTTTCTCCTCAGATTTGATAAAAAGATGAACTATATGTAACAATACATAAAACATTTAAGTTCACTGGACTTTTACCCCATAGCATCTGAAAGTCTTATTTTATTGTGATCATTTATGGAATGTAAAGGTATAATAAGTATAACATTTAATACACTTTAATGAATACCAAAATATTTTTTTAAATCCTGTTCTAAATGTATATGATTAAGAAACACTTATTTTTACGGGTGTGACCATTGTATGACAATTTGTAATATTTTATATAATTAACATGTAAATTGAAAAATGTAATGTGCAAAAGTTTTATAAAAGTCTATGCTCTAACAAAAGAACAGCAACAAGATACAAGGTAGTTATACTACATCAACAAGGTCTCTCCCAGGAAACAATTGTAAAGCAGGGTGGGGTTTCAAGATGTGCTGCTCAAGATATTTTGAAGAACCCAAAGAAATGTGCAATGTTGAAGACTTTAGACGCAGTGGTCGGTCAGGGGAATTTAATGCAGCAGATCAAAGACAGATCATGCTTACTTCCCTTCAACATCAGAAGATGTCCAGCAGTGCCATCAGTAAAGAACTGGAGGAACCCAGCAAGACCCTGGTATACCTATATACTGTCAGGAGAATTCTGGCCAGATGTGGTCCTCATGGATGTTTTGTAGCCCAAAAGTCATGCCTCCAATATGATAACAAGACTATGAATAAAACATGATGTTGATGGTATGCAGAAAAATGGCAACAGGGGCTCTTGATTGATGAGTCAGAATTTGAAATATTTGGCTGTAGCAGGAGGCAGGATAGGTAGCACAGTGGTGTAGTGGTTAGCACTGTCGCCTTGCACCTCTAGGGTCCGGGTTCGATTCCCAGCCAGACTCCTCCCACAGTCCAAAGAAATGTAGATTAGGCTAATTGGCGTTGCCAAATTTCCCATAGTGTGTGTATGTGGATTGATGGTGTCCTCTATGCTGAGATATACAGGCAGATCCTAATCCTTCATGCAATACCATCAGGGAGGCATCTGATTGGGCCCACATTTATTCTGCAGTAGAACAACAAGGGTAAACATACAGCTGTCTTCAGTGCAGAGAACAACAAGAAGTCCTGGAAGTGATATTATATGTGACTAGAAAATGGGTGTCTTCCATGCTCGTGGGGACCAAAGGCCAGCCTGTCCAGTCCAATTCCACTGAAAAGCCAATGCTGCAAAGTTCGCCAAAAAAGTCAATGCTGGCCAGAACAGAAAAGCACAAGAACACCCAATGCATCACAGCAAGACATGGGTCCCAGCAGCCAAAGAACCCAAGGCCACTGTCCCAGCCTCCAAATTCAACACACTGAGCACTGATGGGTTGCGCTGAACAAACAAGTCTTATCCATAGAGGACCCATCCCACCTAAAGGATCCTCCGCCTTTATCCTGGTGCCAGACACCACAGCACACCCTGAGAGGCCATGCAGAGGCTTAGGTGGTTATAATGTTAATGTCATCTGTAATTGCATTCTTTTGCTGGTTGTATAAGTATTTCCATAATTTAAAAATATGGAGTACCTGTTTCCACAAAGTAGAGAAATGTGATAAGTCATCCAGAATGCCTTCAGGATCCACTTTAAGAGAGAATACTATGGAGTTTAGCTGGACAATTGTTTTAATAATATCCTTATGCTCAGCAATCTGTCTGTCAAGTGGCTTTAGACTTGGTTGTTTGGTGGCTGGTCCATCATCTGCTAGCTCTCGTGTTGCTTGCAGCTCCACCTGCAATAGTAATAGCACACAATTTTATTCCACATAATCATTTTGTTTGAAATCCCACATACTGTACTAAAGACCTATAACAATTTTAACGATCATGCTTCCTCCAGTGCAGAAAAAAAAATGTTGTATGGCCAGCATTATGTTATGAAGGTGATACTGTAGGTAACCAAGTACTACATGTATAATATAAATGAACAAATTTTACTAGAGACTACGTATTACTTACTAATGTTTCACATATTATTAAACATGCCTGAGAGCCATATGGTAGAATCTTAATGTTAAATATATATACAGTAAAAGTAACAATATGTAAAACCTGTTGCTGTTTGTGATGTAAATGTGAAAATTTCCAGAGTGGGATATCCTTTGCCATCGACAGAACTGTAGTCACAACTTTGGACAGAACACTCTGAAAAAAAATAAAATGACAAAAAAACGTTTTCAATTCTATATAAATATATAGTACACAAAAAGCTGTACATATACTGTGCATGAGAGCATCTTGGAAAATCTGACACAGTTCTTCTGGATTTGCACTTGGACTGAAATTGTCTTCAAATGTTAAGACTAAAAATACTCTGTGAGCACAATCCTACGGAGCTGAAGATGGATCTCTAGAGCTCTATTTTATAGATAAAACTCATGAAGTATATACACTGCCTGGCAAAAGTGAAAAAATTAATAAAATACAGTGAAACCTCGGACTGCGAGTAATGCGGTTTGCGAGTGTTCCGCAAGATGAGCAAAGATTTTTAATAAATTTTGACTTGAAAAACGAGCAAGTCTTGGGTTACGAGTACCGAGTATCATGTATCACGCATGCGCTTCTTGTTTTGCGGTTTGTATGCGTGTGTGTACAGCACGTGTGTACTGTTTATTATAACACACGTGTGTGCGCGCGTGTAAAGCAAAAGAAAGTCTCATTAGAGAGGTGAAAGATCAATTTATTAAAGATCAATAAAAATCTTTCTCTTCCTGGGTCAGCATGCCGTTATGTCTGTGCGCACACGTAATTTGGCACTGTGCCCATTCACACATACACCCCTCCTCTCGCCTTTACACACACACCATCCTCCTCTTACCTTCACACACCTCCTCCCCCCTGCGCCTTTACACACACACACACACACACACACACACTCTGCTCTACACAGAAACACTGCTCTGTCGCGATTCTTTTCAAAGGTAAAGTGCAGGTTCATTTGTTTTTTATTTTTACTTTACAGCAGTGATTCCGTTAGCATGCTCTCATGCGAAAGTTGTTAGCGATGTTCCTTGTTTTCCGATAAAACAGTCTTTCCATTAGTGTGTGTGTGTGTTTGAAACTCAAATAAGAGAGGAGGAAGTGTTACTGTGTAAGACAAAAAGAGAGAGGAGGAGAGGCTGATTCCTCCTCTCCTCTTACTTTAGCTTCACACACATACACAAACACACACACACACACACACACACACACATATCTACATATTGTAGGTGCCATTTCGATTTGTATTGTGATTTTGTAAGCATCATGATTTTATATCCAGATTCAATATAATTTTTTTCATACTTTTTCATACTTTGTAATTTTTTTCATAATTTTTTTCATAATTCAGGCAGCAGCTAACAGCACTAGCTATGCTAAAAGAGCTAATGGTGCTAGCAGTGCTTATGACACTACCGCTGCCAACATGCATGTGGGGAGTGTCAGTTCAGAAACTGCATTCATAATTTTGAAGCATGACGTGGCAAAATCCTGCAGGAAAGTGAACACCAGGAAGGAAGCAGGACCAGACAGCATCTCAGAGTATGTGCTGCCCAACTAGCACCGCTCTTCATTGACATATTCAATCTCTCCCAGGCACTTCATTGTCTCCTCGTAACCTGACGCAAAGGACCACCCCAGTTTGCATACCTGGGAGGACCTGGGACAGCGTCCATTCCTCTGTTAGTGGATCTGCAATTTCCTGACTTGCAGACCACAAGCTGTAGTGTTGGGCAGAATTGCCTCACCCTTCCTTACCCTCAGCACTGGATTGTGCCCTGACCCCTCTGCTGTACTCACTCTACACCTATGACTGGACAGCCACTTCCAACTCTACCTTCATCATTAGGTTTTGCGACAACACTGTTGTGGTGGGCGTGATCTCCGATCAGCTGAGTACACAAACTGCACTGAGCTCCCTGACATACAATCTATCTACTGCAAGCAGTGCTTGACCAAGGTCCATGTGAACATCAGACAAAAGGCCAAACACAGATAGTATAAGGAGGAGCTTTTATCCCCATTTTATACTCCCTAATCCTACAACACACTAGATTTTTATACTTCTTATATTCTTTACTTTTCATACTTTATAATTAAAAAAAATTTGTTAGAGTAATTAAAATTTCAGTTTTAATTATTATTTAGATTTTATTTTATATTTTATAATGTAATTTCTAGTTAAAATTAAATTTTATTCCAAATTCTCTTTAGCTATAATGTAATTGTATTTTTTCGATTTTTTAGGTTACATATACTTGTATAGGCATTTCACTTCATGTCAAACATGTGTTTGTTTGTATATGTGATAAATAAAACTTAAATTGGAAACAAAAGCTTATAAAAGCTGACCTTTTACTACTACAGTACATACCTGCATTTCCTCTAAACTGGGTTTGAGGATGATATTGGGGATGGCCAGCTCGATGGAAACTCTAAAAAGTGGTGAGTGGGCTGCCACATAGTTTGATGAGAAAGCAGATTGATACTTGGGGCTTTCATAAATTCGACACCTCAGAGAGTCCAGAGAGTGTTTTGTGGCTTCGGAAGAATTTAAAATGTATATATATGAGTACATTTTTTAAAATAATAGTAATACTTATATACATTGAAACTGCCTGATGGTGACTTACCTTTAACCAACGCCTCAGTGTTCTTGTGACACAACTGTCCCATCACCATATAGAAACTACAAGGTATGCAAAGCAGGCACCGAGTCTTTAGTTTAACATCAGGGTGAAGGCACTGAAATGGCTCCTGGATACAAAAACAATTTCACCTATTAATCATCAGCCCTCTTATGGGTCTTGTTTTCCTTTAAGTATACTTCCAGTATATTGTACATCATTTGTATGCATCAAAGCAATATAGTAACAATATACCATTAGAAAGCTTAGAATATTAGAGTTTGAGCTCTGCAAACCATCTTATGATATTATTCATTCCAATAATACTGTATCATTTGTGTCCAAATTAACTAGCATTGGCATATAGTAATAATAATAATAATAATAAAAAAATTAAAACATGGACATGGACACATTGAAATATTTTTGCAAATACAGGTGTAAAAAATAAAAATTTCAAAGCTTTGGATTTTTTTTTTTTTTTTACCAAAGCTGCATAGGGCCTGTGACTTTGGCCTAATTGACTTTCTAAGGTCGGAGGTGGATAATAAGGCGGAAATAAAGGCGGAAATAAAATTCCTTATTTGACTTACTTGACATTTATTTTTTGTACCACAGTTAGCAAATTCTTTGCATTGTCAAGATGCCCACACCATAAAGATCACGTGCCACTTGGATATAATGTATTACTAATTTTACTTGCTAATAAGTTTTTTTCCTCCTCACCTCCACATTCACTATGTCTGCGGGCCTCATAACTCTTTTTAGTTCCTCAAAGAGCTCATACATTGAATTTTCAACCTGTTGACTTTGACTGAAAATAAGATCAATTATTATCCCATAGCATAAAACATATTACATATATAAAAATATGATTTCATGCAACTATATCTCAGGCACGACAGTTTTATATAAAAATGATTATCATCAAGTAATTTAAAAAGCCATGTAAGGCTTTTTCAATTTATTGTACTGTTTAATTAATTGCACTCACAGTGACAGCTTTTGCCTCGCTGCTCTCACTGTGCTTTCAGTCTGGATGAGAAAACACTGTGGAACAACAGGCTTGTCCTCAGGGAGAGCGAGAAGGTCAGTGCAAGACATGGACTCCAAAACTTGTTCAATTCGACAATCCAGTATGTCTGTGGTGGCCTTTACTATCTGCTCCAGGTGACGCAGGACTTCATATACATTCTCTATGACTACAGAGGAATTATTGATATTATAATAGAGTGTGAAGCTTGAAGATAACAAGTGTTTGATTCGCCAACTGAAGGCATAAGTGAGCAAACGAAAAACATTTTATGGCACTGTTCAATTATAAATGCATTTTATCTCCTTTATTTTCTTGTTACACAGGTTACCGTAACCTTTCGTGATTACAGCAGTCAATCTTTACCCCATTATAGTGCTGTATTTTGATTATTTTTAGTAATAACTTGCAAATTTCATTCTGCAATCATGAATGTTTTCATGGAAAGTGGGCTTTAAAAAGTGCTCTTCGATTACACAGGAAGAAATATTTCCAGTCCTACTTTTACCCACTGGCAAAATCACCAGTTTTTCCTCTTTTTCTGTAATTTTATCTGTAAAAGCAGATTTGTCACAGAGTACCTCCTTCTAATCAACATACAGTACTGTAGAAGGTCCTGGACCCCCAGTTCAAGAAGTTGAACAATCTAACAGATGAGCTCAGGTTATGCATGAACACAAGTAGAAGATTTATCTAAAAATTATCTGAGAGCAACTTCTCCCAACCATCCAAGAACAGTTTGATGATGAATGATGCCTTTTCCATCAGCATGGTGGAGCGCCTTGCCATAAGGCAAAAGTGATCACTAAGTGGCTGGGGGAGGAAAACATTGTAATTTTCTACAGTATACTCCCTAGACCCAAATCCCATTAATATTTTGTGGTCAATCCTCAAGAGGCAGGTGGACAAACAAAAAAAACATAAATTCTGACTGCCATTAGTCAGGATGTGGCCCAGAAGTTGATTGACAGCATTCCAGGGTGAATTGTAGAAGAATAAGAAGAGTCAATACTGCAAATAATAAACTTAATGTAATCATCAATAAAAGCCTTTGACACTTATGAAATACTTGTAATTATACTTCAGTACACCACAGTAACATCTGACAGAAAGATCTAAAAATACTGAAGCAGCAGACTTTGTGAAAATTAATATTCAAAATTTATACTTGTGTCATTATCAAAACTTTTGGCCCCCGGCTCTAGGTGATTCTAATTCACTGGTAATATGGGGTAAAACAAATTAGAGAATATGCAATACAGTAGTTTGTGTTTAAAACTTTCTCATATTGTCTCACATGTGTTGATGTTGAGAGAGGTCCAGGAAAGAATGGTGAATCCAGGAGAAAGTGCCATCTCCACACGATTAATAAAAGGCTTTATTAGAGGCTGGAGCAGTGCAGGGATTCTGTTTACTGCTGCCCCAAAGTACTCCAGCATCTCCACTAGTCTGAAAATGGAAAAGGATTTATTTAATAAAAAAAAAAGTTACACAAAAGCAAGTGTTAAGAGAATCTACAAATTCTTCTGAGACTTACTTACTTGTTGTGATTATTTTTCACCTCAGCTTTGTTAGCGTACATACTGAGGATTACCTTTGGTACATAAGCCCCCAACTTCTGCATGTATTTTGCCTCTTCTAGTACCTCAAGCACCACAGGGTCCAGGTTTATACAGATCTCCTAAAAAGGTATGATTAGTTAAGTTAAGCCTTTATTTGTCACATATACTGTACATTACAGCATAGTAAAATTCCTTCTTTGCATATCCCAGCATAACTGGGGTCAGAGTGCAGGGTCAGCCATGATACAGCGCCCCCTGGAGCAGTTAGGGTTAAGGGCCTTGCTCAAGGGCCCAACAGTGGCAACCTGGCTGAGCTGGGGATCGAACCCACGATCTTCCGATCAGTAACTCAGTGCCTTAGCCCTCTGAGCTAACACTGCCTCTGATATTACATATATTTTCAGAATGCGTACAACCATTTTAAATTGTGATTGTCTAAATATAATAGACTAGTGTTAGTACCCGTCGTTGACAGGAAAAGAGTTTGTAGAAATAGTTATAGGTTAATAGTTATAAGGTTAAAGCTAAAAATACATTGATCAGCTTTAATGTAATCAGCGATATTATTATTTCATCATGTCTGTCTGTTTGTCTTTCTGTATGACAGAACTCTCTGTCTAACTTATTAACACAAAGAAATCAAATGTCGTAAGGTTAAGTATCTTATGACTCATTTACACTAAGTCATTTTTCTTCATCAGCAGTCAAATACACTCCCTGTTCGGTAATCGGAGAGTGAATCACAGATGAGAAAAAAAAAGTAGAAGTTTTTGTTTTAAAACAACTCCAGTGCGTTAAAATTCACTTACAGTATACCACTTCAGCGCTGTTATTTCAGCGGTGAAAATACTGTATAAACTTATTCCAGTATAAATATTCAGTTTATCTTTTCTAATTAATATCTATTGGTGCAGGTGTTTGTTTACATTGAGCAAGTAGCGCATTAGTAGCTTATTTTAAAGTCAATTATTAAATCCGACACATAACTGTTCATAACATCACTTTTACTCAACATTTAAATTTCACTTATGGTGCAGATTAAACTTTAGGCAGATGTCTAAGTACTGCGAAAGCTTCATTAAATTCTGTCCAGTTTTGTGTGATGCTGCAACATAATATGTCTGGACAACCAGACAGACAGAACATTTATCTGAGACAGGTTATGTAGCAGGTAGTATTGTATAATATGTTATGTATGATCAGAAACATGGAGCATTATCAGTGTGGGTAACTTGGTCAGTACCATTTACTTGAATGCGGTACTTAATACAATTTCTGACTATCCACTTTTAAATAAATTAAGTATTATTTTTTTCAAACTTAGCTAGCTTTGAAAGACAATATACTTTTCTAATCTTTACATTTCTATCAAGGTCCTCATTAGCAGCCTTGAAAGTCCGGGGATTTAATTGGTTGAGTTTTTGTTTTGTTTATTTTGATTATTACAGCCTAGCAATAATCACTTTTCTTCAAAGATTCTCAGCATTTTTTGAACACTGATCAGTTGATGGCAGAATGTAAGAAGAAGACGATTCCTCAGTTTCTAGACCTAGAAACCAAGTTTCAGTTTTCTAAAGAAAAAATTTTATATTTAATCTTAAATGTTCTCTTTGTTTGCCAAAAACGAACCATATTACGGCATACAAAACTTACTGTCCAACCTGCGGAAAGAATAAAAAGTATTTAATTCCATGTAAATGCTTGAAATGGAAGTTGTCTGTGCTTTTAGAGCTAATGTTGCGGTATGAAATATGGTTGGTCGAATTACAAGTTGCTGTAGCCTTGGGCATCCATTACTTAAAGCAATTCAACTGTAATTTCACTTAATTCTATTTCATCCATTCTGTTTTTCACTTCACAAGGGATCTTGTGTGTCATATATAGTCGCATGATTGCGAACAACCTAATGCTTAAATTATTTAAATAAACTGGTAATAAGCTTAAGTAAATACCTTAGTTTGTGGGTGCCTGATGAGAAGCGAGGCGTTGAGGCCTTGCTGTCCACGTTCCACTGCACTGACCCAGGCTCTGTGATACAGCAGCTCGTACTCCAATAGAACTGCTGCCAGTTTGTTATACATATGTATAATCTTCTTACCCTCAGGAGTCTAACACAAGAAACAGGCAATTTAGTTTTATTCATTAAATCCTTTCAGAAAGTGTTTCAGCCTTAAGCGCTATCATAATTAATTGGAGCAAACAAATGATTGCTCGGTATAATGACTAAATCTGTGTTCTCACAGAGGCCTAGTGACATTTTAGTGAGTTTTTTTTTAGATCTTTGTTTTTGTTTGTAAGAGAAGACATTAATAAAGATTGAACTATATTTGTTTTCTCGCTTCATCTTCACTCAAGGATGTTTTTTGTCAAATTTTTTGTGGAACCTGGGATTGCGAGTAACGTGGTTTGCGAGTGTTCCGCAAGACCAGCAAAGATTTTTTAATACGTTTTGACTTGAAAAACTACAACTGTTCAAACAGATCTTGAAACCAGCAGGTGTTGATAAATGGATCAAAGAAACATTCATGATTTGTGCAAATCTACTATGCTCTTTGTCATATCTGCCTTGAGCTCCTTGGAGTTGATATAATCAACACCTGTCCTCCAAATTGTTGGTGTTTTCTTTCATTAAAGATGCAGGTTCTACAATCATTGTTCCCAGTGCAAATGATAATAATTATAAAATATAAACAAACAGACACTAAATTATGGAAACTATAGGGAAAAAGTAAATAACTCTAGGAAAATCCTTACAAGTTAAATCATCAAAATCCCAATATTTCATGTTCTTGATGAATGTTTTAGAAATTTCTAACCAAAATAATATTTTTTTTAATAGATTATTGATACAGTGGCCAAAAGTAATTGCTCAGTCAGAACCAAGTGTTGTAAAAATTACCAATAAAATATCCATTTTTCTTTTTAGTATTTCCATTGGCATCTCGAGTTTTCTGAATAGATGACGTGACCATATTATTTTCCCAGCCACCTAAAAAAAAAGTGAACAGTAGTTGCAATAAACATATTTTATGCACATATTGGTAAAAAGTATAATAATAATAATAATAATAATAATAATAATAATAATAATAATAACATGGCATTAAAAAAAACAAGATAGTTCAGTTTCCACTTACGGGAGGCAAAATTCTCAACATGGGAGGGTTGTCTTTGTTGTTTTTGTACACCTTTCGAACTTGCTCTAAGTCACTGACAAAATGCTGCAAAACTACTGCATACTTATTACTGAGGTCCATCTGCTTACCCACTGTGTCCTCAACCCTTAGCAACAGATGAAGCTTTTGTTCTGTCTGAAAATTAAGGAAAACTTTTAAAAACACTTTTCAAAACTTTGGTTAAAGTCTTTTTATAAATTTAACTGCTTTGCAATTACACTGATATCTAATGTCTTTAAAATAATAATTAAATATTAAAATATACAAATCTTGAAACTACTTGAATTGGGTTAGGAATGTCCAGTGCTTTATTAAGGCATATAAAAGTGACCTGTTAACTTTGTGGATGGATTTTTTTTTTTTTTTTTACAAATAACCAAACCATGTTGCTGTGTGTAATAGTAAAAGTAAAAGCAATTTCACATGCACAGTGTGATGAGAGCTAATAGGACTGGCACAAAACAGTTATATGGTCATAGGAAAAGCACTTGTTAGTTAAGGTAAATAGAAAAAGGCTTCAATTTGCCAGGGAGCATAAAGACTAGACTTTGGGGCAGTAGATGATGGTCATGTGGATGGAAGAGTCCAGTTGTAGAATATTTCCAATGGGCACATCAAATTAAGTAGGGAAGTGCATGAAGTGATGCACTCAAATTCACATATTAGGCCATTGTGCAGCTTACTGTAGTTGCTAAGACTGCTCTTATAAATGTATACAGTATGTGTAATCACTCATCTAAAATGTCTAATAATTAATAAGCACAATAAAAATAAATATGCTCCAAAAAATATCCTAATGCATTAGATATCCTGTAATGTAGACAAATTTAGTTTTGTAGTTGGCCAGGTCATGCACTTTTTAGATGCTCAATAACTGACTCCATTACTATAAAGGAGTGATGATCAGAGTTTCTGAGATTCGATTTAATGAGTTTTATGGGGTGAAAGGGTAAAACTATTTTCGGCTATATCTCACCTCCAGAGTAAGACAACATACATTTTGTCTTTTATTCCTAAGAAACAGAAGACAGAATTTCGAGTGTGCAGTAAATGTCGACGAACGAAAACTTGCTTGTGATTCATTTAAAGCCTCACTGGACACAAATTAGAAAACCAAACAGGGTTTTTTGTCCCATTAAGTCACACACCTCACTGCTGTCAGCATTATGCTCGCACTATGCTTAAGGAAATAATAGCTCTTTTAAGATTCTTTACACTATATTGCCAAAAGTTTGTGTCCACCTTACCATCACACCTGTATGTGAGCCTTCTCCACAAGTTTGATGCAACATATTGTCTAGAAATTCTTTGTATGGTGTAGCCTTTTGATTTCCCTTCACTGCAACTGAACTTTTTGTAATATATTGTAGTTTGTAAATTGAAATAAACAAAAATAATGATATCACATTAATGGGAGGATACAACAGAATCTGAATCAGGAGATGTTTAAAAACCCTTACAGGATGTGGCTGTTGAAAGAAGGTATCCAGTAGTGTATGAAGACATTGATACAAGCCTTGTATTTGCCCCTTAAACTCTGCATAGTCGCTGTCGAACTGAGAGAGGAATATCACATTGCATGACATGCACAGAAAAATATAATAATATAGAAATAACAACATCTGGAATGTAATAATAAAGAAATAACATCTGGAATAACTTCTATGTCATACCTCCGTTTTGCGCTGATCCAGCATATTGTATGTTTTCGACTTGATGTTGTTTACAATAGTTTGGAAGCGTACATGTACTTTTTCAATGCCTTCCAATTTAATTAACTGCAAAGCTGATAGAGTTTCTAGAGTTGTAGTCAAGTCTGCAATATTCTCCAGGCGTTTGCAGAATGTATCAAATTTTCCAAAGACATAATTGTCGCTGCCCAAAAAATATAAATTATTATTATTGGAGATAATTATACCAAAAAAAATGATTGTATTTTCATTACATGTTTAATGAAACATAGTAAAATATATAATACAGACTGTAATTTTATTAAGTACTGTTATTTTAAACCATTGTTGTTAAATGAGCATAGTAGGATATGGTTAAACGATTCACACAACACCGACTTCACACCAGTGGTCATTGCTATAGGAGGAAGATACTTTGCTGAGGCACACAAACTTATGCCACCAACAGGCAAACTCAACACACACACACACCAGAGGTAGAGATATGAGGAGACAGTGCTGAACCATTATGCCATCCTAAAATAGATTAATGCACTTGATACAGTATACTTTGTTTATTAATCTGGACAAAATAATCCAACTTTGGCAAATATACTAGATTAGCCATGATTTTTAAAAAAGCACTTATGGGACCACAATTCCACATTAAGGATTTTCAACATCTGAATATCATCCCTACAGTGCAGTAAAGCTACTCCAGCATCATGCTGTAGGGGGTGGCTTCTCATACTATAAACTGATGGCCAAAAAGTAAAACTTTTTGAAAAGACAATTTTGTAAAACATTATAATAAGCTGCACCAAATGTGGTTGGGAATGCTTTCAGAAGCCGCTAGAATAATCAAAAATAGCTAGTATACTGTAGCTTTAAGTGTTGTATACCTAAATTCAATCTTTTGTTTGGTGGGGTTCTGTTGGAGGTCTTCCCATATTCTTTGGAAGCACTGCCGGTACTGCTGGTTTAGCTGCAAACATTCGCTGATTCTCGTCAGCATTTCTTTCCTGTAAGAAGCAAATTAATCTTAAACAATTACACACACGTTGTACTTACAAAAATATGAAGGTCATAAAGAATTACCTACATGACCAAAAATATATGGACACCTGACCCTCAATGCTATTTGTAGGCCTTCCCAATACCACAAAGCTAAAAGCTCCCACAACTGTCACCAATGGCATTTGGCAACCTCATTAAACACCTCTGCAATCAACAGGAATCCTGTGTTTTAAAACGAATGTTTTACGCATTCTCACCCAAGACGAGGTCCCAGTTTTACTAATAAAGCCTCATTTAAAAATCAGGCTACAATTTTTCCAAAAGAGAAAATGTTATCAAAAAAGCTAAATAGGGAAAAAATATCTTTAAGATGTTTAAAAACCACAAATGGGTGTGACAGCCAGGTGTCCACATACTTTTGTCCATATAGTGGATTATGAAAGTTGCACCAAAATTCTAATCTTCCTTGCGTAGGGAAAAGATAATAAATAATTCAGGATACTGACTGCATAAGAAAAAGCTAAATTAGTAAAACCTGTATGTTTGGTTAAAATTCCCCAATAAAGATGTCCTGCTATCACCCAAATATAAATTAAGATCATTTTCATTTTATTTGGTACGGCCAACCCCAACCTTATGGTGTGAGGTACTGTAAGTGTAGGTTGTATAAGGCTACTGTATGTTCATACTGCAGGCAAAAGTGGCCCAAATCTTTTTCTCTTTTTTGCGTTCAGATGTGACTCAGATCTGATTGTTTCATACTGGTGTGAACGGCACAAATCACATCTTTTCAATTTTCGATTTCAAATGTGGTCCTAAATCAGATACAGGTCGGATTTTTTGCAAAGTCAAATCGGAATTTATTCTACTTTTACATCAGTGCAATTCAACATTCATCAAAGTGTCATGTCATGTCATTGGCTAGGACTGTAAATGGACGTGTGTGTCCATATGTTGTCCATTCTCCCTGAAATTCACTCAACAAGCATCACGTTATAATATATTGAAGTGCACTAACTAAATGGTGTTCACCTGTCCAAGTCCCAGAGTTTTGTCACTCCTTGAGAAAGGTATTCCTTGCAAGTGCTGACCATTTGATTAGTGACCTTCACAAAGATGGAGGTCATATGCTCAGAGGTATTGTAGGAATAGGACACATTTTGGATTAAAAGAATGCTGTTCAGTAGACTTGGTATGTGTGCCACCATATTCGTCTAAAAAAAATAAAAAAGCAACAGACACGAGGATAAAAATAAATGTCTATGAAACCCACAACAGTATTTTACACAAAAATCATCACATTAAAAATATACAGTACAAGTGGAAATAGACAGGCTAAGAACCTACAGCCGGATGTACATTCATGAGGAGGGGCAACACAAAACAGCGGCCTGAGGCTACTGTACTGTACAGTAGGTGATCACAAACTAAACAAGCGAATTGTTAAATTCATAACCACACACAACAGGACATGGAAGTTCAAAAAATAAAATTTAGGAATTTTTCTCTTTTTTAATGAATCCATTGTCAGAAAAAAAAGACTTATTACTCCATACATTTTACTCTTTTAAAAAGACTGCAGGCTGTCACAAAACTACTGTTGGTGTGTTGAACACACGGGAAGAAATTTATTTAAAAGTCGGTGTATTGAGTTACTTTATTTTTGTACCTTCTGTAACTAGGGTTGCTATTTTTATAAGCTTTTTATCTCCTACTGAAATTAATGTTCTGCACTGAATGCACTTTATTTATGCCTGAAATAATCTTAAAGAATAACCAAATTTACTTAAATCAGTAGTATTATTTACATGTTAGTACTGTCAGGAGGAATTCACAGATTTCGTACCTACCGGGGTACATTTTCCCAGTGCCTTGAAGAATTTCTCTAACGTGTATAGATATTTCACATTATCCTTGGCCTCATTAGCCACAAACGTGACATTTTCATCCTAAAAAGAATAAACAAACAAAAAAACAACACCTTAAATTCTGTTCACATTTACATTTCAAAATACACAATCTGTCTTTGTCCAATGATTATGTGAACTAACCATTTCTTTCCATTTATTCAGGGCCTTTGACCTTGCCACCTGCAGAACTCCGATAACTTTCTTTACCTCCGGCTGCTTCATTTCATCCAAAACGCTGTCAAGACAAAATATACAATTAATGTTAAATGAGACGTCAATCAGATCTTTCAAAAATCTGCTATGGGTTAATTTATACAATCATAGTATTATCTTGTATAATACTAATATTTGAAAATTTGTACCACTAATTATTAAAAGATGCTATATTGGAATTAAAAAAATATGTTGATGTACAGTAAGAATAACCTCGGAAAGATGATAGGGAGAGAAGATTTTCAAAAACGGGTTTAAGCCATGGCTGTAGTATGTATGTATTAGGAGTCTGAAAAGGCTCATTTACAAAACTGTACTTGCTCTAATGACTGGAAATTTTGGACAGGTCTTGTGTCAGCCATTTTACAGACAATTCCCAATGCCGCTTCACTCTACACAGTTTATTGAGAGGAAACTTTTAGACATGAAATGCAATAACACAAGGATAAATACTCACTTTTGCACAGTGTTATTGTTACACCATGCTTTAGAAGTAAATGAATCTGTACAAAGCTTTAACTTATTTCAGTGGCTTTCTTTTTTATAGTGAATAAATCAGATTTTTTTTAATCACTCAGTCCTCACGTTGCCTTCAGGGGCAATAATGACCAGTCAATACTGTATGTTTTGAGGAATGAGAGAAATCTGATATGATTTACTCCATCTCTGACTGGTCTGACTAAAGTGATGGGTCGTGACTGACCTCCCTAAATTGGTGGTCTCTAAAAGAAATAATAATAATAAAGGTGCATTCTCAGGTTTTCACACAGGTATACCAGGGACTGATATATGGTCATGATATCATGAATGAGTATGAGTTCCCCGTTGTGTCTGATACCTCTCAGGGTTTCTTCTTATTATGACATGTACATTAGGATAGGCTACCTCTCTCTTCCCTCTCTGTGAGTCCCTGATATCATAAAGCCATTACATACCGATTAAGCTGCCCTTTCCTCTTACTCCTTCTCATTCTCCGTGTCTCTGGCCCTCATCACTGATTAAAGCACATGTGTGCTCTTCTACTTTGGCCTAATGACGCTCCAAAAATTTTGGCACCGCCAATTGGGTAGAATCTACCACAGCAGTCCTTATGGCAAACATGTCTAAAATCTTTGCACAGTTTCCACACTACATTTCCACTTAGGTCTCATTTTTGACATGAGAGATAGCAAAAAAGCAGGGGGGTGGCATGAAAAGATTTTATATAGGTGGAGCAAGATACTGTACTTCATTGTTACATCTATGGCAACATGTGCCAAGTCTTGCCAGAGTAGAAGACAAGCCAATTGGCCACTGTCCCTACAGGATGTGCCAGTCCTTGGCTTAACTAATTTTACATATTTTATAATCTACATTCTTCATTCTGAAGATTCATCCCTATAATCTTATACTATCTTAAGCTCACACCAATTTGTGATCAAATTCTGTAATGGGGGAAGGCCCCTGAGATGTTGGACTATTGCAACTATGTGCAAAAAAGACCACAGTGCTAACCACTACACCACCGTGCTGCCCAGAGTCAAACAAACAAATGGAAAAAACATAAAAAGCAAACTCTGGGCACCTACCTGTTAAAGATCATCATTTGTTTTTTCCAGTGCTCCAGTTCCACCGAAGGCCCGATGTTATCCGCCTCTTTTCTCATTTGTTCGCTTTCAGTGAGCACCTGCTCTATCTGCTTCGTCCAACCCAGGAGCACCAACTCCAGCCTTTCTACCAGCTCAGAGTTACTTGCTAGGAATGACATGCAATTGAACATGAAGTACACGTCAATTAACACCTGTTTTTATTGTTGATTTTTTTTTTTTG
>JAQMYG010000033.1:5411015-5422325 GCA_030014215.1 Clariallabes teugelsi
TCTAAGAATTTTCTTAGAATTTCGTCACTAGGAGCAACTTTTAGGCTTAAGAAGCTTTGTGAATACGGGCCCTGGAGTTCTCTAGACACTGCTGGGACTGGAATTGATAAAAGAGGCCCATTGTATAGTAATTGTTCTTTTGAATTAAATGCTCATGTAAAAGCATACAGTCATGTTAGCACCCCTCTTTTAATGCTATGTTTTTTTGTGTAAAACTATAATAATCAGCTGATCGTAGCAGGTTTGATGCATGTCTACCTTTGAGTACTGCTATTATTGTACATGTCTACATATACAGTACGTATATTAATATTTTATTTTAAACATCCCTGACTGCTGTAAAAGAATAAACCAATATGAAGGAAGAATATGGCCTGCTTATAAACGCTTCCTACAGTCTGCACTATGGCCTAGCTGTTATGCGCCGGTCAGAATTGCGTATTTCCGACTTCAGCACGTTCTACATTTGAAGTGGGGAAACTTCATGTTTCTTTAGTAACACGCTAGGCAGCTAACTCTGATGAGTGAGCTGTGTTCTTTCTCTCTCATTGTATATGCAGTGCTTTAGATTGAATGCTGTAGATGTACACTGATCAGTCCTAACATTAAGCCCATTATTGTGTGGCTTCACCATGTGCTGCCGGAGCAGCCCTGGCCCCTCGGGGCACGACTCCACAAGCCCTCTGGGGTTGTGTTATAGTGCCTGGCACCGGGGTGGTAGTGACGGATACTTTGGATGCTGTGGCCGCAGTGTAGTATCGCCTGTCACAAGTTCGATCCACAATGTGTTCTGGTACCTTTTTATTGTGGATATTCCAATGTTGAGTTTTTCATCAGTTTGTGCTACATTGGATTTTCAGTGGGATCGGATCAGATGGCCTGGCCTTTGGTCCCCATAAGCATAGAGAAGCCTTGGGTCCCTATGATTCTGTCACCAGTTTAATGGTATATCATTGATAGTTATTCAGTTTACCTGGTGGTGGTGTTTCTGCTGTGTATCTTATATAAGACTAGCTGATAAAATCGCTTTTACTCTACATTTAGATTTCACTTCAGGAAGATATCTAAATACTGCAAAAGTTTCATTAAAATCTGTCCAGCCAGTTTTGCATACAAAAATCTGACACATACAGTAACTGCTCATAACTTAAATTCTACTCAACACTTTAATTACATATTTTAATGAAATAACTTCATGGCCCAGGTTTAACTTCAGACAGATACCAAAGTACAGTGGAACTTCAGTTCGCGAGTAACCCGGTTTGCGAGCGTTTCACAAGACAAGCAAAAATTTTGAAAACATTTTGACTTGATAAATGAGCAAGTCTTGATATACGAGTACCAGATATCATCGAGTATCATGTGCACACATGCGAGTAGCACGCCAATGGTTCTTCTCTCTTTCGCACGTGCACGCGCACACACACACAAGTTTCCCGAATAGAGACACACCCGTGTGTTTGTGTGGGTGAGTGCGAAAGTCGTCCTACACAGCAGCCCCCTTCCCCCCCCCTTATCCTCTCCTGTCTGGTCTCAATCACTACAGCCACGATTCTGTTCAAAGGTAAAGTGCAGGTTAATTTGTTTAATTTTTACTTCATATTTCGTATTAATTATTTTTATATGAGTATTTTTGGGTTGTGTAACTAATCTTCTGAGTTCCCATTATTTCTTATGGGGGAAATTCACTTTGCAATACGAGTGCTTTGACACAAGCACGCTTCTGGAACAAATTATACTCACAATCCAAGGTTCCCCCGCACTGCCAAAGTTTCATTCAATTCTATCCAGACAGTTTTGCTTGAAGCTGTGACAAAATCTGCCTAGACAGACAGATGGACAGAAAAGTTTGAGACTGGTTTTAGTCCCCCGAATGTATAAAACGTAAAAATATCCTTAAAAGAGCACGTTCTGATCAACGTACAGACAAAACCTTTCTTTTATTTATATAGATAGATAAAGCTAATACTTGTATATACACAATAGAGCTGTTTCGTGGTGACTAAGAGGTGGTTGTCAGGACAAAAAATCCACCATGCCAAAAAACTTGCTCGGTGGTGAAGTGCAAAATTCTCAGAAATGGAAAACGAGCCAATGTATGGAGAAAGAAAGGATCTACTGATTATCCATACGCAACCCTCTTTAACACCACATGCTCCTATACTTTGCTCACCTAAAAACTGTGATTTGCCATGAACATTGCCATTTTCTAAGCTGTTTAACACATTTTGATGTGCATCTCCAAGCTGGAATTGTGATCTATGGTCCCTTTTCTTTTTTTTTCCTCCCCATTTTAAACCCCTATGTCATCATTATATAGCTGAAGTGTGTATGTACTGTATGTGTTTCTGTAGCCAGTTTATAGTGCTATTTACATGCAAAAACCCAACCGGAATAAAATTAAGGCCCAGACTGATTCTGGTAAAAATATTCACTTAACGGAAATGAAAGTGAAAAAACAATTGAATAAAGTACAAAATATATTAAGGCTCTTTTCTTTGTTTCTTTAAGTAGATATACTGTATATTCGGGTTTCCCTGCCCTGGTCCTGTAGAACACACCACTGCATGTTTTAATGTTCTCCCTGCTCAAATACCAAGTTTCCTCCCTTGACATGTTTTTACCATGATGTGGTTTGCTTTGGATTGAGTTCTTCCTTTACGTCTCCATACATTTCTCTTCCCGTCATTCAGGTAGAAGGTAGTTTTCATTTCATCTGTCCAAAAATATCTTGTTCCAAACCTGGGCGTTTGTTTGTTTGTTTGTTTGTTTGTTTGTTTGTTTGTTTGTTTGTTTAGCAAGGTTTTTTTTTTCTAGCAAGGTCTAGCCTTTGTTTTTATCATCTTGAGGTATACTTTCTGTATTTATATTCAAAGTATATTTAAATGTATTAAGTAAATATATTTATATTCACAAGTCTCTTAATGGTAGACTTTTATAAAGATACCCCCACCTTCTCCAGAGTGTTCTTGACCCAGCTAAATGCTAAGAGGTTTGAATCCATCTCACCATTCCTGTAATCATCCACTTTAGTTTGATGTTGGCCTTTTGTCGTTGAGGAGCTCTCCAGTGCAATACAGCCTTTTAATCATTGTCTTGGCCACCCCAAAAGTTTGTTTTCTCTCTGATGGCCTTTTAGGTCTTTCTTTTCTTCCCAGCCCATTAATGGCCTCCTTTGCTGCAAATTTAACACTCTCGACACTTTACTGTACTTGCCTTATCCTTAGAGCTAAGACTGCCTTTGGTTTGATTAGCTGGGTCTCATCCTTTAGCTGCCTGGCAGCCAGCCTTTATCCAATAGCTTTGTCAATCACTAATCTAAGGCTTTGTTCCCACTTTTTTTCATATTACTCCCTTACTGATTCATATGCAAGTCCATCTTCTTAGAAAACTTTTGGTCTGGCCAGATAGAGCTGTAAATTGCCTATTGTATACAGTATTACTTTTAGACTATGCCTGTAATGAGGGAAAACATGAAAGAATGAAAATACTGAATATAAAATACTGAATGAATAAATACTGAATACTGTGTACATATTTGATCATGCAAGTGAATTTGTGAATATTTGTTTTTGTTCCAGTGCCTGTGAATGTGGCAAGAGTTAATGTAACACAGCAATTAGCAGATGGACTAGAACTGTCATGGGAAGAAGTGAAAGGCAATAATGTCAGCTACATCCTGAGACGTGGCGGCGGTGCTGAGACCCCAGTTGCTGTATTAGAGAACGCTCCTGTAATAAGGCATACAATCTCATCTCTCTCTCCTAGGACCAAATACAGCTTCACTCTCTATACTGTGTTTGAAGGGGTGAAGAGTAGAGGCCTGACATTCACTTCAGTCACAGGTTCCATTTGTCTTTTTATCTATGTCTCTATCTATTCATGTTTGAACAGCAGAATTAATTCATTCATTGGGAAAGTGCAAGAATACTTGGTTGTCTGTTGTAGGTGCCAGTATTTTAATACAAAAATCAATACTCGGCTAACTGTTATTGTTGAATTACAGGAAGTCGTTAAGGTAATACGGTGCCAAAACATGTAAGTTCCATGTGCTTAAGTTTAGTCAGGGCTAAAATCCAAAATTTTCAAAAAGATGTTTACGGTTTAGACTCAAATACTACAGATCTGCACATAAAGCAAGGATTGAAAGGGTGCACATACATATGCACTGAGCGTTACTTTGCAAAGTGGAGGTGAAAGTGTGGTGTGATTTTAAAAAGCAAGTATCTGACCATCACCGCTTTACAGTAAATGACACTCAGAACTGTAACTCTTCACATGTGCGTTATTTGTACTGTTGCCACATGATTGGCTGATGGGATATTTTTGCAGTATTCAATCAAGAATGATGATTTAAGCCTTACTTTCTGAGTAATCTTTTTTTTTTTTTTTTTTTTTTTTTCCAAGCATCTGTGATTGTGACTGGTCTGCGTTGTGAGCAGCTGTCTGGAGGAAAGGGTTTGGGTTTAGTTTGGGATGCTCCATCTGGGAAATGGACAGGAGTAGAAGTGCAGATGAAAGGAAGAAACCCTCAGTACTTGAACGGAACAAGACTCGAGCTCCACGATCTTCATCCAGCTCTTTGGTATGATGTGACCCTCAAATTATGTTCAGGAGATGTAAAGAGCGCTCCAACTTCAATCAGCTGTCAGACTGATCCAAGAGGTGATGTATTTATAAAATTATTTATACAGCATGTGTCAAAATACTGTATACAGTACTGAAATGAAAAGACAAACAATATTACCTTGTTGGAATCTGTGAGTTTATTTCTCCTGAAAGAAACGAACATGCACATAAACACTATTAGCGTGTTGATTTACTGCGGTATGCGTAATGTAATGTTCGAAGTGTGTGTGCACCGCCTCGCTGTAGACAGTGTTCATATCGTTCACGCAGATTCTTAACCCGGATCCCCGAAACAAAGGTTACTGCAGACTCCTGCAAAAGGAAATGATTTGCTTGTGTAATGAAGGCACGGTTCTTGGCAGATCTTCACAGTTGAACACACTCTCATTTAACGTTCCCCACAAGTAGGCATCAGTTGGTGTTACATCAGGGGAATGGGACGGGTACAGGGGGGAATTGTTCTGCCATCTTTTTTAAACTCGTACCCCGTTCACAACCACTTCTGTACGAGCCAGAAATAATACGCCATTATGAATACGTTTTCCTTCTTCGAAAGACTCATTTCCAACAACAACTGCAACACAACTTCCTTTTCACTACTGAGAACGTGTGTGTTTGGAGCGATGCCCCATTAACAAATACAAATACTCATCCAAGATGTGCGAGTTTCAGTACTGTATATTTTGGCGCATACCGTATATTACCTTTTACTAAAATCTGTTTGGGGAACATAAGGTATATGATTAAATACAAAATATTGCTTATATATTGTATTATAATTATAAGTAATACAGATAAAAGCACTGGCAAAAATTATGGAAATACCACACTTGGAGGATGTTCACCCAACATTTTTTACTTCGTTGAAAATAAACAAATAACAAAATTTAGTTTTTATAACTGAAGCAAATTAGCTATTTATTTAAATAAATTAGCTTTTTCCCCCGATGAAGTAGAGAAAAAAAAACAGTCATTAACAAAAAAAAATCCTCAAGTTCTGTTAGAATTCACCCTGAATTATTTGTGGAATGAATGACTAATGAATCCCTATTAAGCCAGTTCCAGCTTGCTGACTATGGTATTGAGTTAAGATAAGGAAAAGCTTTACACTATGCTTCGATACACTGCCAACAATGCTTTGTGAGATGCAAAGCAAATGATTATGGTGCATTATTATTCTGGTGTTGGCTATTATAGAATGTGTAAATTGTGACCATGAAGCGAATCACGTGGCCATCGATACTCAAATATTCATTCAAGCAATGACACCATGTGTGTGTGTATCAGCAAAAATCAAGATTCTTCAGACTAGACTATACTCACAGTTGTCTTCAGTTGTCTTTTTTTTTTTTTTTTTTTTTTAATCTTACTGTTTTTGTGTGACAGAAATGGAACATGACCTGGTTATCTACTGTTTCTCACTCGCCTCTAGGTTCTGTGTGTTGTGCATTCTGAGTGTTTCCTGTCACTCTTAGAGTGGTTACTTACTTTAACCTTCATCTGCTAAACTAGGTAATTCTCTGCATTCTTCCTAGACCTCTCTCACCAATCAGGCATTTTCATCATCAGCAGCGTATTATCTGGGGCTACTGTCCCTGTTTTCCATTTTTGAATGATTTCACACATTGCTCTGCTGCCACACAATGAACTGATAACTACACAGGCACATGTGCAATTATGTAATTATGGAAGCAGATATCATCTGCCATTGGAAATACCTGTATATTTTTTGATGAGGTCTATATGTTGAGGTCTGTGATTTTATTTTTTTTTTTTTTCGACCATTGCCCGTCATTTCAGCTTTCTATCTCGTGATTACCCGTGTTTGTTTGCCAAATCCATTTTTGTGAAAAACCTTTACCTGCACCACCATCTAACAGAAGACTTTCATGGACGCAGCAGAGGAATTAAATGTGTTGAAAACATTAATGAGTCATGCCGGAGTTCTAAATGACTTTGACAAGACCTAGTCCAGATCCACTCAGCTAGTCACAGTCCAGTGGTCTACACCGAGCTCTAATCCTTTCTTTTCTGTAACACTTGGTGCACATCACGACAAAAATGCTGGAGATCCGGTGGAATGTAAAGGGTTCATACTGCAATGCTCACTGTATTTCACAAGACAGGAAAATGTCAATGCCAACATGGGAAAATTGCACAGTTACTCACCAGGGAATCAGGGTGGTGAGAATTTTAAAACTTCCTTTAGAATTTTGTAAGCATGTATTTAACCATGGGATTGGTTAAAACAGCTGAGACTGAAAAGCAATGGCACAAAAGGGAACATATTTGCTCCTACTGCAGTAGTAAATAAACATGCAATCTCTCATTGCCCAGTGAAACCTGTCCCCATAGGGAAATAAATCCACTCTTAAGTAATCTCATACCTCTATTTATTCCAACTCAGTAAGTTAAAAAGGCAGATCATGCTCCCCATACTTTCACTTGAGCACACAATCTGAACTCAATGATAAATCATATCTTGCTCCAGCACTAATTGACTCCAAAATGGCAGGAAATTTAGTGGATCAAGCCACCGCTGAGAAACAATTCAAGTAAACTACAGCACCACTGCATATTGAAGCCTTGGACTGAGCACTGATCAGCGGAGGATCAGTAACCCATCACTCAAACCTAGTTTTACTTTAAGCGGGAGCATCTCATTATGGGGAAATGTCCCTCCTAATCACCACCACCAATAAATTCACTGTTCAACTCACCAACCTCTTGAAAGAAATTTTAAATGTGGGGTGGAACCCATATGCTCATCAAGCGTTTACTAGAATGCCTTTAACCAATGCTTCCATCCTAAAACATCCTGACCTAAATCATTCATTGTAGCAGTAGATGTTTCTGAAGCAGGAGTGGGAGCGGTATGGTCACAGCAATTAAAAAAAACAAAAAACAAGTCACTACTCCCTATTTCATTTATGTCCACAAAGTGAACCCCTGTCGAAAAAACATTTATGACCTGGGGAAACTGCGAAACTACTTGAGTGGTGTTACTGGTTGGAAGGGACCCCCGACCCACTCGGTTATCACTTTTGCCTTATGGCAAGTTGCTTGATTATGCTGGAAAAGGCATTGTTTGACACCCAACTGTCCTTGGATGGTTGGGAAAGGTTGCTGTCGAAGGATGTTTTTGTACAATTCTTTATTCATGGCTGTGTTCTTGGCCAAAATTGTGAGTAATCCCACTCCCTTGGCTGACTAAGCAACCACACACATGAAGAGTTTCACTGTTGGCTTGACACAGGACTGAAGGTTGAGCTCACCTTCATACATTTCAAGAAGTGCAGCAAGAAGCCACATCAGAGACAAATTGATATTCTGTAAAAAGGTACATGGATTGGACTGCTGAAGGCTGGTTAAGTCTTTTTCTCTGATGAATCTCATTTCTGATTGTTTGGGGCATCTGGAAAAAAGTTGTTTCAGAGAAGAAAAGGTGCGTGCTACCATGTATGGAGTTGCTTCTCATCCAAGGGAGTGGGCTTACTCGCAATTTTGTAAGATAACTAAGTGGCTCAGGGAACAAATCGTCCATGTCCAGGAAACTCCCCAGACCTTAATCCCGTTGAGAACTTGTCAATCCTTAAGAGGCTCCAAGCCTTGGATTATTCAAGAAAAGGCTGCTTCAGTCAGGGTCAAGAAAAAAAAGAAGGGTCAACACTGCACCTATTAACTTTTCATAAACTTAAAGTCTTTACCCTTATGGGATGTTTGTAATTATTATACTTCAGTGTACCACAGCAACATCTGACAAAAATCTAAAAACACTGAAACAGCAGACTTTGTGATCATTAATATTTGTGTCATTCTCGAACCATTTGGCCACAGCTGTAGTGATTTGGTTAAATTGAGGTGACCTTGTAAATGCTTTCTGTGATTGAGCTCAGGACCTGTTCAATACAATCAGGGGAATTTCATATGCTGTAGACCAACTTAAAGGATGTCTGTAATGCTTATATTATACTCCAAGTTTGCTTTAATGTTTTTTTCCCCCAAACAATTAATTCTAGACATTTCTAGACATAGGCACTAATGTGAGCATAAAAATTTTGAGCAAAATTGTGCTTTTTTTTGGCAAGATTTCATGCACATCTAGAACCACCACAGATTGTGATTAATATTTTATACCAATTTCATGTCATTAATGTGGCAGGGTTAATTACATTTCAATTTCAGCATTTGGCAGACACCCTTATCCAGAGAGACACTTTTATCATTATACATCTGAGCGATTGAGGGTTAAGTGCCTTGCTAAAGGGCCCAACAGGGGCAACTTTGTGGTTGTGGGGTTTGAACATGGGACCTTCTAGACCATCGTCCAATGCCTTAACCACTGAGCTGCCCCTGCCTTTAATAATGAATTGATATATCTGTTGACACCACTGATCAAATTTTAACATTAGATATTAGTAGTAATTCTAGAATGTTTTAAGTAAAACTGTTTTTTTTGTACTGTGCAATTGAAGATGCCATGATTCATATCGAACTGTGTTACCTCTTTTTGCCAGGAGTGATAGCAGGAGTTGTATTGGTTCTTCTGTTCATACTCTTCCTTGTTTTTCTTGGAGTTCATATTAATCATAAGATGTCTGTCCTCAAAAGGTTAGCGCTTTTTTGTGTTACATAATTTATTGGTATAAATATGGAAACTGAAATTTCCAGCTTCATACATTATTCCCTTTTCCCCTGTTCACATTTTGTAGAAAAGCTCAAAATGACTTGCACACCAATCCAACATCAATTCAAGAAGCAGAGGAAGGTGGATGTAATGCTCGTGTTCAGGCAAAACAACAGTCGTCTTCTAACAGGAAACACCACGACCAGAGATTGAACAAGAAAACAAGTGTTCTAACCATTGAGAACCCTTACGGGAACGCCTTGAGCTCTGCTAACGATCACCAGTAATGAAATGGCAATATGATAGAGCACGTATAATACACTGAATGTTTTTTGATAGCCATGTGATTGATATGTCCCATGTACTGACTTCTAGTTCATGCCTTTATAGAAAGTATTTTTTTGTACAAAAAAAAAAAAAATGTTAAGAACCTTCTTTTAAAATGGACAGTGTATTTCAAACAGGATCGTGTGCTTCTTAAACAGCCACGTAAAGAACAAGATCAAGCAACCTAGTTAATTTATTTATTGTGTTTGTGTTGTATTTATGTGTAGACACATTTTAATTGCTTTTGCAGTATCATAAAAAGAATGCAAGTTTACCTCTTTCTTTGTCTTCTGTATTTTTAACATGGACAATAAAGGAGACTTTTTGAATTAGAAAAAAGTTCAGTGTAAGCTTTTTTTAAGCTATTCAAATGCTTCACTTTGCGCAGACATACTGTAGTTCTGTGCCAGTTTGGGATAGAATTTTGTGTTTTTTATGACACAAGTGCTCCTTGTGTTTGAGGATAGATAATTTCACCTTTGATTTCCTGATACTTAAATCTACCTACGTTAAACAACTTGGCAGCAGATTACTCGATATTTAGGTGAGCAGAAGTACTGCATGGATAGTCTTAAATGTGTCCGTGAAGATTTTCAGTCATGTCACCTGGACTTTTCTTGTTCCATAGATATATTTCACTATTCCTCAGAGTAGCTTCTTCAGTCGAAGGTACATTGGAAAGTTCCTTGTATTGAAGTCCTCCAAGGCCAAAGGATCCTCCTCTATCTGAAAAGGCTCCTTACGTGAACCATGGAGAAGGTAAGAATAGGGGTGGTGGGGATTAGGGAGAGTCGTTAAGATGTATACACCAAAGAGGATAAAGGAAGTCTTTAAGTGTGGCTTTCTTGAACGTGTAAACAGATCTCGATCTTCATCGGGATGGAAGGGCATCATATAAATAGGAGACGGGTTGTGTCGAAGACCTCCACCTCTGTTGAGAGAAGAATTTTTCACTTGCACATTGATGACTTCTTTAATTCCTCTGTCCTCTCTCTCCAAAATTCAGTCGTTTTCATCCTCAACGTGTGTCCTTTGTCCTTCAGATGAAGGTATACCGCCAATCCAATGTAAAATACTGTCTCCATGGCTTTGGTGTCCATAATGTGCACATTTATCATGTTCCCTTTGAGATATTTAAAACTAAAACTTCCTGATAGATCCGTCTTCATTGGCTCTGCTGCTGTCTAATCAATAAGCAGGTTAGGAGTAGACTGAGTTTCCTGAAAGCTGTCATTGCCTAGTCATTAAGGATGTTCTTTTAAAATCGACAGTGTATTGCAAACAAAACCGAGCATGTAGAACAAGCTCGAGTAAACTAGTTATTTTATTGTGTTTGTGTTGTATTTACAGTGGTGTTCAAAATAATAGCAGTGTGTTGAAAAAAGTGAGTAAAGCTATATCCATATAATAACTTTTAATTTAAATCACATAAATGCATTGGACTCCCTGCAGGTTCTATTCAGAATCACAACATGAAGAAAAATGTGCTAAATGTATTATTAGTTTAATGTAAGTGAAGAAAAACTAATATTAGTCTGTTCAAAATAATAGCAGTATGGAGTTCAATTAGAGGTAAATTATTCTGTGATAAACAGGTGTCAAACATGTTCCCCTTATTTAAGGACAAATGCAGAAAAGGTTGTCCTGTGCATTTCTCTCTGAAAATCAGAGTAAAATGGGTCGTCCAGACATTGTTCAGAAGAACAGCGTACTTTGATTCAAAAGTT
>JAQMYG010000033.1:5437953-5449037 GCA_030014215.1 Clariallabes teugelsi
ATACCGTACCGTGCCATTCATACCGAGGTATTACCGTACCGTGAAATTTTGATACCGTTACATCCCTAATTATTAATGTAAAATTCAATTCAATTTTATTTGTATAGCGCTTTAACAATCATCATTGTCGCAAAGCAGCTTTACACAATCAAAAGAAATTATGGAAGTTTGTATAAAATGTGTACGTGTATGAATCATGAATCAGATTGTCCCTGATGAGCCGAGGGCGACCTAGTGTTGAAACCTGTTCAACACTAACATTTTGAAGGACAGCAGTCAGGAAAAAAAATATGATATCGGAGGTCGTTATTGTAAAAATAAAAATATAAAACAATTTAAAAAAAAAAAAAAAAAAAAAAAAGGTTTAATAATTTAATAGTGAAAGTAAGAACATTCTCTCTCCCCCCCCCCACACACACACACACACACACACACACACAATGTGATGAGAGCCTACAGGATTGGGCCCAACAGTTGTGTTTATACAGCACAAAGATTGGACTTTAGAGCAATGGAAGAAGGTCATGTGGTTTGATGAGTCCATACTTTCCCTATATGACCCATCATGCATAGTGTCCACTGTACGAGCCTCTGGAGGCAGTCTTATGATCTGGGGTTACTTCAGTTGGGCAGGTCAGCTGATGACATGAATGTACTGAATGACCAGGTTATCACATCTTAATTTTTCTTCCCCACATTTCACCAGCAGCATAATCAAATCTAAAGGGAGTTTAATTTTAAAAAAAATCCTAAAAAGTATTTTTTAGTTTGGCCAGGCTAACTAAAATAATCACTTTTTAAAATGTCCAAATATTTACGCACCTGACTGCCATAAAAAAATAAAATAGAATATTGAAGATAAAAGCAAATATAATCCTTAAAATGATCAATAAAGAAGAACCTGCGCAACTGTGTCTGAGGATGCTGGAGTCTCACCTGGCCAGGTTGTGCATCTCCTTTTCAGCCCACAAGTGGATGATCTTACGAGGATTCAGCTTACTATAACGTTCTTTAAAGCGGTAATCGTCCTTAATGTATTTGTCCCGGTTCTTGAATTCATTCAGCGTAGTCTTGAAGACCTTGAGGACACACTCCTCTGGAATTTGCATCTCTTCAAAGCTGAGAGATAATACTTTAGATTTAGAATGATACTTTACAATTACAACGTTTACAATATTTTACAATTATTATGCTGAAAACAAATATTTACATTCTTTTGGACATTTACAATTAAAACTGGTGTCTTGTGTTTTTGGGAACCTCTATGCTAAACCCGAGTCCTCGTCCTCCACACACACAGCCACACACTCACCTCCCTCCATCAGCATGGAACACCACGGACTCTTTCCCTGTACTGATACATCCATTAATGTTCTCCAGGATTCCTGCGTTCACCATTTTGTACATGAGCAGTCTGGTCTTGGAGTCCACTGCCTGCTCCTGTAGATGGAAACAATTCAAATAGCAAAAGCTTAGAAAGAACAAATCACTAGGTTTTACAGATTATCTAGATACAACGTGATTGTTATTTTTTTTCCGTACTTATTTTTGATTTAAGAAAAGAGTATCTTTATGGGATCATAGTTCTGTCTGTCTGATATTATTCCGGCTTCAAATGTTTGTCAATTACCTTTAAAACATTCGTTTTTTTCATTGCTGTCACAACTGCTAGGCTAAATAAAGCACTAGACTGCAGGCCACTCGAGTTCCCTAAACCCATCCTGGCACGGCATGTATTTATGGGCCTCAGGGGGATTCCCATGCTGGAAAAGGCCTTGTAGGTTCTACTGAATACAAATGTTAAAGCTACAGTATACGAAGACAACGCAAATAATTTCCAGTAACTTTGAGACAAACGTTCGAGGAAGGCGCTGATATAATGAGAATCATTTTCTACTTGAATTACAAATCACAAGAATTCAACCACAAGAAAGATTATCGCATTTTAAAATATGGTTATACTTAAAATTAAAGACTTAAATATTTTAATCTGGAACCCTCAAATTCTCCACTGTCTATATTAATTAGAATTATTTAATTAATTTGTTCCTCCATCCGTCATCAATAACCCCTTGACCCTGCTCAGGCCTAAATCAGATCCACACCAGATCTTGGGCCCAAGGTAGGAATACAGCATAGATGGGATGGCAGTCCTCTGAAGGGCACCATTCACACACTACTGGACACTTTTTCTTTAATTTAGAGTCACAAGGTGATGATGGGGAAAAGAAAAAAACATGAGAACCTGGAGGGCAGACACATGAGGAGATCTTGGCAGAAGTCCCTCACAGACATTAACACAAGCTTAGGGTTTGAAAGGAGAAACTGTACACTGGCAAAACCTTCCAATGTACCACCACCACCACCATCACCACCACCATCATCATCATCATCATCACCACCTCCATCACCTCCATCACCACCATCACCTCCATCACCTCCATCACCTCCATCACCTCCATCACCTCCATCACCTCCATCACCACCATCACCACCATCACCACCACCGAGCTGCCTGAATGATTCTAACCAGAGTAAATGTTATCCTAAAAAAAAAAAAAAACTCAGCACCAATCACCTCGCCTACCGCTACATTTGTAACCTATTTATGAAAAAAAATAGTAAGGGGCTTATAACTGAAAAATATCATTAAAACTGGTTTTCAACATCTAAATTCTAAACCGGGTGGGAACTAGTCAAGTGGCTTTTAAAAAACAGAATTAGAAGAGGGGGCACTAATTTTTTTTTTACAAATGACCGTAGATCTATTTCTATAATAGTTTAAAATAAATAAATATATTACAATTTTTTATTTATTTATTTTTTTAAAGAAGTGAAAGGTATCCGGTAAGTACTGATAGCGTTTCATGCTTGACTCTGAATTGCAGGACTCACAGCGGTGGAGTGCTCCTTCTTCTCATGGAGCCGGGCACTGCGTCTCTGCTCGGCCTGACAATGTCTTTTCAGTTGATTGTACACTTGATTCGACAACTTCAGGTCCATGCTTAGCCCGTCACCCACATGCACCTCTGGAGCAAACTGTGTAACATAAGAACACAGAAGGAATACTGTAGGAGACACCGTCAAGCAGAATACAAAAGAAACAAACCCAAATAGAAGAAATTATATTATCGAGTAAATTGTTACACTACAATAATACGCATTAGTATTCAGGGACGCAAATGATCAGTAGTGAAAAGGTGACAGAGGTCACTCAAAGGACTTATCTTGCATTGCACCCAATGTGTTGGAAAAGCAGCCTGGAATCACGTGAGCTCGAACTTACATTATCCATGCGTGCGGTGTTTTTGCGTCCGCAGACATCCTCGTCATGTTTCGTGGTGATGTTCTTGCCTTTCCCGACAAAACCTTTCTTTGGTGTAGTGGTTGGCTTTTCTGTTAATCAGACAGAATATCAAAGGCATATGGGGTTTAGTTTCCCCAAAAGTAACTGAATAAGTCTGTGCATGACACATGCACATGGATTAGGTTTGTGGTAACACTCACCCAGGCGATAAGGGTCGTGGCGCGTGTCCTGCCAGTCTACCTCGTCATCAGAGCTGTCGCTGTCCTCAAACGGGTGAACCATGCGGTAGTTTTCAAAGGAAATCGACACTAGAGAAGACCAACAGTTCATGAATGCAAGTACGCAACTCTGTGTTAGAAATGAGGCTGTAATAACATTTTTTTTTAATGTGTCATTTATGCACATTCAATTAATTTATTAAAATTTAGAGAATTCATAAAATACTTGCTCTTTAAGTCTTTTCATTCATAAAACGTACCACATGATACACATACAGGACTTTGACTAAAGACTAGATGTCTACTGTAGAACTGTGGCGTATCCTTAGCACTGATGAGTCACTGGTCAGTATATGGATTTATGATGTACCTTTGCTCTCTCCATTGAATTTCTTTTCTTCTCTGCGTAACTGTGTGTCAAATTCCCTGTCAAACTCCATCTGAAGCATCTGAGCCAACATCAGGTCGCTATCTGTATCTGCGTCCTGCTGGAAACTGGCAACGTCCAAGTCACTGAAAAGAGCAAAACTTAACCATCAACAAAGCGTGTTCATACACACACGTCCGTATAACTGTCAGAACTGCAAGAGGACTCTGTAGAAGAGAGTCAGTGCTAAAACTGAATAAAATGATAGTCGAGTAACGCAAACCAACAACATGGCCTAAGGACTCACTCATTGCAGGAAGTGGAGGGGTTAAACTCCTCATGGAGCTGCTTGGCCAGCTGTTCACTCATCACATCTGTCAGAGAGGAAGTGGTTGCTGGGACGTTTACTTTACCCCATGGGCTCTAAATAAAAAAAGAAAGAAAGAGGAAGTTCAAATACTACACCAACGCATCAGAAAAATTATTAACGAAAACCTGTTGCAAGGAGTTCCCCGAGTTTTGCCGTAAAGATAACTGGGACTGTCCTCAATTACTGTAAAATACTGTACATATGTTTAAAACAAACTTACAGTGGAAGTATAATAATATATGACTAAAAAACCCTAAGAGATTATAAAAAATATGCTTGTGTGCAGAAATGATTGTCCCAACAGTGTGTTCCTCTCTAAACTACCACCTGAAGAGCTCAGTCTAATGTTAACTCTGTCTAATGTCTGCTGAAATCGGATTATTCAGTGAAGGTTGTGTTTTTGTATGACTAATTATATCAGTACCAAAAACCTAATTACATATTAGTAAATAGATGCAGAATACAAATACTGTATTGCATTTGAAGGAAATTATTGTACTAGAAAGTCTAGAGTTGCTTATAGAATGTGTGTGATTTAGTAACATGGGGCGACCGACACCTCCAGAGCTCTAGGATATATATATATATTTTTTTGTTGATAAAATGACTATATTTTTTGTGTTTGTTTATTGTTTGGGTTAGTTTATAGAAGTTGTCGAAGACCATAGAAATGTCATTTTGGCCGTGCTGAACTGTGTTCCACAAAAACACAATCATTCACTTCAGCCTGGACCTGGACTTACAGTATACCCATGGATTCATCCTGTTGGTGCCAAATTCTCACCCTAATATCTCTGTACTTCAGCAAAGATCAAGATTATTCTTCAGCTATCCAGTTCATGGCCACTGCGGCATCAGCTTTCAGTTCTTGGCTGACTGAAGTGGAACATGATGTGTTCGTCTGCTGTTCAAGCTCATTTGCCTTTACAAGGTTTGACATTCCATGGCTTCTGAGATGCTTTTCTGCTTACCGCAGTTGTACAGAGTGATTATACAGTCATATCTGGTTGATCTGGTGTATTATTAGAGTTAATTTCCTATGACTGAGTTAGAGCAGCGGTAGCTCAGAGGTTAAGACATTGGACTACGGTCTGGAAAGTCCCAAGTTCAAAACCCAGCGGGTGGTGCTGGGTTTTGAACGTGGGACTTTCCCGACCGTAGTCCCTTGAGCAAGGCCCTTAATCCTGAACTGCTTAGATGTAGAATGAGATGAAGAATGTAGTTATTCTGGAAAGGGCGTCTGCCGAATGCTGGAAATGTAAATGTAATGTAAATGTAGTTCAACCCAGTGTGGAGATCATTTATTGACCTCGCTCATCAACGAGGACAACTGTGTCCGCACAACTGCTCCTCACTGGATCTTTTTCTTTACTGTGGTAAATTAATTCTAGAGACAGCTGTGTGTGAAAATTCTGTTTTAGTCCTGTGATTAAATTGCTGAGTCACTATCTATGTAAATACGCCTGCGCTGAGCCGCCGCGCCCTGACACACAGCAGCCGGGCAGCTGAGGGGGAACAAAGTCGGCAAAAAGAATTAAAACTATATATAATACAAAAGCATAAAAAGCAGACTTTTTATCCTCACATTACTATTATTATTAAGTTTGTACACTAGATGCCGGTGTGTACATTTTGAAAGTGCATTTTGTGTTACGCGTCCCCTTTAAATAGAATCATCCGGAAGTTAGCGATGACGTCATTTTATTGATTCGTTCCAACGTCAAAACAAGATATCATACTTTTATTAATATCTCATGACCTCATGGGGAAATCCATGTATGACATTCAGATCAAAACCTTAAATGAGCATAAATAGAATATATATAAAAACAAAATACGAGCCAGGGCAGCATGTCAGGTCTGAAAATCGAACTTTATAATGTCATTAAATATGATAAAGTGTCTAGAGAGTAATTTTAACGCTACGTAGAGAATTTAATCTTTAGAACTGTAATCTATATCCAGTTACAGCACAAAACCACAGCACCATCAGTGAGTGAGTTACAGCCTCGCGGAAGAGGAACAGGCCTCAGCCGGACAGCCACACATCTCACTGCTGTTATAGGAAGAATTCACTTTAAACACTTAATCATTTACACTAACACACACTCTCTCACTGAGGGACCTGTACAACAGACTCGTAACGCGGGAGACTCACCTTTATTTCCCCTTGGCCTGCGCTCACTTGGTCCATAACGGCAACTCACGATTTATCTCAAGATCTAGCAAACTAAACCAATAAATTACTTAAATTCTCAGCTAAGACAAAGCTTATACTAGCGGTGTGTGTGTGTTAACTACGATTACACGCCTGTTTAAACCTGAACTCAAACTCAGACACTTATTAAAACCGTGCTCGGGTTTTTGTGGAAACGTCACAGCGATTAGCCGTCAGAAGCACAAAAATAGACTCTTCAAAATAAAAGTCATTGAACGTTTTTTTTTTATTATTAAAAAAGTTTTATGTCAGTTAACAGAGTATCCAATTTACTAATATCATAACAGGATATTTTTTGGTATTTACATAATTTTTATTATTTATTTATCTTTAAACAATAAGCCAAAAAGTATTGTTTACGTGCTCATCTCTGAATTTTGGCAGAACGTAGATTCCTCCAAACCGGAAACCGGAAGTAATTTTTTAATCCTAGCTTTACGTGTCCACCTGAGTTGTACGTGCCGCGGTAAAGTTCAGTCTCTAATGGCTGCACAGTCTCCATCAATGTTTATATGTTTAAATATACTGTATTGTATTTAGTTACCTCCAAAAAGTTGGCTTTCTAACTGATGAATTTAGCACGAGTTATTCCAGGCATTTTGTTCTGTTTGTTTTTTGTCGGATCCTGTTTCGCAAATAAGGTGAAAAACTTCTATAACATTATAATTAATACAATAGACATCATTCGAGGCATTTATTACAATTAACTGGCATTCTGTTTATATTAATATTCTATATTATTGTTATTAATATTATATTTTATATGGGACTTTTTCATGTTCATATTCGATCTAAAATGCTAAAAACAAACATTTACCTTCTTTTTTTTTTCAGTATGTACTTTCTGTCCTGAAGTTTACTTACCCCACCCTGTTCCAGGGGTAAGTCGGACACTTTATAGCAGCTACATATTCTTCACTTCATGATCATTAGAGATGGGGAAAAATCCATTCAGTTATCAATCACATTCTTTTGTGTAATGATTCACAAATCAACCCACTGACTCCAGAATTGTGTTTTGTGTTTTGTTTTTTGAACTATTTTTATGTTTATAATAGAGATTAATCGTTACCGTATTTACAGTTACCACAATTGGCTGGTTTTCAGTGATCACCTGTCATGGACGATCAACCTCAGACATAAACGATTGTGTACAGAGAGAAGAAGCTCAGGAACACATTTTCATTGCGTTACATTATCAAAAAATTGCACACGTCCCTTAGAAGTTCGCCACATTAGAAGCTGCTCGCAGTCACTCAACCCACACACTCACTGTCAAGTTGAGTTTTGAGACTTTAGAGACATTCCCTATAATCCTACAGGTGGCGCACTCTAAACTATTTAGACATTTTCCTCCCCTGTGGTAAAAGTGAATTCTATGCTACGTTTGTTTAGAAATAATAGTTATGGTGGACGACATGACAGCGGTACACACCGCTCAGTAACAGTTTAGCTTTTTGTTTAATTTAAGTTGAAGTTAAATGCTAAAATCTTGTATTTGAGTTTGTATTGTTTAAATCCTGCGTGTGGTTTTTAAGTGAGAAAACTAATGTTATAAGAAATAGGCTACATCAAATTTTTTAAAAACCTTTTTTTAAAGGTTTAAAATTGTAATAAAACCGGGGGGAAAGTGTAATATCGAACTGGTATACGTACAAAATCGTGACACTTATAGAATCGCAATTTGAATCGAATCAGCACCTAATATAATATCATATCAAGAGATGGTGATTCACATCCCCAATGATCACCTTGTTTTAACTTTCCTTTTTATTTATTTATTTGCCATTGGTAGTGCTGTTCATAAAAACACCCTCTTTAAATGACTTTTTTTTTAATTAACTGATTAACTGCTTTGTTCTTGTCTGTTTCTCTCTGACCACCAGGTGGCAGACCTGCGCTGGAGCTCTTCTGCTTTGGCTGACTGGAAAACTGGGATGGGTGGAAATAAATGGGTTTCCCAGGTAACAGAATTATGCTGCATAATTTTGTAGACTGGTGGTTTATTAAATAGTTATAAAGCTCTACTGTTTCTGAAAAACGAGTCCATCAAAACTTACAGTTCCTCGAATGTCCACTAGGAGCTGTAGTGGAAAAGCGAGTCACTCCCTGTAGACCCCCATGATTAAACGCTCAAATTTATAATGGGAATAAACATGTTTGCAGACTCGTTTTGGTCTCCACGGCTAGATTCTCCATTCAGAACACATCAATTAAAATAATTACACCACGCCATTAAATTATATATAACAAACGTGGGAGGTTTGAGTGACTGCTGCACTGCAGGTATCAAACCACTATCTTAGTACTGTAAATCTTGTCTTTAATGAGTTTTCCTCTTAATGCCAGTTAGATAAGGACTGCTCCATGATGTATTCTAGAAAAGACAGATTAGGACACAATAATTTGGGCTGAAAGAGTGCTCGCTCTAAAGTTGGCACTAAAAGAAGATGTAGCGCCAAATAGAGACAAAATCTAATTATTTTAGCACCTATTATCATTTCGTTTGGCATGCTGTCTTTACTTTTTTCGGCTTAACATTTTTTTATATTAACAGTAGGTGACAGGATAAAAAAAATGTCTGTATAATTTAAACTTCAGTGCATAATCCGTATATTAAAATGCAGATTATGAAAACTCCTTGGCAGATTATATGATTATAACCTGATAAACACATTGTTAGTCTTCTTATGTGTACACTTAGACTCACTCAGGAGCTTGAACAGGATGCATGTGTTCTGACTTTATAGGCTTTTAATTACTAACAAATTTCTTGTACTAATTCTAATATAAATTATCAATTAATAAATTGATTGATTTAAAAATAATGAGTTGAGTATTAATAATATCCGTTACTGAAATGATCAGATCTGCAGCAGTGTCCTGGCTCCCGGGATCCATCCTTTTTCTGGGGAACATATACGGCGGATCCAGGGCCCTGTCCGTTCTGGTACGTCTGTTATTTCTGTACAGATAACGATAACACTAAATTACACCCACAATTTCTCTTATTTATTTACCGTTTGTTTGTTTGTTTTCTGGTTAGCCTGTCCCGTTCTTTTTTGTGTTGCAAAATGTGTCAGAGGTGGTCTCCTCTCTGCTCTTTAGAGTCACTCAGAAAGGGGTAAGCACAAAAACACTTCTTATATTCGTTACGTGTTACATGATTACATGTTTCTCCACTGTAGATACTAATACACACGTACTATTATATTTGTACACATTCATATTGTACGTTATATTATTGTTTAGGATGTATATTTTCCTTTCTCAAACTCATTAAAGAGGTTTAAAAAATTACAACTCTGTGTGTGTATGTATATTAACGATGAAAAAAAAATGTATTTATAAAAGTAAAAAAAAGCAACAATCTGTTTATAATGTTAAATAATTATAATATTATGAAAAAGTTTTATTTATTTTTCATTATTCAATAAAGTGAAATTCTAAATTCATTAAACACCTAAAGGGAAAAACTCTCTTTAACCTACAGAGAGAAAATGTCAAACTCCGCCTGTGATCCGTCTGATCCGTCTCACCTGTAGAGCAGCTAAAGCACATCATCACATGATTTTAGGTTTTACTCTCACCACCACCACCGTCTCCAGCCTGTCTACACCTTGTGCCAAACCCAGAGATTACGTCTAACCTCTAAGTCGTCTAGACGGTCAATTTAAACATTAAAAGTCACATTTTAATTAAGTACACGTGTGATATGCCGGAGTTACCGCTAGATCCTGGATCAATACAATACAATAGTTCATATAAAGTCTCCAGTCTCCGTATGAGTAATGAATGACAGCCATGTGTTAAATGTGTGTTTAGGTTTAAGTATCTGAGTCTAAGACATTTAATTGTCTGACTCCAAAAAATAGCCTCTCTTATGTATGTATCTCTTGTGTATACGTTCTGTATTGCGATTCTGTAGGTATCACGATTTTATAAATATCCCAATCCAATAAAAAAAATAATAATTCACCTGAGTCAGGACTTGAACCCTCGACCCTGGGACTTTCATTAACAACATTCACTAGTTATTTCACCCCACAACTGCTTAAGTAAAATTACACTGGACACCAATAATGTACCTGAAATGTATGTATATCAAACTGTGCACACACATGCTATATATTAAAAAAGATTTCAGAATCATCAAGTTTTTTGATGACGAGGTTTTACTGCATGAAAACAAAACAACAGAATATGAATTTATCTTAACACTATGAGTTTCCTAAATATCCACAGGAGATATTTTACATAATAATGACCCATGAAATAATGCAGAGTTTCTTGTTTTCTGGTTTTACTCTATGAAGAAGTCATCATGGATGAAGATATTCAGGTAAAGGTTTATTTTATTCTCATTATCCAGGAATATACAGTCCTGCTAACAATTATTAGCACCCCTGGTTAAGATGTGTTTTTAAGCTTCTAGTCAATTATTTTTTAATGCAGATACATAATCTCACACTGAAAATTGTAGGAAAATCTAACCTGTGAACAGGACTAAAACAAATGATTGTTTTGTATACAAACCGGATTCCAAAAAAGTTGGGACACTAAACAAATTGTGAATAAAAACTGAATGCAATGATGTGGAGATG
>JAQMYG010000033.1:5455563-5465843 GCA_030014215.1 Clariallabes teugelsi
TATTGCTCTTTATAGAAGTTTCTTTTATGCAGAAATGTTTTCAAAAGCATCTTTTGCTTATGCCATATTTTTGTATGCGCCCAAGACTTTTGCACAGTACTATAAGTAAAATAGTTGTTAGGTTTTACTGAGCTTGCTTATATTCTCCTGTAATGTTATTTATTAATTTTTAAGTTACTGTATATATGGAAATACTGAATGAGTTTGTACATAATAATGCAGATATGATAAACATCTATAACAAAATTGGTACAGCATATAATATGGTGTCTAAGACTTTTGCAAAGTACTATATATACACACACACGTATATATATATACATATATAATGCAATATAATCAATGTAATCATGTTCAGGTTTTTTTTTTTTTTTTGTCTATTTCAGGGTCATACAAAGTGTTCCAGAGGAACTCAAAGTCCAACCATCTGAGGTGACTGTGTGAATCAGTTTTTGTTATTTTGACATTTTAGTGCAGCTCTTTCAAACTTAAGTGGGCCATGGGTCAGTTTGAAATGTGAAAATCTCCAGCCCACCCAAACCTTTAATGAACACACACGACTAAAATAAATGAAGAATAACATGTGATTAAAATAATGTGGCCTTATATTATTAGATCTAATTACTTTTTTTAACCATGAATATTTTATATGTTTCATTCAAACCTAATTGCAAAAATAATAATAATAATAATAATAAAGTTTTTATGAAGTTTGTATGAAATGTGAATGTGTATAAATCAAAATCATCAGATTGTCCCTGATGAGCAAGCCGAAGGTGACGGTGGCAAGGAAAAACTCCCTGAGATGTAGAAAGGAACCTTGAGAGGAACCAGACTCAACAGGGAACCCATCCTCATTTGGGTGATGACGGATAGCGGGGATTGATCTAGAGTCATACTGTGTGTTAGGAGACTGGAAGTTTAGTATAACAGGAGATGTGTTTAAGTTAATATGGAGTCCAGTTCGTTATTGGAGGCTCAGGTAGACTGTAGGAAACTCCAGTCCTGAACTATCAAGCTGTTGCAAGTCATATTTAAAGAAGACATGAAGCAAGCGCAGTACGATGATGAGACTCTTAACTCTTAGTTGAACGCTCTCAAGAAATAAAGTGCGGTGGTTTGAACACCAAAGGTGTTTTGTTTTTACAGGACAATGCACAACCTCATACTGCCCCCCGCACCGCTTGCACATTACAGGAACTCAGTCCTGACCTCACTCTAAGCCATTTCCACATGTATGTGGGCCGTTAAAGGAGCTCAGATGTGAAGCAGGCAGTCTGGTCATGGCTCGGGTGTACTGAGAAGCTGTCTACCTTGAAAGTATCCAAGCACTAGTGAAACGCTGAGATAAGTGCATTAATGTAGCAGATTAGCAGTAGATTATACAGAGAAATTACTTTAATCATTTTACGCTCAAAACTGCACAATCAAAAGTCTCGGTTTGACCTGAACGCCCCTCATAATATGCATAGGTACAAATATTAATGTATATATATTTATGCAGCATTGGAATGGCAAGGCCAATTCATTTGTTTTGCTACAAACTGAAGACATTCAAGGTGTCATGTTAGGTGTTTTTAAAGCGGTAACAGCTCTGAATGTCTGTTGTTGGTCTGAGCCCTGGGTATAGAACCAACATAAAGCCCCGGGAGCTGTGCATGGGAGACAAAAAGCTACTTTAAAGCTGAGAAAAGAAAAAGAGAAAGAAGCCCTGGTGTACTCAGACTGATGATCCGCTGATGCAGTTATTGTAAACAAGGAATATGCAGCCAAATATTAAGTATACTATTAAGTATATTATGTACTTTGTTTTGAATTATTTTGTTTACATAAACCTGTTTGGCCTGTTGTTTAAACACACTGAGCTGTAAATGTCCAGAAATAAAAACTGGAATTCTGTTCTATGGGATGTGCTAAACTCAAACCCAAGAGACTTCAGTGTGTGGGAAGTGTCATATATTCAATCTGAAAGTTTGTTTGTTGTATTTTACAGTGATCTTGAACAACAGTTGATCAACTACACGGTCAGGTAAATAACCCGACTTACACTTATCTTTTACAGTCGACTCAATTTGCTGTTGATAATAATTTTGTTCTTTTTTTTCCCCGTTTTTTTAAGCATCTTGTTGTTGGGGACTGCAGCACATCCAACAGGTGATCCAGCATCTATTCCTCAGTGACGTTTACATTATGCATCGTGGCTCATTATACCGGGGGGAGGGGGAGGGGGGGGGGGGTGTTGTGCTGAGTCTCCAATAGCATTTGTTATTTTCAAATGTATTCATTTCTTTTTATTAGGTGACCTTTTTGGTGCTCTGGATTTTCCTTTCCGCAGGTCCTATGAGTTCTATAGTGGATGTTTTGCCAGGTAGGATGTCATGTTTCATGTTTACATTGTGTTTCTGATATTAATTTTATATAAAATGGTGATATAACCAAATATCTCACAGAGGTCAATAATTTATAATTCTACTGTGTATGTATGAGTGTAATATACAAGTGAGTCTCAAAAAAGAATATCAGGGAAACATTTTTTGAGGGGAACGGGGTTAATTTAGTTAAAAAAATTCAAACTCATACTGTGAAAAAGTATTTGCTCCTTACTGGCTGTATTTTTTTTTGCATATTTATTATTTAATTGAGATCATCAAACACATTTTATTATTACTCACAGAAAACTGAAAAATGCAGTTTTTTAATTATTATTTCATTCATTGTGGGAAAAATGTGTTCGTACCTGCCTGGCTCTATGTGCACAAATAATTGCCCCTAAGCCTAATCAGTTTGTGACACACGCGCAAAGATTCTGCTAACTATAAGCAATTATATTGTGAATCGAATGAAAAATACAACTTGATGTGCTAATGAAATATTCTCCCCCACAGTGCTGTACTTGGCTTTTTTCTGGTGCTAGCCTGGGTAAAGCTGAAGAGCGGACTTTCTCTGGTGCATTGCGCAGTCTGGCTGTTCGTGGCCAAGGTCAGAGACTTTCTCCTTTTAATACGTATTTATTACACAGGAATATGAGATAAACTAGTGGAGATTTCAGTGTCTAGATTCTTATTCAGTCTTATTCAGTTTGTTCTTTATTTTTAAATGTCCTGTGTGAAAAATCTTGATTATATTGAAGGAAAAAAACACATCCCAGGGGCGTTTCATTGGTTGTGGCCTTGTGTCCAACCAGCATATGCAGGATGTCCCAAAACTCTCCGTACATAGCACATGGTTGTATCAACAGTTTCTAGGCTCCTCTGTGGCCACGTTAAAGCTCATTCTCCACCAAGTGAACCAGGTGCTACTTCACGTCTGGTGCAGAGCCAACCGGCTGAGAACTGGCTTTGTTTTTCCATGGGATAGAGAGTCACGTCATTACGTCACTGTATACTTCCATGTACGGCTCTACTTTTTCTAGCAATTCGTCAACGATGGTGAACTTCATCATGGCTTTGCGAGCAGTTCTCCTGGCTTTAACATTACTGGAAAGAATTTGAGAATGGCAATCACAAACTTTTAGTTGGTCGTGATAATCCAGCCCCCAGTTTTTCTGCGAGTGCTTTGCCTGTATGAAAACAAAGAACTGGTTCGAAATTGGGCCGAGCTCGCTCCGGAACTGCCTCGGTGGAAAATATCCCCTGATCTTAAGTTTTACCTGAATCGTTTAAAAGAACGCATTCGAAGTGCAATTACATGCACCACACCAGATGTGTTAGCATGAGTTCTTAGTGAGTGAGAGAGATTTATTTACAAATGTAGAGGATGATTTGTGAACAAAGTTCAGAATCAGAATCAGGTTTTATCCACCAATTATGTTGACACACAAAAGGAATGTAAAAGGAATTAGATTCTGACTGTTTGTGTTCAGATCAACATAAAACACTGTACATTTATTGGAAAAACACTTTACAATAAGACTGTAAAAAAAAAATCAGAATATGTAGCATATGTATATAAAGTGAGTGTGTAAGTAACCGTAGTGTGCATCACATATAAGTAGTGCAAATAACAGTTTGTAAGAAGCATGTTATTGCTTTTACACAATACAAGATGTTTGATTAGTGCGAATAACAGTAATGTACAGTTGGGTGTAAGAAGTTTGTAAACAGCATGTCAGTGCCTCTGTACAGCGGATTGTTTATGAAGATGATTGCCTGCAGGAAGAAACTGTTCATGTGTTCTGCAGTTTTGATGTACAGAGTTCTGTAGTGTTGGAAGGTTTTGTCCACAGGAGTGAGCGGACTGTACTGATTTTTCCTCCTCGGTTTCCTGGTTCTTATTGAGTCATGGAGAGGGAGCAGGAGAGCACCAGTGATTTTTTCTTTTCCTGTTGTTTTTCCTGTTTGCTGCAGTCTGTTTTCTGTCCTATTTTGTGGCTGCTTCGAACCAGACGGTGATGGATGTGAATAACTGCAGTATAGAACTGTGTCAGCAGACCGTACAGTACTTCCTCAGTTGGAGCAGAAAGTACCTCCTCTGCTGGGTATTTTTGAGGTTGAAGTTGATGTTGGATTTCCATTTCAGGTCATGAGAAATGGTATTTCTAGTTGGATATTGTGAGGATGAGTAGTGATGAGGTCTTTCTCCTGAAGTCCTCTGTCATCTCCACAGTTTTGAGCGTGTTCAGCTTCAGGTTGTTCCGACTGCACCAGAGCACCAGGTGATTCACCGCATATCAAATTGAATTGAAATGTTCTTTTTCGATATAAGGTATTACCTTCCCCTGTGTATGGAGAACTTTGGGACCGCCTGTAGAGCATGATTTTGGTGTTCACCACCCTCTGGGCCAGCCTCTGCTTGGGCAACAAAGCCTGTGGTGTTTTTCCTCCACGACTGATGGACACTAGTTTTGAGGATCAGATGGTTCCTCTCAAGGTTTCTTTTCTTCATATTGCCATCTCAGGGAGATTTTCTTTGCCCTCGTTGCCCTCGTCTTGCTCATCAGGAACAATCTGATCATTTTAACTTATGAATGTTTCCTCACACATTTTAAACTCCTGTCAGTAATTTACTTTCTCATTCTGTAAAGCATTGTTTAAAGCGCTATATAAATAAAAACCAATTGAATTGAATCAACAATAAATAGCTCTATGCGGTGTTTACTGAGCAGAACAACAACCGAAATTGATTGATTTGCAGATTCTTTGCCTACATACAGTACTGTATGTAAAATCTACTGTAAACGGTACTAATAAACACTATGGCAGTGTGATTTAATGATGTACAGTATACGGCCAGACGTGTGTGAACACCTGCGTACTATACAGTATATTTAATTTTAAAACCTTGCTACTTAATACTAATTTGTTTGCCTTTTGCTGATATTTCAGCATCTGTTCTTCTTTGACTACTTTTCTTTCTTTTGGTTTATGATTATGATTATGTATTCAGCCTGGTATTGTTTTGACAGCCTTATACAGCATCAGTGACAGAGTGTGAAAGCACTAATGAAATTTGCATTAATTGAATCTTCATTGAACGTGAGCTCACATTTGTTTTACTGAGTACTAGACGTGCCCACGACTTGGCATGGAATTCAGTTACGTACTCTTATTTAACTCGTATTTAAAAATGTACAGTGCCATCTGTTGAATTTTGAGAAGAATTAATGTTTTTTTCAAGGTCGATTTTTTTAATGATATAAGGGCATTTTCCATTTAAATTTCAAAGCAGTATACAGTATCTTCTCTTCCCATGGGCCGATTACAAAAAAACAAATGCGTGGTGGATTAAGTATGGATTACGTGATGTGTGCACAAACAGACAGACAAAAATTCCCCAAATAATCTTGATGTGTTCTATTACTCATCTTACGTCCCGCCAAATTATTTTTCTTTTATATCTTCAATGTATAGACACACCAACTTTACAGTTTTAATAAATGTATAGATGTTTAATAAAGTTTGTAGTTATAATACAATATACTGTAAGATAAGATATATTCATTATTGTGGGAACCATATAGAGCATATTATATGAATAAATTGTTTCTTATTAATAATATTTATTTTTCCTATGGGTGGAAACATATGGCCCACCCTGTATAGTATAGTAAAGTATAGTATAGTATAGTATAACATTTAGTATTATTTTGTACCATTTACAATTTTAGTAATTGTGAACTTTAGAGTGTTCATAGTTGTTGTGTCTTTTATTATTAAATGTCTCTTATGTCTATTACAGATTCTGGCTTCTAGTCTGTCTATTTTTATATTCACGACCGAACTCGGACCCTTAACATTATGCTGGTAAAGTGAAACCTTTTTGAGATTATTCATGCTTGTGGTAATAGATTTAGAAGATTATTATACAGTACTAATAAACAAATAAACACATTTCATCCACAATATGTATAACCTTGTACATTCTTTTCTTCTTACAGCATCCTTATAAACCACGCTGGCGAGGCACTGTCAATATACGCTACCAGACTTCTGGAGAGCTGAAAACAAATTCCATTACACAGTCACATCAGGATGTCTAATATTGGCTTAACTTTCACTGTACATCACTATAACTGTAATACAGTGTGGTAAACATTATATGTCACTATAACGGCTGACAATCAGAAACAAGGAGTGTTTAATGTCCATGAATTCCCATTTGTTTGTGTGTGAATATTTATAAATCTGTGACCACATGAAGTTTAATTTTGTACTGTAAGAGGGATGACTGATGGCGCGGTCTACAGTACACAGACTCTAACTGTACCAACATAAGGGGTAAAGATGTCACCTTGGTATATTCTATTAACGGCTGAATGAAGTAATACAGAAATGAACTCTGGGTTTAGTAAACTTTATTTTACAACTTTGCATTACAAGTTTGCGTTCCTTTGGATTAAGCTTAAAGCTCTAATTCAACTAGCCAGATGGTAACTAGTTATATTACTAGTTAACATTTCGTTATTACATTGCATGGTTTAAGCTCCTGCCACTTGCAGCAATTCCTAATATACTGTATAATGTAATTCTGGCACTTTGAGTTGAATATTGCTGTGTCCCCCAGTAGTGCTCAGAAACACACACTGCCTGGGCAAAAAATAAATAAAATAAATAACTTTTTCAGAGAGGTCAAAAAAGAAAAACTTTACTAAAGGGCGTTATTCATGAACTACATGACAATATTTACATAAACATTTATAAATGCCTCATATTCAGGCAAAAGCTGTGACCAAAGTAATTTAATGTTTAATATTTTTTACTTTACATGTACAATTTTTTAGAATATTTACATTACTGATGGACTTGGACATTAATTCACAGAATTAAAAAAAGGTAAAGACTCGAACCCACTTCACACTTGACAGTTCAATATGAAATATGCTTCATGTGCTTACAATATAAAATCCATTTTACTGAAGAACTTAAAGCAGTCGCTCTTTAAAATCATATGTGAACCAGAAGGTCTATAAATAATATAGTTTAAGACATTTTAATATCTTTAGACAATTGGTAGACAATCAAATGCATGAATATCGGTTCACACTGACCTCCTTTATGTTCACAATGCAGATGACATTTACTTTATTCTCCAAATTCCATCAGTCTGTCAGTTTAATTATACCAGGAGATTAAAGTGATTCATTATAAAATGGGCCTTTCAGATTGTTAGACGAGTGTATCATGTATCATGCTTGATTACTGTATGTTTGTGTGTAGTCATGTATGATTATTGTATGTTTACAATGAAGATAAATAAACGGTATTTGTAGAATTGTAAAGTAACTGCTTCTCACTGTGTCAAGAAAACATTCCCCACACCGTTACACGACCTGGACTGTCGACAAAATCAGGTTGGATGGATGGATTCGTTGTGTTGGCACCGTGTGCGACTCATCAGACCAGGCTCCATTTTTTTCCAGTCTTCTGTTTGGTAAAACTGTGCCCACTGCAGCATCTGTTCTTGTCTGGCAGAAATGATGAGGTCATAAGCGGTTGTAGCTCATCAGCCTGAAAAGATTGATGAGCATTTTGAGATGCATTTCTCCTCACCGTGTGTGTGTGTGTGTGTGCCCTGTGATGGATTGGCACCCTGTCCAGGTGTACCTCGCCTTGTGCCCCAAGTCTCCTGGGATAGGCTCTACGCCCCCCCGCGACCCTCAATACAGGATAAAGCAGCATAGATGATGAGTGTGAGTGAGTGAGTGAGTGATTTCTCCTCACCATACAGTAATTATAGAGAGGTTATTTGAGGTACTGTAGCCTTTCTGTCAGCTCAAGCTCAGTTTCTATTGCTGGTTTCTATCAAGGCATTTCCGAGAGAAGTTTTTCCCCCCCCATTTGATGCAGAAGCTGTTAGCTTGTATTTGCTTGTGTGATTTTATGCCCTGCACTGTTGCCAAACAATTGGATGAGCAGGACGTGCAATGAGAATACAGCAGAGTAGTGGAGTTCTGCTGACGTCGACTACCTTATTCAACTGACATTCATGTGCTTCTATATTATTTATGTTTATTTATTATTCATACATGTTATTTAAATATACATATTTTTTGGATTCGCAGTTTTTGGGAAATAGGGAAAATATGTATGGATATTTGTGAATATTATACAGTACACAAATATAGTCCTGCCTTAACCAACTAGTTTGTGTGTGTGGAGTTTGGACGTTCTTGCTGTGATTAGTGAAATTAATGACAGTAAACATCTTGTCGCAGTACTTAAACATAAATAGTTATTATTCACATTTTTAGTATCCATTATTTCAGTTAAAAATAGTTTTTTTTCCATGTTTATTATTTAAATCAAGAATTCAGAAAACAAAGTGACATCAATGCCAGGCATACACACATACTGTATACACACACATACAACCAGTACACATACACTAGCCCTTAAAAACACCTGTGTTACAGGATTATGTTTTCTGCCTCACTATTGTCTTTTTAAGTGAACTTTCCCAATACAAACAGGTTTACAACATAAGAGTGAACACTTTGACTCGCAGCATTCAGCCTCATGTATTATCTCTTGTGTTGCAGCATTATTTCTATTTAATATAATTAATCTGGTGTTCACACTGTATTTCACAGGCTATGTTGAGGATATTAAATGATGCATGACTGTACAAAACTTTTCAAATTTAAAAATCTTTATTGTTTTCCTAAATGGCTGTTCAGTCTGCAAGTCTGGTTCACAGAACTGAAACACCAAGTGTGTACAGAGAGTAAAACAATAATGTCTCAAATAAATGATATGGTTAGTTAGTAATGTAACAGAATTGACAAATTAATTGGTGAATTAGTGTAATTTCTACAGTCTAATAATAATAAATAATGATAATAAATGACTATCATTTATTCACCTGCAATTATAGAAGAAATGTTTAGCTTTTTTTTTTTTTTTACATGGAATGAAACCAGACATGGCCAGAACATGCAAAATTTGCACTAGTATTATATTTACATAAAATGACACTTTTCAATTAATATTTTGGTAGAAAATATTCATAGTTATAATAAACACCTATAGTACTGTTATTGTAACCAACAATCTATTAAGGTTTAGGATGTTAAATTAAACCACTAATATGAATATCATAGTTTTGAGACAGGAATTGCAGTATTTTTAACACAGACATTCCTCGCCAGTCATGTGCTGTAGACGTCTGCCTAAATTACCAGAGAACTGGACTATGGACAGATGTCTCTCACGCTCTGATTCAGGTTAGTATAAAGAGAGAGCTGTGAAATACACAAGCTTTTGATTACATCAGGTATCCTGCAGATACTGTAGTACTGAGCCTGGAGACCTTGCAGACCCTGAAGCCTAAACAGATACTGGCACTATCTGAAGGTCACATGGTCTCCATTGAGCTTTTTTGTTTTGGTTTTTAACGTTGCATGTGATGTTAGACTCTGAGTAGATGTGGCAGATTTTATTAATCAAAGGAACAAAAACAAGTGTTTATTATTGCGTATTTCAACAATATTATAACAATTTACTATTTACAACCTGCATCATATACCAAACACCCATTACACCCACTAATTACAAATACTGTAATACGTTTCCCATGGACTATAGAGTTAATATTGTGTTATGCTAATACAGTCTTAATGTGTACAGATTAATGTAAACTATGAAGCGTTACATCAGAACCCACTACTACGGTTTAGCTTTTGGTGAGAATGTAGCGAGGTAAGGTATTCTCCTCCTCAAACGTGGATCTGCTTGGTTGTCCTCTTTGATGTATCCTGTTAAAAACAAACAATTTACAATTTTAAGTTTAACTTTATTGAAATAATGTACCATTTTTCAATTAATTTGTCTATTAAACTTCTA
>JAQMYG010000033.1:5465943-5477470 GCA_030014215.1 Clariallabes teugelsi
AAACAATTTACAATTTTAAGTTTAACTTTATTGAAATAATGTACCATTTTTCAATTAATTTGTCTATTAAACTTCTAACTAATATTTTCTATTGTAATGAAAAACTTCTAGTTAAAGTTTTTAACGTGCATGTATGTGACGCCAGGTGTTTGGTATAACATATAAAGACTGTCCTTCTCAGACCAAATGACTCATTCATTCATCTACTAAACTTTGAGGGTGAGTAATTGTGTCCAAATATCCCTCCTCGCTGCCAGTATTATTGAAACCGGCAAACTGCCTGGGGCAGCTCAGTGGTCAAGGCACTGGACTATGGTCTAGAAGGTCCCATGTTCAAACTCCACCACCACCAAGTTGCCCATGTTGGGCCCCTGAGCAAGACCCCTCACTTTCATCTGCTCAGATGTATAATTCAAGTAAAAATCCAAGTTGCTCTGAATAAGGGTTTCTGCCAAATGGCGTAAACAAACAAACAAACAAACGCTCTCATAAGTCACAGTCCGGGATAAACTTTCCACTTGATTAACAACTTCTATTACAGGTTCTTCAAAGCTTGAACTTTCATATCCACTACTCCTAAGCCACTCCCAAGTGTTTATCATGGAAAATCCCTCCAGCAAACTGTGGAAAGAGAAACTTCATAGACAAGCAGTGTCTTTAAGGAACCACATGCTGCTTGGCGATCTAAGCTTTCTAAACATCTGGAATTTCAATGATTTCTGCATTCCAGTCTTTGGCTACTTCCAAGATCCACCTCCCTTCTGCTCTTATCACAAGCTGTATAATTGTGGCTCCTTCTCTCGATTTCATAACTGATATAATAAGGAGATTTAACAAGGTAGAGAACACAATTGCCCAGTTTTTGCCAGTCCTTTTATCAGGAAAATAAACAAGAAATCTCTCTAATGACACTCATTATCACTGCTGTAAAGTAAAAAAAGGTAAAAGACATCTAAAACTTGTTGAAGTAGCCTTGGTAGAGTTGCTGGTCTCCGCTGGTTTGATCCTGCAGTAATTGTTGATGTCGAGCTGAAAGACTGACAGGTTTTACACTTTGATCCACTTTGCATCTTCAGTCTTGCTGATGAAGCTCATCATGCACGTTTTTGAGAGATGGTCTTTCTACCTCTCCTGACTAAAGCGTCTCAGTCTGCACAGATCTCCTTACAGGTTTCAGATCTCCTCTAGATATACAGCATGTTCTCTAAAGACATGTTCCTTGCGTTGTGTGTCCTCTCTGCTTTCTGGACGCAAACAACGCCCTTGGAATGGATGACTGAGGCCAATTAAACTGATCATGGACCTCAAGCACATCACAAAGAAAACCTTTTTTTCCTCCCCAAGTGTCTTTGTGACTGTCAGCTGATCGAGGTAATGTTCTGCAGGAAAATCCAGGCAAGTCTGATGATGGCACACTAGGTGGCCAAGTAGATTTCATTTTAAAGCAATAATTAATTTCCTGTGACAAAGTTGCACATTTTGACCGTATCACAAGTTTTATAATTACACTATTCATATGCTTTTATGTCTGGTTCCTTTCAAGGTTTCTTACTTTTATTGTTTCCTTAAAATCACTGCCTCACATTTGATCATTAGGGATAAATTTTTACATTTAAGTTCTATGCAGAATTTAGACATTTCTATAAAGCTGCTTTGTGACAACGATCACTAAAAGCGCAATACGAATAAAGTTCAATTGAATATCCTCATCCCTAGAATATTCACATTTTTCACATTCATGTATTCCAAATATTCTTAATTTATATTAATGCAATCATTGTGATTTAGAACGGACACAAAGAGGAAAGATATACTCTAAAATATTCTCTAAATGTAAATAAATAAATAAAGACAGTACCTCTCTCTATGCAGGTCTGTGTAGAAGGGAAGCCCACGTCCCAGAAGTGCTCTGGGGTGGAGGGGGGAATGTAACGGAATCGATGGCGTGAGCAGGACGACAGTTTCTTCTTCCTCTCCTCCTCAGGGAGGTCAGCATAATACTACATAAACACATCAAGGCATCATGAGAATTATTTGGTAAAACGTCTGCATCCTGATATTTTTTTTCAACACATCGCACTACCTCGAACATATAATATTAGGGTAAAATATGATGTGGCACTTTTTTGAATGAATAAACTTTTGGTGACATACAGTCTCCTCTAAAAGTATTGGGACAGTAAGGCCGGTTCCATTGGTTTTGCTACACTGTATGCTGAAGACATGTGGGTATGAAATCAAAAGCTTCATTTGAAAAGATAAATTAAAATTTTAAGGAAAACACTGTCGGGATTTATTTTTACTAAAAAATGCAGGTTAATTTGTTAAATTTTTACTTTATATTGTGTATTAATTATTTTTATGTATTTATTTTTTTGGGCTGTGGAACAAATAATTTGAGTTTCCATTATTTCTTACAGGAAAATGTGCTTTGATTTATGAGTGTTTTGGAATACGAATTATGCTCGTGATCCAAGGTTCCACTTTATAACGTATAAGAATACATTTAGTATTAAAATATTTATAGAAGTTTTTCTTTTCCTGAAGTCCATATACATTTTTTTCCTGACTCTGTATATATTTGGATAAACAAGATCTTACTCACAATCTCACATTCCTTGCACGTGTGACCTTGAAGTTTCCTCCGTTCAGCTTTCTTGCGTACAACTACCACATGAGCAACAGACCTGTTCTTATCACTGTACACGAAGGAAAGAGCAGACCACGATTATACATCGTTTATTTCATACTCTGTTAACAGAACACATCGTTCCAGATCTCACCTCTCAGGAGAATCTCTCATGGGTTTCTCTTGTTCTGTTTACAAACAAAAATGCATTAGTTAATGATGTAGTGTTGTGATTAGACTGTGATCTCAGTCACATTAAAATAAATACCCTCCTTCCATCATTCAGGGACTTTACAGAAATGCCTTACAGTTACTTCCATATTGTATTCCAGACTTGTAAGACAATATTTATGTTAATCATTTTTAGGATATTTATAAGATGATTCAAAATATCTATACATCAGAAAACTGTACCTGTCTTACCTGACCTTTAATTCAAAAACCATAGACTGTAAATCTTAATAAAATAATGAAAAAATACATAAAGAATGACTCTCTTGCACTAAACTAATCTGCTATCCACAAGGATCATTTAACCGACCTGACAACCTGGGCCAAACCAGTTAGGGACAATAGACCAAAATAAATCAATGAATTAATTAAAAATAAATAAATCACTGCTAAGAAATGTGGGAAGTTGGGAGGAACTGGAGGAATTCAAAGCTCTTACTGGAACAAAAACAATTAAATTGCCATTTAATTTAACAATCCGTGTCTCATTTGTAATCCAAACAAATCTCAGTTAGATAAGAAGAATAAGTAACAGCAGCATTACACGCACTACAGCACAGTGAATTATTTATTTCATATACAGTACACCGGTCAGCCATAACATTATGACCACTGACAGGTGATGTGACTAACACTGATTTACTCTTTACACTGGCGTCTAGAAGTGGGTGGGATTTATTATGCAGCACGTCAGCAGTTCCTCCCTGAAGTCGATGTGTTGGAAGCAGAAAACAAATGGGCAAGTTTGAGGAATTGAGGTTTAACGGCCCAAAAGTGGCAACTTGTCACTGCTGAGACTTGAACCCGATCAGTAACCCACAGCCACTAAATACACTTGCAAGACGCTGGAAATGTATTTCTTCTCTAAGTGTTGATGCAACTAGATGCAAATACCTGTGGTTTTTACATAAAATTACATAGTGCTATTAATTGCTCTATTAGACAAGTGTAAACATCTTTACCATCCATGAACTCTGCTTCCTCCATCTGTTTTTCACATTCTTCCTCATCCTCATCTTCATGATCACACTCCTCCTCCTCCAAGGCGCTCGTCTCGTCCTGAGGGCAGGACTCATAATCTTCATGCCCAGTGGTATCAAAAATATTTGCTAAGCTGTCATTAGCCTTCTGCCCTATTCCTACAAAAAAAGTACAGAATTTACTTTAAAAAATGTCAAGATATGTTAAAGACTAAGAATGATTTAAGAATGCAAATTAAAGACTGGGGGCTGCGAATACAGATTATTATGAAAGCTGATTGCTCAGGTTATGAAACATGTAATTAATCATTTGTTTTCATTTAGCAATCATCTTTTAAATTCAGCTTAGGATTTGTGGTAACTAACATTAAAGATAAACAAGATGTAAACTTCTTTATAATGCATGTTGTAATAAACTTAAAAGCACAAATAAAAAATTTTTAAAAATCTATTCTTTGTCACAATCTAAAACCAAGCATAAGCAACGTAGCAGAAAGAGGTCAGATTGCAGTTCTGTCAGTTCTGCTGCTACAGTCAGAAACACACCCTCTGATTGGTCGACAGAACTGTAGACTGCTAGTGGATGGCTAACAGGAGTAACCGTTTTCAACACAGAAAAAAAGTGATAAAAACATACTTTTTTTTTTACTTGCCGGAACGGACAACTGCACAAGACACTAAGTTAACTTGCTTAACGAGCACTGGTTAAGGTGCTCCAACATAACTAATGTGCTCCCCGAGGATTTCCCACGTGACCTTTAAATCATTATTGACTCTGATGTCTCAGACATTAATTTTCTATACCATTTATCCTCTACAGGGTCGCAGGAAACCCGGAAAGTATCTTAGGAGACATCACTATGCCACTGTGCTGCCGTGTCTCTTTCATGCCATTTCTAACTTGTGTTTTTATATACGACTCTGATAATTTGGTTCATGACTTCTGTCCTTCTGCTTGTGGTGAGTATTTCATTAGGTCCTGGAATATAATCCCTCATATCCAGAATAACGTCATTTAACTGGCACTTCACTGGCTCCAGGCACATTTCACACATTTCTAATGTTCAGATAATAATGTGAACAGAATTGCAGATACCTGGGATGCTGTTCGTCTGGTCCACTTCAGTCTTCTTTTGGTGAGCTAATAGCAAACTATGGCTCACATATGTGCAGTCAAAGTCTACAGTCTCTGCCTGTATTTTGGGCTGCGAGAAAAGAAAAGAAAAAAAGAATACGTGTTGAGTGTACAGTAGCTACAGTATCTCCTGACTAGTGTTTATTACTGTCTGGCTCTGGCGTACTGAGAAAGCTTTCTACATTGATGGTGTCCAAGCACTAGTGAAGCACCAGTGCATCAGTACTGGAGATTATATAGAGAAACTAGGTGCTCCCGCAACTTCATTCACATTTTTAAAATAATGTACAGTGCCATCTTTTGAATTGTGGAATTGAACAAAAATTTTAACATGTTAACGTGAAGCGCGCGGAATGAAGGTGTGAGATCGTGTTTATTAAGTCGATTTCAAGTGCACACTCATAAGCGCATTATTAAAAAATGTTCAGCGTCATCTGTTGAATTTTGAGATAAACTAATGATTTTTTCCGTGGTTTTTATGATATAAAGGCGTTTTTTATTTAAATTTCTAATTAGCGTATCTTCTCTTCCCGCGGGCCGACTGCGATGAAACAAAGCCTATATGTTTCCTCAAGCTCGGCCAAATACACCTGTTAAAACCCCATTAAAATTTGTTCGGTAGTTTTTATGTGATGCGTGCACAAACAAACAGACAGACACAAATTCCAAAAACCATCTTGATGAGGTCCATCACTCATCTTACGCCCCACCCAAATCATTTTTTCGCAAACACCTTCAATGTACAGACAAGCCAACTTTACAGTTTTAGTCCATGTAATAGATAATAGGAGTTTTTATTCTTAGAACTTTACTCTCACCCCTTGTATGTACTGAAATCAAACAACTACAACTGACTTCTAGACACATCTCAAGCATAATTAAAGCAAATGCGATGTACATGACCACCTGTTCACAGTTAATTCTGGGAGTGTAGAATAATGGGTAAAAATTACATTTATAGTGATTCAAAATCAAATCCACAACACTTTAAGTTAAGTTTTATTTGTCCCACATACACATTACAGCACAGTGAAATTCCTTCTCAGCGTAACCTAGTGGAGCTGGGGATTGAACCGCCAACCTTCCGATCAGTAACTCGGTGCCTTAGGCCTCTGAGCCACCACTGCCACCAACTTAAGCACCTCCTGACTCACCTCCTCACTGTCACATAACACACTGCATTGTGCAATAACATGTGACAGTAATAAAAACTTACGCCAAATCAAATTCATGTGCCTTGTTTTAAATTGAAAATAAATAAACTATGGTTTATTTATATTAGGATTAGTATAGGGATAGTGCTACCTAAGTTTAAGAGATGTGTAGTGTAGAGTAGTACCTCTGGATGAGGAAGGATACTTGCGTCATATTGGGACAGAGCAGCTCCTGGGTCCATGCTCCAGCTCTCATCTGAGAGATAAATATTATTTACTGTACACTCAGTACAGTATATACACTCATATACTGTACACTCATTTATATACAAATAAATACTGTAATAACAAATAAGCGTTGCTCATCATCCTAGATATGATTGGAATAAAAACTACCCACAAATTATTTGATCATGTTGAAATGAGAAGTTAAAAAAAAAAAACTAAATCTTAAACTCTAGTTTTGCCACAGCAACATCAGACATTTTTTTTTTTTTTTTTTTTTAAGACTTCCACACTAATTAAATTCACCAGAACACATTTGATATCTGGAATTATGCCACTTAATTAACCTGGGTGTCACAACGTGTGTCACAAAAGTGGAAATTAAAATACATTCATATTCTTACGTAATGACAGCAAAAATGTGTGTGTAGCAACAATGGTATTAGGAAACGTCGCTCACATACCATTGAGACTACCGTTCTGGCTCAGCAGTGGACCCCGGCGTGGAGAACGTGGAGCATCAGGCATGGACCGTTCTGTCTCCCAGCTGCGTCTCGCGCTTGGTTCCTTGAAAAGTGTCTTTATGGGAATATAATACAACTAACTTGTTAAAATGTAACACTGATAAAAGTGCAACATCGTTCTTTTTTTTTTAATAATCTACAGGGCTTTATTTATTTATTTATTTATTTATTTATTTTCATGAGAAGTACAAACCCCTGACCCACTACACCACGTACCTGCTCAGTTTGCTTGCTCGACTGTTTCTGTGAAGATTTCGGCCCATTTTGAGTTTTCGTTTTATTCTGTTCTTCAGCCGCCGAACAACTGTAAAGAAAACAGAGAACAGACAACAATGTGCGTTTGCTTTCCTCCTTCTGAAAGACTAAACTTTGTTGTATGCTAAATAATATTCTAGCTGAAGTGAGGATATTACTAAAACCAACACTTTTTTTTTTTTTTTACTATTGGTTAGTGTCCTGATAACATCTCGCTGGGAACGTCTACTTACTTAGTGACATTCTTTGCTTTGTGCTTAGATTCAGCGACAACACTCTGAGAGTTTACTTCACTCTCCGACATCTGAAAGCAAGTGATACTTTTTGTGTTAACCCATGATACCTACGACATTTCACTGGGAAAAAAAAAAAATCAATAAAGTTTTTGACAAACCTGCTCAGAATTTAGCTCCATCTGGCAACTTTCTGCAACCACAGTTCTGCCATGAATCTTGGTATTGCTCTCTAAATAAACACACAAACAAGATTAGATAGAAGAGTTAGAAATAAAGTCATTGTAGAACCTGCTGAAGTCTAAATAAAAAAGTGGTTCATAAATCCTTTTTTTTCCTAAGAATAGCACAATAAAAAAGCTGTAGTCATCACCGTGAGTTAACAGTAAGAATCTGATGGCGTTTGGTTTTGTGCATTAGTTTATCAGTTACTGAAGCTCTTACTTGTGACACATGTCACGTCCATATCGCACGTCTCTGGGACCAGCACAGCTCCAGCATGGCGGTCCAGCTCTCGCTGCTGATGGTCTACAGGACACAAAACGGACAAGATCAGGTCTTTCAACACTTTCTATGAAAGTGTACAATCAGTCCAAAAATATTCGGACAGGCGCAACATAATTGTTGTTTTTTAAGCTGTCTCACAATACACTGAAGTTGGAGTTAAATCATTATAATGACCGTGAAGTGTAGTCTTTTAGGATTTAAGGATATTCACAATGACTGCCTGAAGTGTGAAACCCAAATACATCAGACACTGTGTTTCTTCCCTGCCTGTTTTTGAGGTACATCACCGACAGTTGTGCCTCCAGAAAGTGACATGTACGCTCAAGTTGGAACAGTAACAGGCGATTGACCTGCCCACTGCAGAACATTCCACTTCCTGAGCTGCTTTCAACGCATACTTCAGGTGATCGTCCATCTAAAGTGTTATCTGTTATCACCCAGATGAAGAGATCATCCCTGTTGAGTCTGGTTCTTCTCAAGGTTTCTTCCTATTGGGATCTTGGGGAGTTTTTCCTTGCCAACGTCGCCATCTTCTTGTTTATTAAGGACAATCTGATCATTATGATTTATACATATTTCCTCACACTTTCCAAACACATTTCCATAATTTCTTTTTATTCTGTACAGCCGTTTTGCGGCAATGCCCGTTGTTAAAGGTGCTGTGGAAATAAAACCAAATTGAATAGAATTGTCTGTTAAGACCCATCCACTGATATTTTAAGCATTTGTCTAAATCTGAGCAGCCTGAGAGGATAAGATGTGGGAGGTATGATACAGATCATGAGCACTTCCTTCTGTTCATCATACATACCCATAATTCTGACACACGTTAAGTTCACCCAGGTTTCACCATGACACAGGAAGTTGTTTTACAATGGGAAATGGTCAAATATCTTTTTTTATATATATGTCTTGGCAAAGTTTAATATTGCCTTTATGTTTTGAGGTTTCCTAAAGTTGTATATCTTTCGGTAAACGTGTGAATTGACACAGACACTACTACCTCCTGATAGTCTCCTGATCTTGTCAAGAGTTTTTTTTTCCTTCAGCAAATCACTGCATTTTTACAATTGTGTGTGATTCCTAAAAAAGAAAGTACAGAGTGAAGTCCTGTCCGGGTCACACGGGTCTGTTTACCTTGCAGCATTGCAGCTTGTTATATTATACTTATTATATATAATTATATAATAAAATTACACTTCGCCAGGCGACAGACGCAACTGTTTGTAACAACATGTCCGAGGTTTTTACCTGGAACCCGGGCTGACGCTTGAACTCGCAAAACTTACGACCACAAACCAGGCGATCTAACCACTACATTCAAAGCTGAAAATCATAATTCATAATATAATTTCTACTCATGTATGCTGTACATTTGTATGAAATGTGAATGTGTATGAATCAAAATGATCAGATTGTCCCTGATGAGGAAGCCGACGGCAACAGTGGCAAGGAGAAACTCCCTGAGATGGTAATAGGACGAAACCTTGAGAGGAACCAGATTCAACAGGGAACTCATCCTCATCTGGGTGATAACGGATAGCAGGGATTGATCTGCAATCATACTGTATGTTAGGAAACTGGACGTTGAGTATAACAGGAGATGTGTTTAAGTTAATATGGAGTCCAGTTCGTTATTGGAGGCTCAGGTAGACTGTAGGAAACTCCAGTCCTGAACTATCAAGTGACTGCAGTCACACGTCCTCAGAGAAACAACTGTCTGCATCAGTCGAGGACAGGACCGTCTTTGTGGTAAAGTGGAACCGTCCCCAGCCACCACACGCATCCCAGGCAGACCACATAAATATAATTTAGCTTTACATTTTATTACTTCTAGAGCTTACAGAACACTTATACTAACTATTGTCCTTGATTTTAAATGAAAACAACATTCAAGATGTCCAACATTTTAATAAAATCTTTAAATAAACATTTATTTGTGTGTATTTTTCTTAGTTTTTTTTATTTTTCATTCACAATTTTTCAGAACAAGACTTCTTGAAGTCAGTGGTTCCCAGCCCTGGTCCTTGAGGACCCCCTGCCGTGCACATTTCCTCTGATCTACCACATCTATGCACTTCGAATCAGAAAAGGCTGTTATTAATTCATTAGTTAAATCAGGTGGTGCTGGCAGGTGAGAAACTGCTATAAAATGTGCAGCATCTGAAAAATTTAACTTTTAGTTCAAAAGAAAGAAAGAAGAAGGAAGGAAAGTAAAACGAACAAATAAATATTGACTATTTTATTTTAGGATTGTGTTAAAATAATGGACATCATAAATCTTGTTTCCATTTAAAACCATGGACAAAAGTTAGTTTAAGTGTTCTATAAGCTCTAGACGGAATACATGTAAAGCTAAATGATATGTTTCTCCCTTCTATATGATCTGAAGCATGAGTCTGGTGATCCGCTCCGCTCCTCCTGCACCTCAGTGTCTAGGACGGCCTTCACAGTGCTATGTGAATGTGTCGTCAAGTGATTCTAATAAGTTATGCGATTTTAATTATGTTTTTGTAATGACAAGTTTATCAAATGAGGATTTCTGCAGTAGGTTTTATTTCACCTTTTGATTGATAAAGCGGAGTTATATTAGTTCTGATATGAAGTTCAGCCGTAGTACACTGTACTGTTTATATCGTGCCATGTGTTTGTGTTCACTATATAAAAGTCCAATTCTAGCAATTTGTTATACAGTGTTTGTTATATTGGAGCTGTTACTTCACTCACTCTGGACTGTCGGTCAGTTTGTGGTGTTTTGGGGAATTATTTCTGTTCACAAATGATTTGGCCATTCAGTGTCTGAAATGTAGCTAATCAAGATTAATGAATTAACAAATGTGATGCTTTTGCACTGAATATCAGTCATCCAGCACTTCGTCCTCATACAGAACTGATTAATCAATTAATTTGCACTTTTCTCCTTTTCCCCCGCTGACAGAAAACACAGACGAGTGCCACAACTTTTAATTTCTTCTTGCATATGTGTGAGTTATAACCATCAACGTCCTAATGTTAAAATGTGGAGGGCACATGCACGTGTGTGTGTGTGTGTGTGTGTGTGTGTGTGTGTGTGTGTGTGTGTGTGTGTGTGTGTGTGTGTGTAATCTCTGCATGACTAACCAGGCGGTGGTTGAGACAGCAGTTTTTCAGCATAGCGAACGTGGCTCTGATCTCTCTTGCGCTTCATCTTGTTGACTACAGGAAAGGACAGCGGCTGCTTCGGCGAGTCCGGGATCATGCCTTCCTCTGGCTCTGAGAACGATGTCTGCTGGAAACTAAACACACACCTCACAGAATTATTCACCGGCAAAATCCTCCTTTTCCTTGCATCCATCAACAACATTACAGTTAAGAGCAACTTATTGAGTGAAACTCTCTCTCATCCGACATTCATTAACCAACTACCATGTTAATGGGATATTAGAAGTATGACTTATTTAGACTTGCTTGGTCTTAAATGTGAAGTAAATGTGTGTGCATCAAGTATGCTGTGAAAAATATGCCACAGGGTACAACATCAGTTTTACATCACCAGTGCGTTTTACCTCATTCACATGCAAAGCGCTTTGATCTCTACTAGTGATGCGCGGGTCGTCTTTTAACCCGCGGGCCCCGCGGGTAGCCCGCGGGGCGGGTTGGGGCGGGTAAAGAAAT
>JAQMYG010000033.1:5477570-5488824 GCA_030014215.1 Clariallabes teugelsi
TTGGTTTACGAGTGTTTTGGAATACGAGCCCACTTCCGGAACGAATTATGCTCGTAATCTGAGGTTCCACTGTATATTGTTTTCCAGAATGCAGTGAATATGGAATGTGCTTCTGGTACAGTAACATGAGGTGTGTGTGTGTGCGTGTGTGTGTGTGTGTGTGTGTGTGTGTGTGTGTGTGTGTGTGTGTGTGCGCATGTTCATTTCACTTACATTTGTCCACGTAGCCGCTCTAGCTGAAGATTAAGCTTTCTGTTCTCTTCTTTAAGCATGTCCCTCTCAAGTTCTAAAAAAAAAAAAAAAAATACTAAATAAATATTTATTTTATTTAATACTAATGTCATTTTCGGAGTAGTATTAAAGTACTACTATTTTAATACTATTGCAAAAATGACATACACCAATCTGCCATAACACTGTAAAGTTATGCGTTTTTATGGCTCCGCCCCCTCGGGGTATGACTCTGGGGTGTGCTGAGTATCTGGCACCAGGATGTTAGCGGCGGATCCCATGGGTGCTGTGGGTCACGGGGTAGACTGGGTGGGGCCTTCATGGACTTGTCTGTCCAGTATGTACAGTACCATGGGTGCTCATGTGGATTGGGCTCTGACGGGTTTGGAGGCTCTGTGTTCTGGTTCCCTTCTACCGTGGCCGGCACTGACTGTTTTCAGTGATTTGTTCTGCGCTGGCTTTACTGTGAGATCGGACCGGACGGGCTGGTCTTTGCTCCCCACAGGCATAATGATCCTTTAGATGCCCATGATTCTGTTTCCAATTTACTGATGTACATCAAAGAATATATGCTAATGTATTAACATTATGGCTGACTAGTGTAAATGTCTTTGAAGATTCTTAGGCATCCAGACGAGGTTATCTGGAAGTTGAGTCTTGTCCACTGTCTCGTAGCTCCTTTGACCTTAAATATGAGGAACTTTCCTTAGACTGAAGAATACTACTTGGATGTGTTGTGAAACGTTTCTACTGAGCTAAGAAGTCGTCCAGTTGACATCAACTTCCAGATGATTGGTGTGTACATTACATTTACTGTATATATATACACACACACACACACACACACACACACACACACTAACAGTCATAAGTCTGGACACGCCTTCTAATTCCTTCATCTTTCTTGATTTAAAAAAAAAAATTCTTTCTACACAGTAAAACAACGCTGAAAACATCTGAAATCTGCAATAATCTCCTTTGAACAGTTGATATTGAGATGTATATCTGCTTCTTCTGCTCTGTAAAGCTTCATAACGGCTCTAATCTGAGGTGCTGGTTGTTAATTGGTTATTTCTGAGGCTGGTGACTCTAAATGAACGTCTCCTCTGCAGCAGAGGTCAGTTCTGGTCTTGCTTTGGTCTTCATGAGAAACAGTTTCATCACGGTGCTCGATGGGTTTTGCAAATGCACTCGACACAATACTGTTCTTGTAAGAACTGTTCCAGAACAGCTTCATGTCTTAAAATAACAACTGTTGATACTTAACTACATAATTCCATATGTGTTCTTTCATAGTTTTGAAATCTCCAGTATTGCTCCAGAATGTAGAAAATAAATCACTAAACAAAAAACATTGAATTAAAAGGTGTGTCCAAACTTTCGGCTAGTACTGTACAAGTATAACTGGAATTCAACGCTTTTATATTTAAACTTCAATTTACATCTACTGCATATTGCAAACTTACTTAAATAGGTTTTTAGAAACGTATTTAAATGAACAATTTGCCAGCGCGCTGTAAGAGAGAAACTGAAAGAGAGGCGAGTGTGTACAGTACTCACGAAGTTCATTAAGAAGCGGGAGGTTTTCAAACTCGGCTTGTGTTTTTTTCATCTGCTTTTCTGTTTCTCCGCAGCGATCACATGGTCCGGACTGTAATCTAAAAACATATTCATCACATATTACACAAACATGAACTCGTCTAATTTCATTACATTTTATTGGAAGACTTTTTTATTCAAAAGTAATTACTTACTACAGGTTTCTAATTAACATATTGATTGCCTATTTAGCTAATAATTTATGTGTTAGTTCATCAGACTCAGATATATGAAATGTACAATGAAAAACTATAAAGGCAGGAATATATCTGATATAATTTTTTTTATAAACACTATATATTGTAATAAATAAACGTGAATAAATAGAAGTGAACATTCAAACACAACATACGTGCTGAGCATTTATTCATTCAATAAAGGTAACAAGGTAAAACTTCCAAAAAACTAAAAACTTATGTACATGTCAGTCACAAACCCTGGACTTCACACACTAAATCCATTCTTAAACTAAGAATGAAAGTGTTAACAAGGCAATAGACCTTTTTCAGACATGTGACTTAGCAGTATTAAACAACATGAGGCTACTTATGTGTTTTCATTGCTTTTTTTTTGTGTTTTTCGGAACCAAAAAAAGTAAGACTACTTGTAAACTACTGATCAGATCAGATATCCTGATGCTTTATCACAAAGGTGAAAGAGAAACCCAGTAATAGAGGCCTTCGGTTCTGCTGATTACTTTGATTGTGATGGACTTTCAACTTCAAAATTCTCTCTCTTTCAAAAGCAAAATAAGTGTGTAAAAATGTCTGAAGAAGGTAATAAGCGTATCAATTTGCAGAAGTTTGATTTGTTCTCATAAGATGATTACCTCAAACATGTACAAATACACAGCCAGGCCAAGAAAGGAAAGGAAAGAAAAAAAGTCACCACTTCTTAAGGGTCAAATATTCGGCCTGTGTCAAGTCCTGAAAACAATTAAGTAGATTTGAAATTACTGTAACGAGGTTACAACATGTTATTAAAACCTGGAAGTGCTGAACCTTCAACTTCGTGGAAGAAATGTGGTCAGGAAAAAACTAATAAATGGAGATCACTTAAACCACTGGTGGAGAAAAACCTGACAGAAGAAATCAGAGCTACAGTACAGTATGTTCCACACATATATACACACACACACACACACACACACACACACACACAGTTACAAGAACTCATAGGATTGGGACTAAACAGCTGTGTGGCCAAAAGAAAACCACTTATTCGTGGGACTCGTTAAAATAAAATAAAAAAACTTCAGTTTGTTCTGTACGTTTCCACTCATCACATATTCAACTCAATTTTATTTACTGATTAATTTAAGTAGTCTTGGACTTAACTGGTCAAAAGCTTGTTGTTACCTAGAGCACATCTCTACACAGTGTAAAGTATGAATCTTATGAACAAATATTCATGTGAGGAAACTGTAAAAGTGAAAGGAAGCCTGTGTGAAGTACCTTTCCTTCAGGGCTTTGATGGATTCCTGCAGCGTTCTCGTCTGTTCCCGTAACTGCTGGTTCTTATTATAAAACTCCTCCAGTCTTTGTGCATCACTAACGGAAGAAGAAAATCAGTCAGACTCAGAAAAAACACAACACAGAAGAGAACGTGTTGTTAAATTATTACCTGAGTAACCAGATTGTTAATAACAGAATTAAATAACTTATTTAGTTATTCATTTTCTTTAAAAAAAAAATTTTTAAAAAGTGAATTATTACTAGAGTACTAACACATTAATCATACTCACGTCTGTATGTTTTGTACAATGATTGTTCGAATCAAACCAGGACTTTTGATTGGAGGCAATAACAGAACACAGTTAAGTAAGTAAAATAAAAACTCCCTTTATTTCTCTATATAATCCATAGTTACACTAATGCACTTATCCCAGCCTTTTCACTAGTGCTTGGACACCACTTCTACAAGACCGAAAGCTTTCTCATTACGCCAAAGCCATGATCGATCTGTCTGTCTCTCTGTTATCACCCAGATGAGGATGGGTTCCCTGTTGAGTCTTGTTTCTCTCAAGGTTTCTTCCTATTGCCATCTCAGGGGTTTTTTCCTTGCCACTGTCGCCGTGGTCCTCGGCTTGTTCATCAGGGACAATCTTATCATTTTGCTTCATACAAACTTAAATAATTCTTTTGATTGTGTGGAAAGCTGGCCTACCAGGAACTCCTTTATTTTTTTCCCCCCAAACATGTGGAAATTACTTGGAATGAGGTCAGGACTGTACAAGGGATGTGACAACAACTATTAGCTGAGTTTCTAGTGGTGCAGAGTTTCCTTCACACATCGTCACACTGGGTTACTAATTATAATTACTATCAGTGTTTTAGCCCTTTAGTCGCTGGTTAAGGATTTACAGGAAGTACAGAAAACAGTTTAGATCCACGTCTTCCTTAATCCATGAGAGATGCCGAGACCAGTCGAGCAAGTGCTGGAGGATCGGAGAGAACGTGGAGGTGTGTTTAGCTTTGTAGTTTTTCGTTCTTGTCACTGTGTTTGAAGTGTTTTAAGTTTAATTCGTTTGTGAGACAAGTCATCACAAGTCCCGGTTTGACTTGAACACCACCTGTACTTTTCCACGTCTGGATCCGAACCAACTTCATAAAAAAAATGTATGTTTAAGGAAAAATGGATTCTGAATAAAAAAAATTTAGGAGAACTTTACTTACAAACAACGATCCTTCTTCAGTTTAGTCACCTTTAACTGTAGTTCTGAGGAGAAGAAGAAAAACAGGAGGTGATGAACAGGAAAGAAGAAGAAAAAGAAGAGAGTTATTAGAGAGAAGGTTATTAAGAGAGAAGAGAGAAGGTTATTAAAAAACTTCAATCAAATAACTATCAGTCGTCCCTGTCTCTGATCATCATTACACACACGTGGCTGGTGTTAGTACTGAATATGAGATGAGGTGAGATGAAGATAAAATGAGGATAATATGAGGTGATATGAGATTAAGATGAGGTGAGAAACAGAAGAAGAAGAAGAAGAAGGAGGAGTTGATCAGTTGTCAGTTTCTCTGATCATCATTACATGAACATGACTGGTGTTAGTACTGAATGTGACAGTTGATATGAGGATGAGATGAGGATGAGGATGTGGATGTGGATGAGGTGAGATCCCCCCCCCCCCTCCTGACCCTGCACTGCGTTGCCATGACACTCCCTGAGGCGCTGCAGCAGATCCTGGAACAGCTCGGCGCCCTCGGCGGCTCGCGCGCTGCTTCCCGGAGTGCACACGTCATCACTGCTGCCCCGCGCGCTGCTCATTCTGCCCTCCCGGCCGCTCGGGACAACAACCTGCCGCGCGTCAATCAGCTTCCCCGGGGGAGAACAGCACTCTCTTCTCCTGCGCTGGAAGAGCGAGCAGAGGCAAATCCTACACCTGAATACCGACTGCGCGCGAGACGTTCAACTTCAGCGTTATCTTGCTAGTTTTTGTGTCTGTAACAAACTATCCAACTTCTAACGTAAGTATAAGAACTAACAATCTTTTATCGGAATCATTACTGCTGTACGCAACTTTACAGCCGCAATCTGATAAACCAAACGAATATGGCGCCAGGCGAGTTTGCGTCGCGCCCAAACAGCTCCATAATTCGTTCTACGTAGTGCACTAGATACCGCCTAAATAAAGGAGTCGCTGTAACTACCCTACGTAGTGTTTTTATATATGGAGCTGTCCTGTTTTTGGGATCCAGCCATCAAAACTCGCGTTTTTACTTTCCAGCGCAGAGACTTATTAGCGCCATCTATCGGCTGGTTCTAAAGCAGCTGTGAATTCCTTTACCTTTGCATAAAAAGAATTTAATATTATCTAAAAAGATCATATATGAGCACTCTTATTGCTTATACATTTAAAAGTTTTTATTAGGATTTCTACGAACGTTTTTGATTAGCTTTTATTACGAAACGTCAACTCTGTGCTCCACACCGACAGGTGGCGCCGACTCACACACGCGCGAACGACGAGCACGTACCAACGCTGACGAAGTAAACATAAGCTCCGGAAGGGAACGTAAACTTCACTCAGCACAGAACAGCTGTTTCTGAAAACCGAGCACGATAAGTAAGTTCCAGTGATTAAGCGGAGTTCTGGTTTCATTATAATTGCGTGCAGTGCGTTTCACATGCGTTTCTGAGCGTCCTTGGGATCCCAGAGCCGATTTTCCAACCAAGGAGCCGCTTTTGAATTGGCTGCCCGCAGGTTAGCTGTTTTGCTAAAGCTACAGTATCGTCCCAAAAAAAACAAAAAAAAAACAACCCACACACACACACAGTGGAGGTCCGTGTCTCACCGTCGTGTCCTCTCACCGGACTGTCTCCACACCGGGGGTTTAGTGCGGGAACCTGCGGGTTTAATCGGTTCCTGACTGTCTGAGACTCACAAATGTCTAAAACTCGTCCAGAGATCCTTAAAATCAAACCAGAGGAGAAACAACACCTAGAGAGAGAGATCATACTGACCTCCTGGTTATATATATATTATAACTTTTTATAAAATATTGTTAAAGTTATAAAGTGATCTTAAAATCCTTATCAAAGATCTGTTCTTGATATTTCTGACTGTACACTTTAACATTATATTGTGTGAATGTCTTCATGTTTTTAGTCAGAATACACTTTCAGAAATGTGAAAAGTTGCAGTCTGATTATCTGATTTCAAAAAGTACTGGATATTTCATAACATCTAACTAACTGTCCGTTCCATAGAAAAATGAAGGGAGTTTGTTATTCTGTGAAATCAAAAGTCCCAGTTTGACTTGAACGCCCCTCTGTGTAAATGTCTCTATGTCAAACCTTAATCATGAGAAATTTCATCAGAAGTCCCGGTTTGACTTGAACACCCCTCACTCATACGTTTATTAATGTTCATGCACCAAACTTAAATATTTAACTCGACAGGCATCACGTTTGACGCTGGTGTATAACTGTACTACTACATCACAACATATCAAACCCCAGTGTATGACCGATATAACATCAAAATCTCACTATAAAGAGAAAGCGAGTCCAAAAAAATCGTTAATTTGTTTGCAATTAACAATATTGTTGAGATTTTTTATTATTCTTGGTGTGTGTGTGTCTAACACTGATTCGTATGTTCCTGTGTTTCAGTACTCCAGAAGCACTAGAATGCCATGTCAGAAAAGAAAAATGCAATCTCCAGAACTCCAAGACAACAAGAAGCAGGTGGACTCGAACCTGCCGCAGCCCGACAAACAGTGCCTGCGGCCCAAAAGGTCACTGAGGTCAGGAGCGCCGCATAAAGTCTCGGTTAAATCCAAAAGGAAATCTTCGACACAGCTAAGAGACGATGTGGAAAACCCGCCTCGCCGCTCCTCCAGACTGAAAACCCCTGCGAAGAACGTGACCGGCGTAAAGAGGAAAAAAGGCTCGGTTAAATCTGCAGCGGCGAAGGACCCGGGCGCCAAGATCAGTGTTAAAGCTTCAAACAAAGAGGGAGATAAACTGTGCCTGACTTCGCCTGTCCTTAAAAAGGGAAGTAGGAAATATTCTCCGAAAGTGAAGAATAAGGACAAATGTCAGTCTCCGCTCTCGGAAACGGCGTGCACAGGGTCTGCTCTGCTGTACCCCGTGTTGATAGAGCACAGCTACGGTCAGCCTCCCGATTCACACAGTGAAGAGACGACACTGCCGGACAAGAACAAGGTCGTAGGAATCACCAGTTTCAGTCTCGATCTGAACGACGATCACGTCGAGGTGTATCATCATTCGGTCAAGCAACAGAGTCAAAAAGAGACGGAGAGGAAAACAACCAAAAAACTGTCACTCGAAGAGCAGAAAGAGCTCGATTCTGTGGAGAAAACGCCTGCACGTGTAGACGCTGGGGAAGAAGGGGCGACAAAGGAATCTCTGAATCCTTTACAAACCTTTTCTAGTATCGTTCAAGAACCGAGCTTAAACAAGCACGACTTAAGTAGCGACACCATTCCAGACATCGATGCTTTTGCCGCTGCGAATACGTGTTTTCTACAGGACAGCCTACAGAACCTGGTCGGCTCGGACGCTCCAGGGGCGACGCAGGGCTCGGAAACGCTGGACGATATCGAGATCGAACACTGTGTAGTTGAGATTGAAACGGTGGAAGAAGTATCGGGTGACCTCAGTGCCTTAGACAATAATGAGCCGCCGTTCCAGGACCCGCAGGAATCGACGGGACTCGAAGAAACCAGCAAAGCCGTGGTGTGCAAGGAGACCACTTCGACTCCTTCTCTTCCGCAGGATGGCGCGAAAGATTCTGCACAAGGTTCTCTCGCCCAAACCAGCGAAGAACCAACAAAGAAGCAAGCAATGAACCCTCAAGCCAGGACTAAGGCTCGTCTAGCAGCGATGGCTAAAGAGAGAGCGGCTGCTTCTAAAAGGCCGCCGCCGAAGCAGCTTAACCTCTTGGCTCTGTGCGAGGAAATCGCAGACGACATCGCGTCCGACACGGCAGCAAAAGAAGAGAAAACGGATGACAGCGATCAACCCTGCGTGATTAAGAACGAGATCGAGGACGCGACGATTCCCACCGTCCCCAGCGACCTGCCCGTTCCGGAAAGCCTCACCACCGAGGAGATGGTGGAACGCGCGGCGAACGAGGGTACGCCCAAGAAGCGCTTCTTCCTCAGCCAAGTGTCCGTCCCACTCAAAACCCAAGAAAAAAAGAAGCTGTCCCGGTTTCAGAAGCTGAGACAGGTTGAGCTGCAGAGGGACAAACTGACGTGGACGCGTGTCAAAAAGCTGAAATCGGAGCAGGCTAGTCAGGACGGCGCGAGAGACCCCACACAGACTTTATCCATTTCGGTATCAACCGCTCAAGCCAGTCTTCCTCCTCCTCATCCTCCCACACCTCTCCCGCCAGCGAACGTGTTAAAAGCAGGACCGAGCGAGTGCAGGGGGACGCTCCCGGCTGTGGTACCGCCCATGCCGAACGGTATTACTAGTTTGAAGCCAAGGCCTGTCGTGGAGTATAAGCCATATAATCCCAGACCAAAGTACTCACCAGATGACTTTGAGCTGGATGAGCCAGCTGAGGAGACCAGCAAGCCAGCTGTCCCCAAACATGAGGTAAAGACACCAGGACCAATGTAGATGTCACTCTGCGCTGATTCTGCCTTATTCTTCCACACTGATCAGTTTACACTGATGAAATATTTGTATTTTATTCATAGGGCAGAACCGAGCAAACCTCCGCTTTGGCTGTAGAGTCTTCTAGAACACTGGGAAAGCACATATGCACCAAGACCCCTGCAGGTAATAAACCTGATACCATATCATTGCGATACCTGCGTACCGATTTGACTTTTATTTGCGATTCTACAGGTATCACGCATAAAAGAAACATCTGAAATTATCTGATCATGGCAGGTCTCAGTATCGGGCTCGCCTCAGATGAACAACGTTTAACTTTTTTGTTTCTCCGTGCCATTTTTTTAATCAATAAAAATGAAGGCAAAAAATATGCAGGCAATACGAAATACCCACTTACTGCTTCGACCAGGATTTAAGAAGGTAAGTTGCAGACAGGTGCTGTTAATCATCAGCTTTTGATTGACTGATTTGTAGTTTGCTGGTCTGGAGCATTCAACAACGCCAAGAGGGGAAGACACAAGCAATGGTCTTAGAGAAGTAACTTTTGCTGCACATCAATCTGGAAAGGGTGATACAAACCATTTCCAAACAATTTGGAGTTCAACGTTCTATAACGAGAAAGATTATTCACAAATGAAAAGCATTTAAGACCGTTGGCAGTCTTTCCAGGAGTGGACGTCCCAGCACACTAACCCCAAGGACAGACCATGAAATACACAAAAAAAAAACGACCCTACGGACCTCACTGAGCATGTTAAACGTTAAAGTCCATAACGGCACAATGAGAACAAGACTGAACGGGTAAGTTTTTTTTTTTTTGGAGGAGTTGCCAGAAGAAACCTCTTCTGTGTAAAAAGAACATGGGGGCAGAACTGAGGCTCACAAAGCTGCATCTAAACAGACTACAAGACTTCTGGAACAATGTCCTATGGACTGATGAGACCAAGGTGGAGTTGTTTGGTCTTAATGCCCAGTGCCATGTTTGGGGAAATTTTGGAAGTATCACTACATTTAGTGATAAACTTTAGATTGAGTTTACATATTTAGTTTCATTACGTGGTCACAAGCTGCTTGGTTCTCCCAAAGTTTGTTTTTGTTTATTTTTAGTCATTTTGACCAGGTGTTCCTTTTAGTAGCCAGAACTGATGGTCAAAACAATTATTCTAAGGTGTTTTTTTTTCCTATTAATAGTATCAACAAATGTCAAGTCCTCTAATCATCAAGATGTTTCTCATATGACGACGACAACAGACAATTCAGAAGTCAAAAACAGGTAATGGACCTTTTCTTTCTAAATTTAACATTTAAAAAAGTACATCTTGCCATTTGAAAGGAACCTGATGTGGCTGCGTAATTACATTGATGTGCAGGTGTTTATTATTAGTTTGATTCACGTCAGTTATATTATTTAAGGGAAAATTCACCTGCTTAAATCATTTTCATATAATTATGATAAAACTAAATGTAAAAACACGGAATCTCCTCATACAAGAAACCTTCATAGAGGGGATACAAGAATCCAAGGTGCAAGAATATGAAACATGTTTCTCTTCCTGAGCCAGTAGTCTGTTCTGCTTTAAGCCCAAGGGAAAAAAAGGAGAAGGAAACTGAGACAGACTGAGCTGTAAAGGGATAAATAAACATGTGGTAAAAATAAAGATTTCTTTTTTGGACAAGGCATTATATAACTGCAGAACTTTATATAATAAAGTTTGAACAAGGACACATTTCCATTATATCTGCTAGAAATAAGTGAACATGTCTATTATTCACCGGAGATAAACACAGAAAAATAAACGGCTTAAGGATGCTCTATGAAATCTGGTCACGTTTTCCTTAAATTCACCGTTTTAAACTTTATATGCACCAAAAATGTTTTTGTTTTTTTTTAGGGGCAGATGTGGCAGTGGGTCAGACACAGAGCTTAGACATGAAGTCACGAATGATATCAAAGCTGCAGATATAGAAGGGGAGCAAAAAAACACGGTAAGTTTAATTTCATCAAAAGCACCAAGAAGGACACAGTGGATTTATATGGTTTACAACTTTTAAAAAAATATTACTTATATTTCTAATTTACATTTTGTTTCTATCACTTGTTTAGCTGTTAGTACGCTAGAGATTTTTATTGAAATGTGAATAAATTCATGTTGTCCTTTATAATGTACAGTGGAACCTCAGATTACGAGCATAATTCATTCTGGAAGCGGGCTCGTATTCAAAAACACTCGTAAACCAAAGTGAATTTTCCATAGGAAATAATGGAAACTCAAATTATTCGTTCTACAGCCCAAAAAAATAAATACATAAAAATAATTAATACAAA
>JAQMYG010000033.1:5506817-5523560 GCA_030014215.1 Clariallabes teugelsi
CCCTACTTCTGATTGGCTCATCGGCTAGTATGTGTATTGTTTGAGTCGTTGAGCGTTAAAGCTGCTCTCTGACCTGCACATCTCAGATCTAGAGAAATGACAGATCAATATCCGCGAACCTGATTTTTTTTTTTTTTTTTCCGCAGCCACAGTACGCCGGAAATCCGGCGTGGTGCCGGAACGCTATCACCCCTGTAATTATCTCATTAAGCAGATATTTATCAATATTTATTTACCAACTCTATGCAAATTCCTCACTATGTACATATATTACCTCAGTTAATATATGTATATGAACTGTAATACATTTCTAGACTAGTTTATGTGATTAATAGTGCTGCACTAGTAGCTGCATCCCGCTGGGCCTCGGTTATAATTAATACATTATTATTTGGTTTGGAGGTTTTTTGCTTGTTATTTTGTTGTTGGTTTTTTTGTCCTCACGGACCATGGAGGCCCCCCGCTTCTTTCTGCTCCGACTCTCCTGTCGAATGTCATTCTTTTCAAAGGTAAAGTGCAGGTTAATTAGTTTTGTTTCTACTTTATTTTATTTCTACGTTTTTTCAACTTTTTCTATTAATGATTTTTATCTGAATATTTTTAGGTTGTAGAACAAATCATCAGAGTTTCCATTATATCTTATGGGGATATATTCGCTCTGAGACAAAATGGCACCTGGGATTCCCCTCGTGATTTAAAGGCGCAGAGGAAACATTTCACTGTGAGGTTCATTTCCTTAGGCGCACTTATGGTTTTTGGCCACATGATGGCAGTGTGGGGAAAGGGGACAGATTAAAGATGATTGGATTGGTACAGTATGGTTTATATTGTATATTTGTGTCAAAGGCACAGTACACTGTGGCTCAAATGTGGTCTAAACATACAGAATACGAAACTCTACAAATTTCTAGTACGCATAAATGTTATTCCTATCACACAGTGACTAACAGGACATGTTGTCGTTATTTGTTCATTACCTCTCCAGACTTGAGCTGAGGCGGCTTCCCGTCAAACACATACACGGGCTTGATGCCGCTGTCCAGCATTCGGATGGTCCTGTAGAACATGCCCATGAGGTGGCTGCCAGGCAGACCGGGTGAAATGGAAAGAAATAAAAAAAACAAATATATTATTTTATGCCTAAAGAGCTCAACTCTTTCTACAAAATCTCGAAGAACTGTATAATTCATTTTAGATAGAGTGTTTTTAATCACTAGTATAACGTAGGAACTGTAGTGTATTTATATATACTGTGTTACAGTAACCACCAAGCACTTACAGTACAACATCTCATATAGACTACAGACATTCTGTACACTTAGGTTTCTGACACATGACCAATTTCAATTCAATTAAATTTTTTTTGCGAATTACTGAACGCCAACTCAGTACTGGAGTCTGATGTTAAATGGGATACATCATGCAGAAATCACTTTTTTAGTTGTTTTTATACATTTAAAAAAATGTGAGGAAATAAAAATATCCCCTACTCTTTGATATTTTCCATTGTTGTATTGACTGGGGCTTAAACAAACCAATGTTACTCCACAAATAAGAAGATACCCTCCCGCAGTTTGTTCCTCACTGGTGGGGGCGTGGCTCAGCAGTAGCTTATTTAAATAGACACTAAAATGGCAGATTTAGAGGATTAGGATTGAAATAAAGGGAGTTTGAGGGAATTAACAAAAACCATTATGTGGAGGAGCATTAACAGACATACTCTAACTTGGTTAACTTTCTAAAGAAATAGTAAAATATTGGACCTTTAAAACAGAGTAAAAATGCATAAAGCCACTTCATCACAATCACAGATTTTGACTTCGAGCTACTACGATTCTGAGATTGTAGGAAGTCATTTTGTCAGAGATCGGTATGGCTCATAGCTGTCAAACAAATAAGTAAACTTCATAATGAATCGTAGAGTGCAGATTAAGACCAGAAGATGGCGGTAATGCAACAGCATTGACTTGATCTGCACTCTAGAATTCATTATGATACAATGGATACAAACCGCCGGTAAACACCAAGAAGACAAAAAGTCCAGTCAAAATATGTCCAATTCCTGACTTCGTACCAGCATGGACAGTTTTCAGCTCTCACTCCTGGACTACTCATACAAACTTCTCATACAGGGTGGAGCAAATCCAACTCTGCGCACTAAACTACTTAATAACACACTTTAATAAATACCACTCTGAGTATGGAGACATTGATTACAGAGATGCGTGATGTTAAAAACAGGAGTATCTACATCTGTTATAACTATCACTTGTATGGTACCTTGTTGTCTCTCCATCTTCGTTTTGTAAAACGTTCCCGTCTTGTCTGACTGCGATCAGAAACTGGTAAATGCACATAGAGGCATCGATGGCAATCTTGCGTCCTAAATGTGATCACAGTACAGCAAAGATAAATAAAGTTGGGTAGGTCACACTAGTAACAAAGAATCAAAGCAGTGAAATATATACAGTAAGTACTATACATTTGTCAGGAGAGATGTATTGATCAATATATTCATATACACCGATCAGGCAGAACATTAAACAGCCGAATGTTAAGCCTAGTCTTGTGTCAGCTCCAGCTCGGCAGGCTGTGATACACAGATTAGCCAGAGTTATTCTACTGACTTGGCGGTGGTGTTAATGTTATGGCTGATCAGTGTAAAAACACACTAAGTTGATAGTAGAGATGTTTATTAATTTTGACCATTGGTAAGGAAACACTAAGTTTTTAAGAAATTGAATAATAAGCAATGATAAACATTTAGAAACACCTGGCATCAGGATACGAGGAACAAACGTTCAAATAAATCTGAGTTCTGGAGGTCACATATGTTTAAGATCAAATATGGCATCGTTCTCAGTTTTATACTCCAGGGTTTGAGGAATTTCTGGTTTGGGAAATGGAAAAATAACCTGGAGGACACCTTTTATTGTCCACTTACTTCATGGATATAGACAATAAATATGTTTTCTGGAAAAGTAACTGTCACATTTTGTTGTGTGATTATTATATATCTGAGGAGAATCGTTTGTTTGAAATTCAGAAACTATAGACAAACTATTTCAAAATACATGTGGTCCCTCCCTTTCTTTACATTTGTTTACATTTTACTCAAAATGTATTTTTGTGTGTGTATTTGTTTTGCGGTATGTACACCTGATGATGTGTTCTTTGTTGTTGTCCAAAAAAGTAGGTTTAAAAATATCAATCCACAATGCACATAATAATAATAATAATAATAATAATAATAATAATTCACAACACAATACATTTTATGTGTATAAAACAAAACTTTCAAAATGAAGAACAAAGCCTGATGATTCCTGCACGTTATCCCTCACTTTACTGTACGATAGTCTGCAGACTTACCAAAGTAATTTTTAATATCCTGCTCCTTGATGGCTGTTGGCGCCTGATCAGCTATTAACTTGGCAAGGCCGTGAATTCCCATGTCGATCAGCTGGATGACTGAGAATGGAAACACACTCTAATTACACACTCGAACGCTTCATTTGAACTACAAAGACATTAACTATGAAAACAAACATGATTTCTTGAACAAATTGGAGAAAAATAAATGCAACATTAGTATTGTAATATTACTCAGTGTTTAAATAAAAATAGTGAAATATATATGAAGAATAATGTTGCACTTTATACCAGCACCAGAAAAGTACCACTGTAAGTAAACAAATCCTGTAGTTGAGGAAAAAGTGGAGATACCCAAGGTAAAAAAAATTACTCACATAAAAGACCTCTGTTTACATTTGTACTTGAGTAAAAGTAGAAAAATACTTGCAGTATTGCAGTAATGAACAACATAAAATAAAAAACAGATATTTTTGTTATAAAATGGGCAAAAAAGTGGGCGCCTGATAACAACAGCACAACCTGTTTTAAAGTGTGGGAGAGCTGTGACATTGGCTGCACATTCCAGTCTACCTCTTAAAAAAATACACAAAAAATTACAAAACGTATATTTTCTTACTCTGGAGTGGACAGAGAACAACCAAATATATGTTTATTTTATCTTCAGTTAATACCAGTCAGTTATCATGGAGTTTTAAACACTCACTAACTGAATGGTTTTATACGACCAGGAACAACTGATTATTGTTCTACTATTGTGTTCTCACTGATCAAAGTGAACCAGACTTTGGGGTCAAGTGTTCTCGGAAACGCTCCCAAGGCCCTAATGTGAAACGGCCTAATGACCCGCAGTGTTAAAATACATTGTGGATACAGGATTTGTTTACTTTTCATAGAGTATATATTTTATTAATGCGTATTAATTGTGCATCACATTTTTAAATGAGTGATTACACAGATCCACTTCATAAATGCACATCATAAAACCCAGGAGTAGTGTTAGTAACTACAGCAAACAAGAAATTATAGAAAACAAACAGAAATAAAAGTCCAGTAAATTTATGATACGGCTGATTTTGAAAATAATCCAACAACATGACATGCCGGAGCCCTAGATTATGCTACATCTAATCTAGTCTAAAATAGGTAAATAGAGTCATTGTAAGTCTATAAAAACATGAGCAGTTTAAAATTTCCGAAGCATTTCAATAATATTTATTGCCAGTTTTCAGTAAATATAGTAAAACATGTGGACAATTTAAACTTTGATGGCCAAGTATATTTCTTAGTATATGTCTGGAGTACAAACAATAATTTTTAATCAATCTTTAGTGCATCGGTCATACTGCACTCTCAGTTCTGGCATTTTCACCTCACCTTGGACTGCTGCGGATACATTTGCTCAAACAGATGAGAAAAACTGTTTTTAAAACTTCCAGCAAAAAGAATAAACATACATTGATCTGTCCATTCATCTTTAAATGTTCAGTTTTCGTACTCCATTTTCCTTTTTTTTTTTTTAGTAATCCACGCTCTGTCGTGCTTTCGTTTCTGTTTCTTCCTCACTGTTTGTACATGGTAAACTATTGTGTTGATCGACTCTGTTAAGTGATGCGTACAGCCACAGCCACTTTGAGGGGAAACAGCCTTGGGCTACATGGTATATTAGTTATTCTTATTTATCAGAAAAGCATCAGGGTCCAGACAAAACTGTCATTCGGTCCAGGTACAGACCGCCATTTAGTGATGCCTGGTATCGAAACAAATATTTCAGGATAATGACTACACTAGTTCAGAATTAACTAGTGAAAAAAAAAAAACTTTTCTGATTTCCAAGCATAAGTATTCAAGCTAAATAATAATAATGATTTAACAAGTTATCAGAAGTCCTCATAAGGCCTTTGCAGTAAAACTAAGCAGCTAATATCCTTATAAAACTGCACACACTGTAGCTGACACTGTATTTTAAACAAAGGCTGGTCACAATAAGTATTGACTGATTACTGCAGTATTTCTATAGACATCAATGCTCTACTGTAGGTATCTGCACGTGCCTAAGACTTTGCACAGGATTGTATGCACGTCTGTGACTTTATGCTCTTATTTTATGACGCCGGCAGGCACTAATGTTGTGTATTCACAATTTATATATGTATTAAATATCAGTGAAAACTGCACACGGTCTCTATTACCAAATAAACACAGTTATTGCGGGTAAATAACAGCGCGCGCAGCTGCGACACAGACATTACAGCGTTTGATTCACTCAAAATCTGTCGCTTTAGCACATACACATCGATTATGTCTGTATAAAGAATGTGCCAACAACAACGCACTTAGCGAGAAGATAATTCAACGACATCACTCACCCAAAACAACCCTATATAAATGATACAGCACTCCTGCACAAACGCGGGACGAGCACGTCTATTTCGCGCGCGCTGCGAAAACTTTACGTAATCAGACATAACGAATCAATCTGACTCGGCGTACCCCCCGGATATTGCACATCGATTCATCAGGATTGATTTGTATGGGCTCGTGCGCGACGCCACCGCGGACCGGCTGAATTTGAGATCAAGTAGGAATTTCCAAATAGGGTGCTTTCGATTGGCCAGGAAGGGAACTATCTGTTTAAACGGCTGTCCAGCTTGTAATTCCAACTTTCCCAGAGCTTCGAGTTTATTTCAAGATGGCGGCGCTCATAGTCAAGTAACAAGAAGAAATAAATAACAAAGTAAAATAAGTTTTTAAGGAGTAAGTTTATTTTTATTTGTATTTGAAATTTTAATAATTTAAATGTTAATCCACTTTTAATCAAATCGAACGTTCATGTTCGGCGCTAATAACACAAATATCATGTCCACTTTAATTAAAAATACTGTAATTCAAGTATATACAATATACAATACAAATTAATTTTTGGCTCCAGTTTAGCGACACGGCTTAGTTTATTATTATTATTATTATTATTATTATTATTATATAATGACAACATTTTTTTTAACATTAAATACAACAGGAAAAGAAGAAAATTGCAGGGGGCAAGCATAAAAGACATAAAGACCTATAAGACACAGAGTCAGACAAAAATTTTATTGACACATCAGGAAAAGAAAAAAGAGTATGATGTCTATTATATTAATATCATATTGTATAATATTATTATTATTATTTGGGATGTTATTACCATATATAAATATATTAACGTATTGCAATACATTTAGTATTAAAATATTTATACAAGTTTTTCTTTTCCTGAAGTGGGTATACATTTATTTGTCTGATTGCATGTGCGTGTTTAATTCCTGTGAACGCTCAAATACCGGAAGTAGGCGGTTCCGTGTTATGAAATTCCGACTTCCCGGTTATGGCCAACGCGGTATATGAATCTTCACCTAATCTTCACTATGGACCGAGCGTGCATCTTTAGTACAAGATCGGCGGCTCCACTGCGCATGCGTCAAATCAGAGTTACTGAAATACTCAACCGATGAAGAGCTGCTGGAAACCGGTGTAAATGTAAATAATAATTTAAAAAAAGTTTTTTTTTTAAAAAAAAATTACGATATATGTGTAGGCTTTTCGTGTGTATTTTGTTTGAAAATTTAGGTACGACATTTCATTTGGTGGAAAAGTAAAACTATCTAAACAGGTGCGGCGTTTCTCTTGGCCACGCCCATCCCGGAAAAATAGGCGATATTTTGTTTGACGGTGACGTGGATACGGCGGCGCGGCTCCTCCTCCTCCCGAGTCACTCGGATGTGTTAAAGAAGTAAACCGACCTGTATATATTTTTTTGGTTTTAATGGCTCTGGGTTCGGCGATACGCGCAGATATGCGGCTGTGTGTGTTGTTTGCCTGCTGAGCGGACAGGGGGGATAAAAGCCCGCCGGCTTCCCGGGAGGGTCTCGTGCACTACAGGCGGCGGAAACAGGTTTGTGTTGCTTTTCGCTTTTCACGGAAGCGTTTCGGCTTCACGCAGGCTGGCGGCAGAGAGACGTTTATCCCGGGATCTCAGTACAGAATCAGTTGTGAATCCAGTTTGAGAGAAATTAAAACATAATTGAAGCTCGATTGTCTGGAGCTACACGACTGTAGCCGAGTGTTGAAGTGTAAAGTGTAAAGTAAGAAAGTCGGTCCTGATCTCCGGCGTACCGGTGTGTCTACATTTATCAAACTCTCCGTGTAGATTATTTTGTCTGTTTGATGTCAGTAATATATATCTAACAGGCTGTCCGTCTACCCCAGTGTTCCGGAGTGTTTTCAGGGGAAAGTGTCCGTTCTCCTATACTCAAGAAGTCGCCTTTAAGCCACCAAATGACGTCACCGACACGTTTGAATCGTCACAATGATTCTCATGTCTTATACTCAGGGTTTCACAAACTTCCTTGTTCCCCAAGTGAACACTGTGTATTGTTCTGGGGGTTTGGTGGTGTTGATGTGTGAGTCCTCCAGACCTCTTCCTCACGGGTCGATTCATTTGGCGATTCTGTAAATATCTCGATATCCTCACTATTACCCCCCCCCCCACCCCCACCCCCATGATTTTTTGTTATAATATTAAACCTTTAAAATGTTTGATGATTAATTGAATGCAGCCTGTTTCTTATAGCATTAGTTTCAAAATACAGCTCAAATACAGTCCTGTACCTCCAAAATCTCAAAACTCAACTTGTCAGCTACTAAACCCAGGTCTTCTAACGCTGGTGGTTTTCCACTAGTTAGTATGAACCTCTCCACCACAATAAGTTGTTTGAGACTCATTTTCTCGCAGAGTTTGGAGAAAAGGGGACACCACAGGCTGTTTGCACACACGATTTTTGATAATGTGCCGCCATAAATGTGCTTTTCTGTTGTGCTACTCAGAAGCTTCTGCACTCAGTACATAATCAGTTATATCTGAAAATCTGCCAATTCTGATCTCTGACTGATCGATGTGTTCACCATTCTGAATTTATTTCCCCCCCCCACCATACTGTATTATTTTCTAGGTCTGTCTAGGTAGCCAAAAAGAAAAACAATACTTCTGAAAACCTGCTACTCTGGGGTAATAGTTATTATCTAAAGAGATAATAACTAAAAACAGGTTAAATGATATAAGTACTAAACCTAATACTGTAGCTTGATTATACAGTGTATCTCAAAAAAATTATAACGTTGTAGAAAATCTTTTTAATAACTAGCGTTAGTATCCGCCGTTAATGGGTAAAGGATTTGTGGAAATGGTTAAAAGGATAAAGCTAAAAAAAATTTAAAAGCTGATAAGCATCTGACACACAACTGCTCATAACTTTCCTTCTACTTAATATTTTTATTTCATTTGTGGCGCAAGGTTCAGTTTTCTTTATATACATCCCTTTTTTTTTGGTGTAGCCCATTATGTGTCGTGCTTTTGTTTGTGTTTGATGAGGATCGTGGAAGTCTGTCAGGTTCATTACTGTCGTTTCTGGGTCTTCCACATACTCTGTGTATACACAGTAAACTATTGCGTTGATTGGCTCTGCTGAGTGACACATATAGCCACGCCCACATCAAGGAAAAATCGTCTAGAGAGACAGACAGTATCTCATGATATTAGAATATTTCAGGTTTGAGTAAATTACTGTTCAAACTGTAGAAATATTGTGTACCTCTCAGTGTAATTCAGTACACACAACCACAATCGTGGTGAAGACTGCTGACTGGACAGTTGTCCAGAAGACGATCACTGACGCCCTCAGAATGTGCTACAGTATATTAAAGCATATTAATGGAAAGTTGACTGGAGGGGAATAGTGTGACAGGAAAAGGTGCCAGAAGCAAAGCCAATTCAAGGAGTGCACTGAGGCTGGAGTCAGTGCGCTAAGAGCCACCACATGGACGTCTTCAGGAAAGGGGCTACAAACTGTTACATCAGCAGCGTCTTTACCTGGGCTAAGAAAAAACTGTACTGTGTATGTTGCCCAGTTGTCCAAAGTCCTCTTTTTAGATAAAATAAAATTTTTAATTTCATTTGAAAATCAAGCTCCCAAAGCCTGGAGGAAGAGTTAAATTACCAAAAAATGAATTAAATGTAATAAATAAAAATAGTGCTTTAGTGCAAATAAATTGTATCGAAAAATCGATTGCAGTGCCCCCAAAATAATTAAATTGATTCAACAATCTACCTCTGATTCTAATTGAGATCAGATTTCTCTGTCTACAAATTTCTACTATCATCCTGATTGTCATGAACTGCATCCCAGATTCACAACTCTGACCTTACATTTCAAAGTGTTTACTGATCTAGAAAACCCAAACGACTGATAAGGAAAACCGGACATTTAAAAGGTTCCAGGAAAACTGTAATAAGAGATGTGGTTCTAGTTATTGCTCAGCAAAGGTCTAGAATGGTACATAAGGATGGGGTTTGAGCAACGAAGCTAAAATGCTATTAGAATATGACTATAACATGATATAGTGTTAGTGGGTAGTCTGGCAATAGAAATGCAGGAAATGTTATGGATGTAACAACTCACTTTAGTTACCTGTAAATATAGGCAGATCCTGAAGTGGAGAGTGAAGAAGTGTAGACAGACAGCGGTGATCGGCGATAGGTTGGTGGGAACACATGCTCACGCAGGCACAACTTAGTCAGACTTTCCACACTGGTGGTGAGTCAAAAGCCGGAGTTACAGCTTATATAACCAGCATCTGTGATGTGAACTTAAAAACCATATTGTGTGAATGCAGAGCTGCAGTTTCTGCCTGGTAGGTTTAACGTAAGGCAGAAAATGCTGTGCTAGTTTGTTTTTTCAAGTTACATCGAAATTGAGTTGCATGTAAGTGCATTATATGTCTCAGTCGTTATTTATTTTTCTGCTCTGCACAACCCAATCGTTGGGTGACAATCGTGAGGTTGTCACTAAACAGTGGCTCAGTAAAAGATTGGTGTGTTTGGCCCCAATTACTTAGAATTAAAAGTAAAAAAAAATAAATATATATATATATATATAAGCTTTTAATGAAATAGAAATGATGAGAGGAAAATTGTTTTGAAGGTTATTATTTTTATTTGAATTTAATCATTGTGAGAAAAAAAACATTTTGAATGATTTTTAATCAGCAAATTGAAATGCTCTCTCAGAGACGTCTTCCATCACCTTGTTTGCTTTTCTAACCATGAAGGAGATCCATGAGCAGAGCAACAAATATTTATTCAGTGTTTGGATTTTTGCCAGCTTTATATTTTAAGCTGTTTGTGGCGTTAATGGTATATGTGCTCTCTCTCTCTCTCTCTCTCTCTCTCTCTCTCTCTCTCTCTCTCTCTCTCTCTCTCTCACAGGGACCATGATGGCGACTCTTGGCTCGATCTCGGGCTCTTGGCTGCTTCTTCTGTGCCTGTTTCCACAAGTGTCCTACACAGCCACTTATAAAGAAGGGGAGCCCATCGTTCTTTACGTGAATAAAGTGGGGCCTTATCATAACCCCCAGGAAACCTATCATTATTATACGCTCCCCGTCTGCAGACCCAAAGAGGTGATTGTGGCTTTTATTTGATTACAGCCGTTTTTGACATCGTTGCAAAATTTGATTTCATGGTCGATTTCTGAATTGCGCAGGTGCACCATAAAGCCTTAAGTCTGGGGGAGGTTTTGGATGGTGACAGGATGGCAGAGTCTTTATACAAAATCAAATTCATGGAAAACACAGATAAGCAAACACTATGTCAGCTCACACTGTCGGAGAAAGAGGTATCGTTTACATTGGACTCGCACGTTTACACAGCGCTTATCCGTCATGTCCTATAATCAATCACCTTCACGTTTATGTTTCATGTGTTTATACCTTTAGACTTTGGTTTGCGTGTGCTAAATATTTTATCTTAGAAAGAAGTATTGCATTTTTTTTATAAGTAATGATTTTTTTTTTTAAGGTGGATCAGTTGAGAGAAGCAATCGAAGAGCTATATTACTTTGAATTTGTCCTGGATGATATTCCAATCTGGGGCTTTGTGGGATACATGGAGGAAAGTGGTTTTCTGCCTCACAGCCACAAGGTCTGCTTATTGTCAATCTTTTTAAATCTCTAAATCTGTGATTTTTCTCATGCTGTGTCACTTGCCGATGTTTTCTCATTATCTGGATGTTTTGTTTTGCCTGATAGTAACATAATGAACATTTCTGCCTTTTTTCTCTCTTTCAGGTTGGCTTGTGGACCCACTTAGACTTCAACATTGAGTATAATGGAAACTCTGTGATCTTTGCCAACGTGTCCGTTAAAGATGTGAAGCCGGTGCCTTTGGAGGAGGGAGCAGGCGAAGGTGCGAGTCACAATAACGGAGGTCTTTCGGTGACCCACACCTACAGTGTCCACTGGTTCCAAAGTCCCTTGCCCTATGCGCGCAGAGCCGAGCGTCTCCGAGACTACTCCTTCTTCCCGAAGACGCTGGAGATCCACTGGCTGTCCATCATCAACTCGTTGGTGCTGGTGGTGCTGCTGCTAGGCTTCGTTATCATCATCCTCATGAGGGTGTTGAAGAATGACTTTGCCAGGTGAGGAGGGATAGAAATTATATCAAAGAGACAGAAGAACGTAACATAGGGGGAGAGAAAAAGTCAAATGTGGAGGTGTGTGTGTGGGCGGGATTAACTACAGTGTCCATAATGTTTATACTGCTTTAGGACAACTTAGACTGCCTGACTAAGATGATGGATTTCGTTATCTGGAAGTGTTTGTCAAAGCAAAACATTGTCTGTGCAAACTGTCTCCCTCTGGTCAAAAGAACGGAAAGAGATTTCAGCTGCTGGTCCGTCTTACAGCTCTCCCTTACAGGCCGAATAAATTGCATCAAGATAGTTTTCGTTCCCAAAATTCCTCTTTAAACATATTCCTATATTCATCACCAAATGTGTTTCTGATGAATTGCATAAAGTTCGGCTAGTATTTGAAAGACAGTCCTACACTTTGCCTTGCACCAAGAACGGCGCTTATGTAGTGACAATAAAGATTCTATTCTGTTTTATTCTTTAATATGACGGTCTGGCAGAGGTGTGCAAAGTACACAAGTCCTGTACTTGATTAAACAGAGATTTCCTAGGCCAAAGTCCTCCATTTACTTACGGATCAAAAGTACCGGGCCTGTACACACACACACACACACACACACACACACACAAGCTCACAGTAGATTTTTTACATTTTTTATAGTAAAAAATAAACTCGCTGTCGCTGTCTGAACTCGGCACCGCTTTGATTTCAAACACCAGTTACATAATTAGTTGTGTGTCAAAGGAAAGTCGAGACACACAGTTGCACATAATGTTCTACTTCAGATAATACACACCACTGTTGGGTAATAAAACCCCATGCAGAAGTGTAGTTAAGTAAAAGTACAGATACTTCTAGTGTTTTTGAGCGGAGTAAAAGTAAAAAGTATATCCTCCTAATAAAACTACTCTAGTGCAGTACAGACACATGAAAAATGTTCATAACTACAGTAACAAAGTACACAAAGTGCTCTGTTACCTTCCACCTCTCCTGTATTGGATGGATGACAAATGCAACTCATCTTCCATCCAGGTAAGACCTTCACACCTTTCATCACGTTCTGCCTCATGTTACCACCTTTGACTCCTTCTAACATTCTAAGAACAAACCCAATCGTTTTAAATGTGCTAAAAATGTTGAGCCTAATTTTAAAAAAAACTTCAATCTTGACCAGAGTACTGAATAGAATAGGATAGAATATCTTTATTGTCATTGAAACTTGTGGGAAGTCCAACGAAATTAGGTGCTTTACACATATTACACATGATACACAAATTACACTTCACACACTTTATACACAACATGAATTAGACTAGAAACAGTTAGATATATGGCACCACAATTTACATATATTGCACAGGAAATTTGTAATTTACTTATATTGAAGTGTAAAAATATAAATTAACGTATCTTGCACAAAAAAGTTGCGTAGTTGTACAGGAAGTTTAAATTTACGTATATTCAAATGTACATTAACTTACTTAAAAACCACACCTTTAAGTCGGGCAGAGTAATGTCATCAAGTGCTCTTAAAGATGACCTCTTTTAATTCCTGATGGAACTTTCATCCAAATATCACCTATGAAACAAGACCTGAACTTGAATTTAACAGATCAACAATGAGACTTGGCCTTAAACTTGGTCGACTCTTCCTCTATATTGTTTCTGCCAAGGTTGAATCCAATGCAAAGTTCCTCACAAGGTTCATTACACAAATGCAAAACCAGCCCGGACTTACCCGCTGTCTCTGATGTCTGCAGCTGGTGTACATGAGCCCCAGCTAATCGTATTCTCATTCTGTCACTAACCTCTCTGTGGCAATGAAACAAGTTTGCTAGCCCGGACTTCGATCTTGTTTAATTTGAGGCTCACACGCCCAAATGTTGACCGTTGGATCAGGAAAGTTCTCTGTAACTTAAATTCTCACATACAGGCCCTAGCAAGACATTCTGTGACACGTGGAATCCTTTTCTCGAATGTGTTAATGCCATTAATTTATTTCCAGAGGTGATCAATGTTGTAGTTCTCACTCCTACACGTCTATCTTAGAGTTTCTGCTGATGAAAGATATCAGCTCTAACTCCATTCTCCTTCCCTCCCACTTATTTTATTTTATTTTTTTTTTGCTTCTACTTGTATTTTAATTTTTAAACATTCAAGTTAAAAGAAAAATAGAATACAAAGAATCGTGACAAGATTTATGGAAAGCACATAGTCAGTGTGGATCACATACATGAGTGCTAGATACAGAGTTTTATTAAACAGCACGACTTCAGTCATGTCTGCAGCTCTGTTACTGATTCAGTTCTGTTAAAATGCCTAAATGTTACAGATATAACGTAGAAGAAGACGGGAGCTGTGACGATCTGGATCAGGGCGACAACGGCTGGAAGATCATTCACACAGACGTCTTTCGGTTTCCGCCCTACAAAATCTTGCTGTGCGCCGTGCTTGGAGTAGGAACGCAATTTCTCACCCTGGCCACCGGTAAGAATCTGTGTGTGAGTGCGCCGCATCTGTGTCGTCGTGCACCCTGAATAATAATCTTTCCGTTGTTAGGAATTATCATCATGGCACTGCTGGGGATGTTTAACGTGCATCGACACGGAGCCATCAACTCGGCGGCGATCGTATTGTATGCACTGACTAGCTGTGTATCGGGGTACTGCTCATGTAGCTTCTACACGCAGATCCACGGTCAGCGCTGGGTTTGGAACATCATCCTCACCTCCACGCTCTTCTCTGGTGAGACACTGTGTAGTTTAGGATTTGTTAGGATATTGCTCAGTGCCTTATTTTGCCTTGTATAATCCCTGTCTCTCTCGCAGCGCCTCTCTTTCTGACTTGGAGTGTAGTGAACTCTGTACACTGGTGGAGCGGCTCCACTCAGGCACTCCCTGCGACTACAGTGCTCCTGTTGCTAGGTGCTTGGGTGCTGGTTGGTTTCCCGCTTACAGTGATTGGAGGGATCGTGGGTAAAAACCGGTCCGGCAGCTTCCAGGCTCCGTGCCGCACACGCAACATTCCACGTCAGATTCCAACACAACCGTGGTATAAACACACGGCCGTGCACATGGCCATCGGGGGATTCCTGCCTTTCAGGTGAGCAGTGTAAGAGAATGAGAATACATTTTAGCCTCGTGTGAAAATGGTTTTTAACGATGCAATTTCCGTACGTCCTTATCCCACAGCGCCATCTCCGTGGAGCTCTACTACATATTTGCAACGGTGTGGGGTCGGGAGCAGTACACGCTGTACGGCATCCTGCTTTGCGTCTTCGCCATCCTGCTGTCCGTGGGAGCGTGCATCTCTGTGGCCCTCACCTACTTCCTGCTCTCGGGTGAAGATTATCGCTGGTGGTGGCGAAGTATCCTGAGCACCGGGTCCACCGGCCTGTTCATATTCGCCTACTCGCTCTTCTACTACTGGAACCGATCGAGCATGAGCGGTCTGGTGCAGAGCACAGAGTTCTTCGGCTATTCCTTTCTCACCGCGTTCGTCTTCTCGCTGATGCTCGGGACCGTTTCGTTCTGGGCCTCGCTCACGTTTATTCGTTACATCTATCGCAGCCTGAAAATGGACTGAAGATGCGTGCGAACAGCACCGTCCACTTTTTTTGTCTGTCGCTGGACACTTCGTCGTGAAACTTATGAGAATGGACGATCGGTGGTTTTTCAGGAAACGGATTGTAAACCATCTCTTTAAGAAATTTGAGATTCATCTCAAAGAAAGACTAACGCTTTAAATTCATACGAGATCTATATAGTTAAATTATAATAACAGCAAATATTTGCTTACAATATTTGTATTTGAATGACACGAAAGCAGAGTGGAAAAACTACAGCATGTTCAACAAAAGTTTACTGAAATGGAATCTGACTCGTATAGTAATGATATTTGATTTTTTTTTTTTTTTCCAAATGCATAGTGCATTCAATCAGAACTAGGTAGTTTATACGGGGTTCAGAAACCAGTTTTTTGTTCTTTTTGTTTTTTTTAGCCATGGGATGTGATGGGTGTCATGTAGACCGGGTGTGTGCGTGCATGTGAGTGTGTGTGTGTAGGTGTGTACGTACATATATCAATGCATATGTGTGCAAAAGGGACGGTCTTTTTATATAATACACAGAGGTGTATGTGAACAGCGAGGCAGTGAGAGGAGCTGAATATCCACGGAGGAGACAGTTTGCAAAAGGAATATTTAAAACAATCAGACCAACAAGAAAGAAACCGGCGAATGTTAAAGTTCTTGCAACTTTTTAAGCTATATTAAATCTGTTCTAGCAGTATTAGTAAGCATAAATAAACATTCAAGCCAGGAGCTGTCTAGTTTAAGGTCTGTTAGTGTAGGGACGTCTTAACTGTCTTTGGAGTGAGACGGGAGAACAGTCTGCAAGATCGAGGTTTTATTATCAGCCGTGGGAGCAATATGTTCTACTATACACCATTTACTGTGACCTTATTTCAGATGTACATATACAATCTTTTCAATAAAGCTACCTTTTTTCCTACAAAAAAGAAATCTCTAGCATTTCTCTAATAAACATTAGGAAATCAAAGAAGCTTTTCCAAATTTAAATGTTAATTAATTTTTACAACAAAGTATACAACGCATACTAAAATATTGTATAGCATGATGTATACATGCTTCACAAACCCTCCATGTTTTAGACTATATAACAAATTAATAAGTTGTACATCTATAATTAATTTTATTGATAACTCACTTTTAATGTAGTGCCTTACTGACGAGCCTAAACCACCCACAAATCAATTCAATTCGATTCAATTTTATTTGTATAGCGCTTTTAGCAATTGTCATTGCCTCAAAGCAGCTTTACACAATCAAAAGAATTATTT
>JAQMYG010000033.1:5528157-5543761 GCA_030014215.1 Clariallabes teugelsi
GTGGCAAGGAGGAGGATCCTGTCCAAGATACGCACAATCTTGAACAATCCTTCTCACCCGCTATACAGAGTTCTCACCAACCAGAGGAGCAACTTCAGCCAGAGACTAATTATGACCAGGTGTTCTACAGATCGCCACAGGAGATCTTTTCTCCCAATGGCCATAAAATTATATAACTCTTCTCTGTTTTCACTACGGGATAGGGACTGTCAGTAGTTCCTGGTTAATAATATTTTACGACACTTCTGTTCACACAACCCAAGTTCTAAGTGCAATATCTGATCATAATACACTTGTGCAATACTTCTTTTCATTTACACTACAGTTCTAATGCAATATGTAACTAAATTATGTGCCATAGTTAATTCTATTCTATTTTACTTCTATTTATTGTTATTTTTCTTTACATTTTTTCCCCCCTCTAATTTTATTTTCCTGTCTAATATGTTTTTTTTCCTAATCTAATTTTTCCTTTCTTCCCGGTAAATTAATCAGAGCAACTGTATAACCAAGACAAAACAATTTCCCTCTGGGATTAATAAAGTTCTTTGAATCTTGAATATTAGTTCCCAATAACCTACTCTATGCTCATATAGCAGTAAAATCTAGATTTTGATTGAACCATTGAATTCAAAGGGAATTTTTTCTTTTTATAGAATTCTAAAATACTAACTGATCTTCATTGTGACCACAGAGTAATACTCTACTAGTCAATGTTCACTGATACATGTGGGTTTGAAACGTTCAAGCTTACTTCAGCAATAAGATACAATATTAACCTAATTTTCAGTTCTTATAGTATCCTCTATGAAAAACTCCTATAATAATTCATATAATAACATTTACCATCTTAAATGTGCACAAACATGAAGAATGTGTTGAGGCTGCAGGCTGGGGGGGGGGGGGGGGTCTAAAAATATTATGCTTAATCTCTCAAAAACCGAACAAGTGCACATGTTTATTTTGTGTGCACGGCATGTATAAATGATGCATAGATGAACTGATATGCTTTTTTGTCATTTCTGATCATGTCAGCATCCAAGTACATGCAGGTCTGCCTAAGCAACTCTGACACAACTTTTCATATCTTTTAGACAAGCCAGATAGACTGGTGTCAGTGCTAATGCTGAAAATACCCTGCAGAGGCAACCAAAGTTAATCACTTCAAACATTTATAGGAAATATTCTATTGATTAAATATTGGTTGTTTTTAACCTCATTCTTTTCTGAATACATTTACTTATTAGACCAGCAGTTCCCAACACTACTCGTGGAGAAACCCAGATCCATTGTATTTTAGTGTCAAGTCTGTTTAATTAGCTGATTAGTTATATCAAGTGTGAAAAACACTTAAATGTGCAGGGTACAGGTCATCCAGGACCAGGATTGAGAACCACTGGCTTAGACTGACAAGTGGAGCAAACTGTTTTAAAAGAGGAAGGATTGGATTGGGATCACTGGAGCAAATGGTTTATATGGCTTAAAAACACAGTTCTAGTCCTGGCAAGCCAGAATCTGAAGTCTACATTGGACAAACATGTAGGTTGACAAATTAGGGGGAAAAATGCCAGTATGTGAATTTTTGTAATGACATGGAGTCCAAATTTGGTCTGGATAGCATGAACTGCTGTAATGGTGTGGGAATACACACACACTGGTTCCATGTACATGACTGAGTTCAATATATTTCCCACTCAGCAAAACACAAGATCAAAACATTGATTCCAAAATCTGTTGGGTCCATAGCATTAAAAAAAAAAAAAAAGAGGCCATCATATATTGGCAATATTATACTTTGGACCATGTGTTGTAGACAATTGTGTTGTAGACTTCATTTTGCAAAATTTAAGAAATCTATTTTTAACTCCTGGTAAACAACTTGATTAAACAAAAATACCAGAGTGTGGCCCACTGCCATCTAAAAAGTGAAAGTTGTGATTTACCCCAAAAACTTTGTTTCCTGATCATATAAAAACATAGTTATGTACAGTAATTGTGTAATCTATTCATAGTGGAATGTGTTATTTGTGTTCATTTTAAACCATAAGAAAATCAACCCCCCAAAAAGTTGCCTACTGTTGGATCTCCCCCCCACCCCCTGCATTAATTTTGCTCCTCTGGAGAACCAACTTAAAATAATCTAATAAAAGATGCAAACCATTTTGATGTAAATTCAAAAGCATTTATGCAAACATACATAATTAAATTAGATGAAGCATTATCTGCTTACAAAAGAAAATAAATGCTGGCTGACAATATGATCTAGTCAAATTAACTTTAAGGAATGAGGTCAATATAAGTTGGATTATTTCTATGCCATCTGTGGGGCACCCCATCCTATAGCTACCAAGCAGACATCAAGAAGGTTCAAGCTACACCAAACCAAAGTTCAATAAACAAATGCATTCTTTAGTCATTGGAGGCTTATAGACGGCCATATACAAGCCATAGAAAAAAGGAAGAATCCATTACAAGTACAAATTGATTTGGATGTCACAGTTTACTGTAAACACAGACAAGAGATTTGGCTATATAAAAAGGTTCTTTTAGCATAGGTGAAGACATTTTCAGGAACACCAAATAAAAATTTATTTAACACCCCATGACAACATACACGTGTAGAACGGCTGCAAAAGCACAGCTTGTAAGACCGGTGCTGGACAAAACACAGATTTGCAGGGATTAAAAGAGCAAGGGTTCCTGGTAAGACATTAAATACTCTGGAAGGTGCGTTGAAATTATAAAAATAGATCTTCCATATAAAAGTAGAGGAATGAAAATCATTCATGTTCAGAGCATTGACAAATCTGACAGTTTGTAGCCAATTTAAAAAAAAAAGAAAAAAAGAAAAAATACGACTCCTTACATCAAAGCTATTCACAGACAGTCTACAATAGGGTTCCCTGTTCCAGTCCTGGAGGGTCAGGGTCTTTTACCAATGCCCCTGGTCAGAGCAGAGCCATAACCAGATCGTGACCAGCCCCCAGCCCTTCATGAGTGCAACAGGGAATGCTTTTAGTCATGATCACAAAGATTCAAAACTATTTACACATCCTCACAAACCACAGGCAGCCAGCCAAGTGCAGTTCCTCAAGATGACCAGTGTGTGGCGTTATGCACTGTGGCCATCTGTGTAGGGCTGCTGCCTTGATCAACAGTGCCAGCATCACTGGTACCAACATTCCCACCAGCTGACACATAGCTGGAAGGATTGATGAATTCGTAGTGCTGCACAGCTGGGGGTAGACGCCAACTCCCCTGAGACCTGGGCGAGACCTGGGAAGGGGACAGAGGCCTGGGGTAGTTCAGGTAAAAGGAGGGTGTCTGTGGAGGGCTCTTCTTAAACACAGCATCTCTTAATTGGGAGTTGTTATAAAGGTTTTGGGTCAGTATTGGGGCATCCACCTGGAACTGAGAGGGACAAGATAACGGTCAATATTTGGAAGAAGAGTTACCTGCAGCAGCATGGCTTTAATGATAAACATCACGATAACAACCTGCATCTACCTGAGAATGTGTAGTCTGTGTATTTGGAATCCCAGTGGTGATGTACCGCTCAGTCACCCAGCTGTTATCTTTCTGGTGCCTCTTTAGTTTCATTCTGCGATTTTGAAACCAGGTTTTCACCTTTAAACGAGAAGACAGTTTCAAGACCAGTGTTCAAGTCTTCTGGAAAGACCCGGCTAGTTAATTGTAGCTAGTAAAAATAAATACCTGCTTGTAGGTGAGCCCCGTGAGTCCTGCTAGAGTCTTCATCTCCGCCGGGGTGAGGTATCTCTGCATGTTAAAGCGGTCGTTCAGGGCGCTCATCTGCTCCTCGGAGAAGGCGGTGCGCGCTTTGGCCTTGCGCGGGTGCGGCGCGGAGACCGGCTCAGGGGACACCGGGACTGTGGACACCGCTGGCAAGCCGCAGCTCCTCTCTACACTCATGCAGTTCGGTTCTTCTGATGGGGTGGACAGTGAGCTGGGAACGACCTCACTACCGTCGGGGCTGCCGGTGTCCAGCTCATGTGTCCGCTCTTTTTTAGCCCAGTCGGAGAGATCCAGGTCCACCGGTGCAGCGCTGCCCTCCCGACTGCTGCCCGAACTCCAAGAATCTGTCGGAGTAAATGAGAGCAAAGTTATAAACACTTATACAGGTGAAAGTGAAAAAAAAAAAAAAAAAAAAAAGTTACTAGTTACTCCCACTAATATCGAGAAAAAGCGTGTTCTGGGTAATTAATTAGGATTTGCGTAAAGGTTTTGGCGACCTGGCGTGTGTCCCTCGGAGTCGCTCGGCGTGTCACTGCCTGCTCGCTCCTGCTCCTTACTCACTTGATCAAACTGGACCCGGTTGTGCGAGAGGAACAGACGCCCGGTCTGCGTGTGTCCCTTCGAGTCTGCGTAGTACACCACCGAGCCCGGGTAATGCGCCTCAGAGCTCGGGGTGGTGTAGTCCGGACTCCCGGGTGGAGTTTGAGAGGAGGAGGTGGGCGGCTGTGAGGTGTAGTAGCCCCCGGTCAGTCCTACAGAAGAGCCGTAAGCATGCTCTGCCCAGCTCATGTTCGGGTGTGCTTGCTCGTGCGGCTGCGGGTACATTAACCCGTACGCGTAGGCATGGTACGACGGACTGTAGTTGTAGCTCACCGGCACCTTCCAGTCCGCCATCTCCGTGCTAGCAGTGGGTTCGACAGATATTAAACAGTAGCAGGATTAATGCACAATCTAAACTCCCGTCCACAGAGTGAGTGAGTGAGTGAATGAGCAGAAACCCGGCAGTCCTGCAGAGCGAGTCCCCGTCAGTCCGAGCGCGCGCTGTGTCCCGGGAACACTCTCATCATCTACATAAACCGTCCAGCGTGTTGATGAGGGTTTATAAAGCCAGGTGTGTGTGTGTGGGTGGATCAGGTGAATCCGGAAACCTGTTGTTCAGACCAATCAGAAACAGGGTGGGGGAGTCACACCCCTGTTTATTTGTGGAGGTTTACAGAGCCAGACAAAGAAATGTGTACACACTTCAGGAAAAGAAAAACTTGCATAAATATTGTTGAGCCCTTAAGTCAATTTTAATAGACTTCCATAGAACTTATTAGGACATCAGTTTAAGAAGTGAAATGTTTAACATCAATGAATGCACTGAATTGGGCAAAGGCTAAAAACAAGACAAAAGGAAAGAAAAAAACCCCAGGATTAATCCTTGTAGGATTTTTAAAAAATCTGATGCTGACTTTGAAATTCCAGTTTGTTTACTTCCAGTGAAGTGTATAAGATCAGTTCACTGTTTTATCTTGCATTGCTAATTTAAGTTCTGAAGGTTGATACAGAATTTAGTGTGGTCCAAGTTTTGAGCTTTCTTGATTGTTTTATTTTATTTGTATTTATTTATTTATAAATTAGTACTTTTCTAGTCTTTGATTAATTTTGTGTTTCATTATTTAAAGGGCACATTAATTGCTAATTCGAATGCCTGTAAGTATGAAGAAAGTTTGCAATATATCCTTTTTTAGATGCAGTAGGTTGCTAATAATATGATCAAATGTATAAGTATGTATGGCATGACTTAGAGACAACTGTTTGGAAAGATCCTTTGCAGGAACCTTGCATTTTTCGACTCCAACAACAGCAAAAACGATTTATGTGCTGTTCTGGATAATTGTAATATAGCTGAGGTTTTATTTCCATATTATGATATAATTCCATATTGAGATAAACCCTTATATTCTGTTTGGGGTAACTGGGACCCCAGAGTGTTTTTTTTTTATAGCAGTTTTATCTTTATTTTTAATTTTAAAAATATTTCTGCAGGATCTGCCAATAAACAAGCATTCTGTTATTGTTCCCCAGACACTCTCTGTATTAATTCATATATAATTTGTGTTTAGGGTGTCAGAGAAATCAGCTATACAATATCAATTAATTAAAAATTTTTTGTCCATGTATGTTCTGTCTGGTGTTGAAGATTCAAATTCAAATTTTAATTGCCCAATACACGCCCATGCACAGTATGATATGCAGTGAAATACTAAAAAGAAAGGTGATCTAAAATTGAAAGGTAGAGAGACAGATTTTACTGCAGTAGGAAAAATTGCACTAAGATAACAGTACATTTAAAAATGTAAAATGGACTCTGCTTACACATCTTCTACCATGTATTGTATATTGGACGAGTAGTCATAAAGAATCCTCCCTTATTATATGGGATGCGCTTTACCATGCACACATACATTATGTAGTAGATCTGTTCTGTACTCTGTATATTTTTGCTGGCTTAATTTAATCTGTAATTTGTACTGTGTTGTTATGTAGGTCTGTAGTTTGGGAGTCACTAATAACAGGAATCAAATTCCTTATGTGTGTGTGTCAACATACTTGGCCAATAAACCACACACACACACACATACACAAAACACTTTCTGTGTACTGAGTAGTCAGAGTTATAGACTCATAAAATATTTGAATTTCTTTCTAATACAAATGCAGCCTTGGTGTCTCTGGGACCCCAAAAAGCAAGGCTGTAAAGGCAATGCCAACACAGGAGACATTAATACAGATGTAAAAACATATAAAGCAATTCATGCCCTATAGCTTTTTATCTTTCCCCCATGTATGTCTTTGTGTTTGTCTTGCTTTTCAATGGAGTTGTTTTTCTCTTTCCTAATGAGCCTAATCTGTTCAACTTTGTGGGTTAATGCTCAGGTATTCAGGTGTTAATTCATGCACGAATAGCCAATCATCACCACATTATCGCTCTGTGTCTGCACATCAACTTCAAAAGCAAGGAGTGCTATCTATTGTTCTTAAAAAATTCTCTTCACAATGTTTAATGCTAATCACTGGGTGGATTTTTTTTTCTTTTCTAAAACTTTTAGTTTAATCTGAAACCTATGTAGGTCATTCTACAATAACAGTGGAAAGTGCTGTCAGTTAGTTTTGCTGATGCCAAAATCATTTAAATTAACCAATCAGACACATTACCTGTACATGTTTAGAAAATGTAGTATTTACTATCAATCATGAAATAGAATTTCTTACTTTAATGTTCAATATTTAATTGTAGCATTTTTTTTAAAGACCAAGTTTAAGGAAATATCTTGTCATACATTCATACATACTTTTAATTTAAAGATATTTTTATTATGAAATAAATAACATCAATAACATCAATATATTATAAAATAAGATAAAATCTAAAATCATGAAACAATAATTGATTATACATAATAATATAAAATAAATATCAGTCACCCTAAAATATGTCATTGGTGTTACTGATACACAAAGAGAGTTTTATTTTGAAATACATTTGAAAATCTGGAATTGTTCCTGCATCAGAGGTGACTGGATGGAGAGCACTGGACAAATGCAAAAGGGATGTTAGAAACGTTTGTTTAGAAACATCATTATTTATTGTATCATAGAATTTAAAATGAAGAATTCTATTAAATAAGTTCTAGCAACCAAATTCCACCTTTTCTGTAGAATGACCCATGTGTGATACAGAATTATTTTATTATCATTATTGCGGGAGAGTGTCCTCCGTGCCTATAGGTGGCGCTGCGTGCGCTTCGGCTTTGGTGTAAAAACTGCTGTCCCTTTAACAACCCGGCTCGCGCTTCTTTCCCTCCAGCCCGCGTGCTGCCGGAGTTCGAGCACAACTTTACTAACGCGCGTGCTTGCCGCCTCGGGCGTGTTTCCGGTCAGCTCGGTTCTCACACACACACACACACGTACGTGTTATTCTTATGTCAGTTTTTTTTTGCTGTTTGACTCGATTCTTGAGACACTTCCTCTCACACTACCTCTGTCACATCACAAAGCCTCAAGCCCCTCTTCATCTCTCAGTCACACACACACACACACACACAGGTCGTGTGGTAGCCCCGGTACCGGTGACGGTTCCTCCTGTAAGTTCCAGCTGAAATGTCTGAAGAGCTCGAGCGCATCCTGTCCCAGCTGACTCTGCCTGATAATGCGGCTATTCAGAAGGTACGAGGCTTCACACCGGTAGAGTTATATATATATTTATTATTATTATTATTATTATTATTTTTATTATTATAATTCCAGGCCACTGCTGAGTTGAAACAGGCTTTCAAAGACCCGGCTATAATCCCAGCACTATGCACAGTCATGACTGGATCCACAAATCCACAGGTGGGAATCCACACTGTCTCTCTTCTACTTCACTCACACACACACACACACACACACTGAGTCTGATCAGCCAGAACATTATGAACACCTGACCGTGTGACATCATTGATGGTGACACAGTGAACTTTGTGATGTGATTCACGTATCGACACACTGACTCCAAAATCTTTTTTAAATTATTATTATTATTATTATTATTATTATTGTTATTATTATAATTTTTTTTAGGAATCTTTGTTTTCCACCGTGTGGTTGAACTGAATTATTTGCTCTGTTCAGGAAATTTTTTTTATTTATTTATAAATAAATGAAATAAATCTGACATGACATGACAGAGAGGCGTGTTGATCAGTAACAATGTTGCTTTTTGCTTAATTGAGTTTGATGTTAAATATTAAACTCTTGTTTTTGAAGTTTGGTTGTATCGTTTACGTTTGGTTTTTAAGTGAGAACTAATGTTACAAGGAACGGGCTACGTTTAATAAATAATATAACTTGGGTATAGGTATTGTTATAATATCGTATCGGCGTGGGGGTGGGGGGTGACTGGGGATTTCCCTCCCTACTTTCTAACATTAAACTCCATCAGTTTGTGTTACTTCATTTGAGTGAAACTTCACGGGCTCCTTACGTACATGACCCTGTCGCAGGATTCACCGATTTCCAGTTTTGGACTGACCCAGTGTTCTCACCGTCACAATTTGGGAACAATTTTCTGCTTCCAACACATCAACTTCAGAAAAAACTAAAAGGTTCACTTTACTGCATAATATGGCAACCACTTCCAGGTGAATTATTGTAACCGTAGCTAGTGTGACATGGGTTCATAGTGTGACTGTTTCAGTGCAAACAGCAGGTCTTGTCAGAGTGCAGAGGTCATGACCTACCAAAAGTGGTCCAAAGAAGGAAAGCCGCTGAACCTGTTACATACAATATTATTATAATTATTTTTTTTTATGTTGCTTTTTGTTCTTTGATAATAAATAGGTAAAAGATCATCAATCTTATAACAGATACCTGTACACTGATTATAACAGCAGCTCTCCATATGTACAGAGAATCTTGCTGTTTTCCTCCCTTGTTTCTTTTGCCATCAGTCTGACTGCGGATGGAAATAAGCTGTTATAGAAACGTGCTTTGTGTGTGTGTGTGTGTGTGAGATTAAACTTGGTCTTTTGTGGTGTGTCGTGCGTGAGCACAAAGTGAGCTGGGAGGTGGGGTCGGATCCAATGATCAATTCAACATTTATGACTCTTTGGAGAGTGTTGCGCTCTGCCTGGGTGGTGTTTCAGTTGGATGAAGTGGGTAAAGCTGGGTCTGATAGAAAGTACTCAGAACACACAGTGCATCACTGTTTTGGTGGCAAAAAGGACCTACGCGGGTGGTCATAATGTTATGGCTGATCGGAGTATGCTGTCTCATCACTTCTAACGTGTACCACACTTTCTTTTTTAGATCCGCCAGTCAGCTGTGGTGATGTTGAGAATGCGAGTCAAAAAGCACTGGAAGAAAATTATTCCTGATCATAGAGAGAGGTTAAAGCTTACTTTACATGTGCTGTGGCTTAAGTTTCCATACATGGGGATAAATAAATATTTTTTGTATGGAATTATTTAGTATTATATTATAATATGCTCTACATGGTTACCGTTTCATGTTTTCTGTTAAGTTTTGTTGCATCCACATGACTGCTTCCTGACCCGGCCATCAGTATAATTTCGATTTGTTGCTCTTTTGCCAAACGCATCTTTTTAGGGTACTGTATCTGAAACATAAAAAAAAAAAAAAAATTTATTTTATTTTTAAAATATATATTTTTTCTGTGTATGGAAACTCATGGCCTACTCTGTACTGTATATTACGGGATAGACATGTCAGATTAACCCTTTTATTTCATCCTTTAGTCTTAAGGCTGTGGTCCTGCAAGCTTTCAGGCAAGAAACAGAGTAAGACCGTCTTTTTTTTTTTTCCTTTAACATGCTTGTGTGGAGAATTGTATTTATTTATTTATTTTTGTTCATTTTGCAGGAACTTATCTAGTTTTTAGATGATTGCTTATGTTCTTTCCCTCACCCCCTTGTCAAGGCACACAGTTCGCTACTCCCTCGCTCAGCTCAGTGCCGTGATGGTGAAACACGAAACACCCGACCGCTGGCCTGCTCTGTTCACACTACTGACCGAATCCACCAACAGCAGCAACCCTCAGGACAGACAGGTGAGTTATACAAATCACAGGAAAAATGAAGAAAAGTTATCATGGAGGATCACTGGTGTACATGATGAAACAGCAGTGTAACAGATTTAAGATGATCTTGGACACTGTTAATGGGGGGTGATGGGATCACTCTGGGGATTACCTCCATGCCCATCAGGGTGTTAAAGATTTATCATCGACTCAGAAGCCAGAATAACTTTAATGATTTGAGAGACCCTTCTCTCTAGGGGGAGAAAATAAACTTGAACCATGAACTAATAGTGTATCAACCGATTCCTAGGAAAAGGTTTAAATTCCTCATGCAAAGTTATTTTTATATACTTGTTGTTTTTTTTGTAACGCCAGAGTACAGCCGCACTGCTCAGAGAGTTTAACACTAAGCTTTATTAAACAATAAATGCTCCTGATACTAATAATCAATAAATCTGTCTATTTAGTATGAAGAGATTATTTTTCCAGTAGTACAAATCTCATGCCACAAGGTGTCAGTATAAATCTCTAAGAAATCCTCATATTGGGCTTCATATAGCAGATGTATTTATTTATTTATTTATTTAATAAGTAAAGTTGTGTTTTAATTATTGTCATAATTTGCTTTTAAAGATCTGGACTTTCTTGTATTTTATTTTATGAGGTGTTGAGGAATAGTTCTCCAGGCTTCCTGAGGGACTTGTGTCTCTCATTTTCAGTCCGTTCCCCGTCTCGGAGCAGGTTCAGAGGAATGTTTTTTGTTTGTTAATCCACAAAGTGACCTTTAAATGTGATGACGATGATGTTAAACGCTGACCGGCTGGAACAGACGAGAGGGGAAATGGGGTTGCTGCTGAGGTTTTACATAAACAGCTTGGTTTTAAACTTTAAGCACTTTGCAGCCTGTTACAGTAAAACACCTGTTCTTATTTCTTTCATTTTAATCTACATGATTTAATTTCAGCTAATATAAAGAAATTAGGGGAGCTCAAGACATGCGAGTTAAACACTCGAGTCAAAAGCACGCTTGATTTGCATTTGGTTGACGCCCAAACACTTAATAACAGGCAGATCTCTGAGAGAAATTGACATCTAAACAGCAAAAAAAAGTTTTCAGAGTTAGACTTCTCTCATTTAGATCACAGAAAATCAGACTTGGGTTGAATTATATCCACTTTATGAAAATAGTTTGACATAAAAATGAAGAAAAAAGACATACACTGTACCTGGATCTAAAGTATTGCACGTCATTTAACACTAACATGGCCAACAAAATAAATTTATAAACCTAAACTATCGTTTGCTGGAGGAGAAAAAAAACATCCAGGTCTGTAATAATAAGTGTAGATTTGTAAGTCTTCAGTCAGCTGAGGTCTTTGTTTATTGCTTACAGAACATCACTTACAGTTATAGTTCAGTTTATAGTGTGTATATAATACAAACATATATACATACAGCTTCATGCTGATACTGTGCAATATGATGGCTTTTAGTTTTTTATTCAGTATTAAAGTGGAACGTGTTAAGAACCTATAATATCGTGTGTAATAATATGGGGGAAAAAGCATACATACTTTATTCCGCTTGTTTCACTTTAATGAACAACCTAATATATTAATTCTCATTTGTGCTAATTAATTAATTAAATACTTTCATGATGAGTTACCCACTTCTTCCTCTTATTTTTCCCCCCCAAACAATCCGTCTTTCTTCCCCCCTCTCTCTCCCAGGTCGGTCTGTTGTTGCTGAGCAAAGTTGTGGAATCAAACCCTGAGCCCTTCAAGCCCCACTACAAGCAGCTGCTGCAGCTGTTTGGCGTTGTGCTCCAGGATGTGACCAACACTACCGCCTTGTACTATTGCATCCTCACCCTGACTGCCATCACGGCTTACACTGGCACAGAGGAGATGGTGAGCTTCACTGCAAAGAAAAAAAAGCTTCTTTTTTTTTTTTACTCGATCTGACTGCAAGACTATTTATCCTGTTTAAGTCACAGGATATGAAATGGATTCTCTTGATGGTTAGATATTTTAAACATGATGCCATTTTGGTGTTTTTTTTTTAACTCTAGACTCTTGTTTAGACATGTATAGAAACAAAAATAAATCCCTCAGTATTGTCACAGGATCATTTACTTTGTTTTCTTTGTGTGTGTTTTTTTTTTCTTCTTCTTCTTTTCTTTCAGAATCTGATGCGCTCGTTAATCCCCAAACTGTTAACTGCTCTAAAACACCTCATTCAGGCTGACCAGGTCAGAGTCTCTCACAATGTGTTCTCCACCCTGTATTGATCACCCATAAAGCAGGCGCTAACTACTCAGCTGTTGAACTTTCTTAAACCCATTCAGCATTCCTAAACCTGTTTAATGTTTTGTCCTTTTGTGTGTCCTTGAATTTATGTCTTGAGTTTTGTGTTACAGGACCAGGCCAGTCAGGCGATGGAGGTGTTTGATGAGTTGTTGGAGAGCGAGGTCTCGATCGTTGTCCCACACATCGCTGAAATTGTTCGCTTTTGTTTGGAGGTGGGTTTTAACAAGCTCTATGCACACGTTAGTTTGTGATTTAATGTCTGTTAGTGTCTTTGGGGACTTTAAAGGACATTTATAACAGTTGTGTGTGTGTGTGTGTGTGTGTGTGTGTGTGTGTGTGTGTGTGTGTGTGTGTGTGTGTGTGTGTGTGTGTGTGTAGTGAAGTAGTGTGGTGCAGTAGCACAGCTTGTGAACTTCACAAGGTTTTTTTATTTTACTTTCAGTTCCACAAAGCATGCAGTTTGGGCTGATTGTTGACTGTGATTTTCCTCAGAGTGTGAACAGGTGTATGTCTGCTTAATGCTCTGCCACACTCTGCCAGGACGTGTCCCTGTCTGATGTACATCTTCACATTATAGGCTTCGAATCTACTGGAGACCCTGAAGACTCAGTTTAAAGATAAATAAATGATCTGTATTGATAAGAGTGATTTTGTTGCGTCTTTTGTTTTTGTTTTTTTTCTTTAAGGTGAGCGCTGATGTTTCTCTCAGCAACTCTCTCCGTGTCAAGGCCCTGTCCTGTATTGCCCTCCTCGTTAGACTCAAGAACAAGGTACTCTTATTACTCTCCGAGACTCACAGTAGGTCATACTCTAGTAGTGTTTAAGAAGCCGTTTATACTCTTCGCTCTTCTTCAAGGCTGTGATAAAGCAGAAGCTTCTGGCACCGATCCTGCAAGTCGTGTTTCCTATTTTGAGCGCCACACCTGCACCCGGAGAGGAAGACCCCGAGGATGAGGAGGACGATGACGGAGACGAGGATAGTGAGAGACCCAAACACTTCGCTGCTCAGGTGACCCTTACACCATTCGACGCTCGTATTCGACCGATTTCAAACTTTTGTGTTTGGAAGATTTTAGTTATATACTGTAGCAGTGATGTGTGTGTGCACGGTGGTGTAGTGGTTAGCACTGTCGCCTGGCACCTCCTGGGTCCGGGTTCGATTCCCGGCCAGGCTCGATTCCCGTCTCTGTGTGAATGGAGTTTGCATGTTCTCCCCGTGCTTGGTGGGTTTCCTCCGGTTTCCTCCCAACAGTCCAAAGATGTGCAGGTTAGGTTAATTGACGTTCCCAAAATAGTGTGTGAATTGGTGTGTGAGTGTGTGTATGTGTGTGTGCCCTGCGATGGATTGGCACCCTGTCCAGGGTGTACCGCACCTCGTGCCCTAAGTCTCCTGAGATAGGCTCCAGCCCCCCCGCGACCCTGAATACAGGATAAAGTGTAATAGAAGATGAGTGTGTGTGTGTATTTAAAGAATATATACAGTTAAACCTTTGAATACATTATTTTGTGTTCAAGTGTAGTGACTATTCTTTATTAACTTTACTGCAACAACGGCCTCAGTGAAGGAAAAAAAAGCAGTGCGTGAGATCAGTCTAACGACGAGGTGACGTCACATTTCTGCAAAATTCTCAAAAGTAGGCAAAAGCAAGTGTCATTAGAGAGGCTCCTTGTTAAAGTCACGCAAAAAGGAAAAGATAAATAGACAGTCGAACACAAAAAGACGTTGTAAGACCTTGAATACTTTTCAGTTTTTACAAGTTTTAATCAAAATGAATTATGTTTAAATATGTTGATTTTATAAATAATAAAACATGTCAGGAGGAAAGCCTTATAGAAAGAGAAGTAAAAAAAAAAAAGTGGAAGCACATTTTTAAAATTATTATTAATAAAAAACTAATTAATTCATGTGACTGACACTCGAGAAGGATAAATTGAAACAAACTTTTTAATAATTTTATTTTTTTATTATTAATCTCAAATTTCCAGGTGATCGACACGATGGCTCTTCATATGCCGCCTGAAAAACTTTTCAGCCATGTGGTAAGTAAGAACATCAACAATATACAGGATGTGATATGAGCCCATTATTAATATTTATTAATTCTTATTATTAAGTCACCTGTAATTTCAAATGCAATGTTGAATTCTTAATTTTTATTTAATTTAATAAGAGCTGCTCAAGTGTAAATGAAGTGCAAGAAACCTAAATGAGTTATTTTTTTAAATATTAACATCAGGTTTATTTAACATGATTACTTTAACTTTGGACAAAAGCACAAGCACTGCTGTGAGGCTAACGGATTTTTAACACAAAACTAGATGATCATCGGGAAATGACCTGCAGTAATTGTTTATTATTTTGTTTGTATAATCATTGGAAGCCAAAATCCTAATTAAAAATATACAATTATTTTAATTGCCCAGCCCTAAAATGAAACGGTTGACTAAAGAATATTGGCGATAACATTATTTATATCTGCTATAATGTAAATACTAAGTGGTGGTTCATTTGTCACAGCAATAAATGTAACTAAAGAAGTTATTACAACATCTTATCTAATAACTACACATTTGTAGTGTCTTCTTACATGGTCAGATACAGTCGTCTCAGTGGCGTAGTGGTTAGCACTGTGGCCCCACACCTCCAGAGTCGGGGGTTCGATTCCCGCATTGGTGTGTGTGTGTGTGTGGAGTTTCCATGCACAGAATAAGCGGTATAGGAGATTAATGACTTTGATGGAACATGATTGTTTGTGTGAAATTGGGTGAATTTGTCCTCTTTAAAGTACACGGTGTCCCACACACACTTTACAACTTAATATATATATATACAGTATATACCAGGGCTTGACATTGGCACCCGCCCACCCGCCAAATGCGGGTAAAATTCGGCTGTGGCAGGGAATAACTTTAGTCTCACTAGCCACTTTGGCGGGTAGTTTATTCTTTGGTATGACAATATATTTTTGTTGTAGTT
>JAQMYG010000033.1:5567714-5581478 GCA_030014215.1 Clariallabes teugelsi
ATCCTACAAAGCCTATACAGAGTTAATCTCCTTGCTTTTCAATACACTTTGTCCGTGACGGACGGACAAAGTGTATTGAAAAGCAAGGAGATTAACTCTGTATAGGATTTGTAGGATGAAAAATTATATTCCCTCACTTAAAAATGTTTGCGGCCTATGAATGCACCTCTGTCTTCACTTCTTCATCAGAAGTGACTCTATATCCTCATAGGGCTGCTTTCAGGGGACCAAACAAGTGAAAGTCTGATGGAGTGTGATCACAACGCCCTTGGCAGTCCTCTGTGTTTAACCCAAAGATTGGGCTTCAGCTCTTCAGTAAGTGTCTCACTGTAACGAGCACTGCTGATTATCGAACGCTTTTTCTGATAATGTTCCAATACTGGTTCTTGAGAATCCCAGAAAACTGGAAGCATCCAGCTGGTTGACTTTTGAACTTTGAGCGATTGAGGATGTTTCTGCTCCGTACGTCGTTCACTCTCAGGCTCGTAGTGATGAATCCATGTCTTGTCACCTGTAATGATTCATTTAAAGAAACTTTTACCTTCAAACTTTGTTTGCAAACACTTTTGTTTATGCTCTTCTGTGAGTGGTTTTAGCACCGGGTACACCCTCAGACCACACATCACTGCACGCTGCTCCTCTTTCATACAAATCACAAACCTGCTCCAGTACAATAGAGCCTCTGTACATGAACCATGAACACATGTTTTGCTAAGGTTGGCAGGGAGGAGCCATGACCTTAACCCCAACAAATACATTTGGGATGAGTTTAAACACAGTCTGTGTACCTTCTGACCTGTCCATTATCTACAGGAAAGCTTTCCCAGAGGAGTGTATTTCTGTGGAGGAGTGTACATTTGTGTCTAAGAGAGCAGGACAGTGGATGAACCTAAGCATGATTTTACATTACCCGTACTTGTATTATAAAAAATGTCTCATCCTCACTATATAACTCACCCTGAGCCTTAATGAATCTGTCGGTCACATTCTTGCTTTTCTGTCTTTACTCATTATATTAAAGCACATTTTCCTCCCCTGTGCACAGCATGGGCCTTACTTCAAGGACGAACAGAATGCCTCGCTCGTTAAGCACAAAACACCATTATATTATTATTATTATTGGTATTGCTATATATTATTATTATTATTATTATTATTATTACTGGGATGGCGTGCGTGTGTGTGTGTGTGTGTGTATGTGTGTGTGTGTGAAGGGTTCTATGTCCTATTAAAGTATGTGTCTCAAATAATGTAGCCAAGCATACGCAGGCCTGAGAGGAAAAATGTATGAGTAAATGGCTCTTATACTCATCAGCCACTTCATTATGTACACTTTGCAGGTCCTGGGTTGGACTTTTTACTTTTATGTTCAGACAAAAATGATCCCCACTCTGGCTGTAGAATTGTAGTAAATTTTAATTAACTTTTAAAAAAAGACAAATACATCATTTTTGAAATATAATCTCCTTGTTTGTTTTGTTTTTTATCACAAAGGTGCTTTATTGGACGGAGATCTGGTGGCTGCTGAGGCCATGTGAGTCCAGTGACCTCACTGTTCTATTCAAGAAACCCGTTTGAGATGGTTTTAGCTTTGGCGACATGACGTGTTCTCCTGAGCTCATAAAGGGATGGACATGGTCAACAACATTACTCAGGTAGGCTGTGGCATTTAAACCTAAATCTCCCCACAGCATTACACACCACCGCCGCCTGAACCACTGATACAAGGAATGATGGATCCATGTTTTTGTGTTGTTTACGCCAAATTCTGACCCCATCATCCGAATGTCGCAGCAGAATTCAAGACTCATCAGACCAGGCAAAGTTGTTCCAATCTTCTGTTGTCTTCAGTTTCCTGTTCTTAGCTGACGGGAGCAGAACCCTGTGTGATCTGCTGCACTCGGCTTCAAGGCTCATACGTTCAGAGATGCTCTTCGGCATACCTCAGTTGTAATGAGATGTTATTTGAGTTACTGTTGCCTTTCTATCAGCTCGAACCAGTTTGGCCGTTCTCATCTGACATCTGGTTTCAATAAGGCATTCTCACCCAGAGTCCTGCTAGAGATGGTTGTGTGAGAAAATCCCACAGTCTGGCACCAACAAAGTCACTTAAATCACCTTTCTTCCTCATGGTGGTTGGTTTGAAGCTTGTCTTGACCAGGTCTACATGCCGAAAGCCACTGAGTTGCTGCCATGTAATCACATTAATAATTAATAAGCATTAACAAGCCATTGTACCTAATGAGTGGCCAGTCAGTGTAAGGGTGATACTACTCATAGCAAATGTAGTTGTAAGCCATCTTCATGGTTTCTTATAGATGCACAAGACTTCAAATCCCATTTAACTATAATTCCCATTTTGACCTCCTTGTGCATTGCTGTCTCGAGTCACTGTTGAGTTTTTCAAACATCCACACTAACGTAATTCTTTTGATATGGGGCTTTTTGTGTTTATTTTTCCATTTTTAAAAGTGGTGCTGAAAGTGACATCTGTTATGGTTATTACAATAAGTATTTTATTGGCAGGTGATATATGCAGTATATATATATATATATACAGTATACTGTATATGAAAAAGTACATTTGCATATTGTAACATATGTGCTCCTTTAGTTAAATTAAGAAACAGTTAACCAACTACAAAAACAAAGCTTAAATACTGATGTAAAAGTACAGATTACCGGATTAAAGGTATGAAGTAAAGCCACAATGTTTAATAAATTTTTTATCTCAGACATGCTGACGAGGTAGTAGGTAACTAAGTACATTTATTTAAGTGCATATGTCACTGTACTTTACTTAAGAAGATTTATTAGTCAATACAATTTTACTCCACTACATCCTATAACAAATATTTGTCCTTTTTGTAATTAACCAGAGATGCGCATAGTATTTAAAGCGGTAGTATTCGCCTGATTTGCCTTCCCTAATCATGTAGCACGTTAGAAACCAGAAGCGGAGATGGCTGCAGATAGCGATGCAACAGCACAAGATAAATAGAATTGTAAGCTCAACATAATTAATATTATTACTATTATCAGCAGCAGCAGTAATGATAATTATGGAAATAACCGAAAAATAAATACAAATGGAAAACAGTTACTAATTGACATTGGTTGTATGGCTCATTTATTACTCACTAACACAAAAAGCAGACAATCATGCTTTTGAAATAAAGCACTGAATTATTTGGTTTTGATACACGAGTCTTTCAGACCCTAGTTCTGAAACGAAGCATCATTAACTACCGGCCTGAAGTCTACCACATAAGGTAAAAACAAACAAAACCCCTCTTTTTCTCATATATTTTTGCCTGACAGACAGTGGTGAGTGTTATTGAATACAGTATTGGCGAGCTAGCCAGTAATCCCAAAGGCTTCTTACGAATCCTCTTTAAATATAACAACAGAATATCTCGGTTATAAAAATGTCACTCAATCTTCATTATGCTATTTAAAATAGATAAAATTTAAATATTTTCACCTTTGTTACACAACATTAAATTATTTAAATAACAGTATAAGGCAGACTTACATAAAATCATCTATACTAAAGCAACTATTTCTATTTTACATAATCCAAATAAATACAAGAAAACTGATAAATACCGTCTATAAACTGATGTATTCTGCCCGTATTTGCAGGTTTTAACGCTACAACAACTGGCAAAACATTCCAAACAAATGATGAAGAATTATGCTTAAAGAAATGTTAGTGATTACAAATATTTATTTTAGCAAAGAGACAAAATATCACATACATATCTGCTGATGATTGGTCAATCAATACACAGAATTTTGTTTCTTTGGTGAAATGCACTTAACCATGTGTACATGTAGCTGGAATGTCTCGCGTCATGCTCTTCTATAAATCCAAAAAGGAAGTCGAGCCCACAGGGGAAAAACGGATAAAATAGTTTTATTTTATTATTAATTTTTTTCTGGAAAGAACATTTTGCAGTTGCAAAGCTCCATGCACACGGCCATACAAAAGTCCTTGTTCCTGTGATCTCAAATAAAAATCTTCTGCATTTTCAAATGCACAGTTAAAAATCGTCACTGTAAACATGGCTTTAACAGAAAACTCCAGTTAGATCATGCTTTGACAACAATGACATTTATCAGAAGGCATGCATCTGAATGGTACTATGACATATACAATGTAGTTTAATGATACAACACAGCTTACAATACAGAGCTTTTTAATGTGGGGAAAAAAGAGGGGGGGGGGGTAGTATTACCATCTTTTTAGATGCTTGATGTTTATCAACATGAAGAAAGATGAAAACAGACAGAAGGACAGACAAAAAGATCCATTAACTGAAGACTAAATCTCCTGTCCCGTAAACCTTCAGTGAGGTGTGTATGGTGTCACTGGTGGAAGACCAGTAGAAAGCGAGAGATTTCTGGTTTGGCACTGGTGTTTATGGTCAGCTTGTGCTATACAATGTTGAAGACCATTGAGAGATACTGCTCGTAGGAAACCTGGATCCAGCCGTCCTGGTCTGTGTCGTATCGCCTGAAGACGTCAGTTAACCTCTGATCGAGCAGGAAAAGGGAGAAGATTACTTTCACTCGTTCAAGTGACAAAGTTTCATAATAAACGTTGATTGGTGACTGGGTGAGGTTTACCTGTAGTACAATGCAGCACTGTATGAAGTCATCGAAAGCTACCTGTCCTTTCCTCTGCCGGTCAAACTTCTCTATCAGCGTGTTGTAGAACTGATCTGAGAGACGATACCCTGCACAAGGACACGAACGTGACGCTTAAACAACCGTGCCGAGGTATTAGATTCACCACAAGCACACTTAAGGAACAAAGTAAATAACATAGTAATATAAGTAAACACATAGTGGGACAATCGACACAAAATACATATTACGCTTTTTAAAAAATTTATATAAATTTGTAACAAAAAATTAATAAATGAAAATTTTTTATTTATATATATATATATAAATATAGAATAGTTTCTATATATATATATATATATACACACACACAGTATACACACACACACACACACACACACACACACACACACACACACGCACGTGTCTGAAATCTCCAAATCTACACATACAGTCAGGTGTAAAAGTTAGTGCCCCCTCTTTTATTGTAAGAACATAATAAAAATCACCTGATCATAGCCGATCTTAGTATTAGGCAAATAAAACCTCAGATGAACAACAACGAACAACAATCACCATGATATTTATTTAAAAACGCTACAGTGGCAGATGTTTGGGCAGTTTGCTCTTCTGGAGCATTCAGGTGTGTGAGTTACCAATACAAAGAGACATAGGCAGTAGTCTTAGAGAAGTAATTTTTGCTGCACATCAATCTGGAAAGGCTGATAAAACCATTTCCAAGCAATTTGAAGATTATTCACAAGTGGAAAATATCCAAGACAGTGGACAATCTTCCCAGGAGTGGACGTCCCAATACATTCACCCCAAGGTCAGACCCTACAGGCCTCACTGAGCATGTTAAAAAGTCCATGACCGCTCGATTAGAAGAAGGTTTGTTTGGATTGTTGCCAAGAGAAAGCCTCCTGGAACATGAACATGGAAACATGAATGAGGCTCACAAAACTGTCTGAATAAATACGACTTCTGGAACAATGTCCTGTGGACAAATGAGACCAAAGTGGAGTTGTTTGTCGTTAATGTCCGGTGCCATGTTTGGGGAAAACCAAACATCATTTCAGCAGAAACACCTCATACACACTGTCGAGCACAGCGGCAGAGGGGTGAAGATCCGGACGTGTCTTTGCAGCAACAGGACCTGAGTTTGTACCCCTCTGTACACCATACAGAGTACTGAAGAGGCAAATGTGAGGTCGGTCATCTGTCTGACAGCTAAAGCCTGGTTGAAATTGGGTCATGCAACAGGAAAATTATATAAAGCACCCTGGGAAATCTACATCAGAACGACTGAAAAAGAAAAGAATCAAGGTTTTGTAATGGCGAGTCAAAGTCAAATAACCAAAAATCCTCAATGAACTGAAACAATGTTGTAAAGAAGAATGGAACAAAAAAAAAACGATGTGAGAGACTGAGATTGCATCAGGTCATTGCTGCTAAAGAGGGATCTACATGCTATTGGATCAGGGGGTACTTAGTATTGCCTCCTTGATATATTTTTTCCATTAAAATAAGTAATGGCACGGTGAAAAAAATGATTTGTTGTTGTTTGTCTGAGGTTGTATTTGTCCAATACTGAGACGATCAGACGATCTTTATCATGTTTTTACACAACAAAAAAAAAAAACGTCACAGAATTAAAAGAGGGGGCGCTAACTTTTACACATGACCGTTCTTACAAATGTATAATTTACACCGTGGTCTGCACTTTCTTTCTTTTCTTGATGTTCTACATATTTTATCGAGTCCCTCTACCGTGTTTTCGCAGATCGTCACACTCCCACTGGTTCTTGCGTTTTCAGAGATCCTGTACTGAATTATGTATAAACATTAGTGTTATGCTGCTTACCAAAGCCAGTGAGAGCCTGTTTCAGCTCGTTCTTGTCAATGAACCCCGAGTTATCACGGTCGTAAGTGCGAAAGATGTTCTGCCAGTCTGTGATGTACTTCCACACACCGGCAAACTCGTTAAAGTTCACTCCGCCTTTGTTGTCTCTGTCGAACATAGCTAGAAGAGAAAGAGAGAGATGAGAGAGAGAGAGAGAGAGAGAGAGTAGTTACAGTAGGCACAGATTTACTTTTGTTCTCGAGTGTGCGCGTGTGTGCGTGGGTGAGTGTGTGAGTGCGTGTGTGGGTGCAGAAGAGCGTGCAAATGAGTGAGCGGTACGATGATCGTGATTTGCTGCAAAGGGAAGGTTTAGTCCTATAACCAGATTCAGTAACGAGGATAATTAGGTAAAGTGCACAGGAAGTGGCTTGCGAGCCATGAATTGATTTTGTACGCTGATTTATTTCCTTTTAAAAAAGGATGTCAGGGAGGGAGCGCGTCGAAGGGCTTGGTTCAATTCCACAACGGCTACGGCTTATTACGTCCTTACATTCTACAGCTCTCACCAAGGCTAAAGAAACTCAACAGCCGTGCTGTGAGGAACGTAATTAAGCATTTGATTATTAGTGAATTAATAATCAGTGATGCACTCATTGGAATAAAAAGGTCACAAACTTTATGTCAAATGAATTTAAACTTCTCCCGCATGAGCCCCATGTGCCAGATTTTGAGTATTTGCATTCCCTCTGCTCCCCCAGGCAACAACGTGTCAAATTACTGCTTACAGTTTAACTAAAATATTATATGAAATAAAACCTGACTCGTGTTGTACAGCAGAACAGAGCAGGACTGTACACGCGACAAACAGTGTGAAACAGAACGGAGCAGTTTTAATAAATGTGCGCTTAATTAAGCCTCGTACGACTATAAATTCACTTCTGAACAGGATATTTATTTATTGTTTTTTTTTTTATTATTTATTATATTTATCTCCATTCTTCGCCCAAAAACAGCATTAAGCTCGACGTCTCCCCCCATCACACACATCTATGCTACGTGGTGTTCCTGTACTCTATAGTTTGTGTCCCGGAGCAGTTCTTTAGCGAACACTTAGTGATGTAAGAGAGCGGTGTATTGTTCTGTTGCCCATGTTTAAATTAATCTCTGACAAGCACCTGTAAAGCCGACTGTGTGCATGATTAATTAAAACGCTGAGTTAGCAGAGTAACTTGTCGTACTGAGCATCAAAGAAAACTGATTTCGTTACATCCTGTGGTTCTTTCATGTGGTATCACCATACTGACTCCAAAATCTTTATTTATTTTCCTGTTTTTTAATTTATGTTTGCATTTGAGGTGATAAAAAGGGTAAAATCCCAAACAATAACAAATACACTGCCTGAACAAAACCAATCGCCGTTTCCGAAGAGCCGAGCCTGAATTAAAATAATAATAATAATAATAATATTCATTTGAAAAATGGTGATCAGACTAATAGTTCAAACATGTCTCAGTATCTTCAAGTACTCACTTGACCGCCATATCACACACACACACACACACACACACAAGCTGTATACCAACTGTGCATTATATCATATAGACAGTCATCATGTCCAGCGGAGCTCGTTATCTGTTCATCCTACAGTGTTTGGTTTCGCTGTGAGGATGAGTACAGACCAACACAAATAAACTCAAACCATCACCTGAGGGACGTGTGAAATGGAAATAATGTGTGGGAAGCTGCACGACTAAAACTACATGAATGACCCACCATCTGCTAATGTAGGCCGGTAAACAGGATACAAGGACAGCAGCTTTTTTTGGATGGGGTGGGACGAGTCCTAGAGAGCATCTGATTGCATCAAAATTGAATGAGTACAGAATGAGTAATCAAAAACTTTTCCCTTTTCCCAGGAACTGTAAAATGAAATAATCACCTCTATAAAACCTATTTTTGTTATTATCCATCGCCCATGTGAGTATGAGTCACGGTATGTTCAGTGGATTTAAAAAGTCTGCACACTCCGTTACAATCGCAGGTTTCTGGTTTCCATAGTCGTGCAGCAGTAAAGTGCTCGCCCTATCATCTGGAGATCTCAAGTTCGAATCCCAGGTGATGCTGAAGCCTCCCGTAGCCTAGAGAGAGCTGATTGGCCGAGCTGATTGGCCGAGCAGTCATAGAGGGTGGGAAGGGAATCACTTAATGCTCTTACATTAATTCCGACTCTGCAGCCAATCAGGGGCGTCTGTGAGCTCACGCAAGCGGGAGAAGCGGATAGTGCTGTCCTCTATTAATAAAAAAAATTTTAATTGCAGGTTTCTGTGTCGCAAAAATGAAAACAAAATAGATTATCAAATCTTTTCCACCTGTAATGTGATTATAGCAACGAAAACAAACATATTTTAGGGAGGAAACATATTTTCAGCATCCTGTCTGCATAAGGGATTAAAAAAAAGAAGAAGAAGGGAAGTCACTGACATGTTGATGTGGACGGTTTTGAGCGGACACTACTCAAGCTCTTGCCAAAATTGTGTGTGTGTGAGACAATTTCTAGCACAATGTAATAGTGCAATTGGTAATTTGTAACAGTTGGTAAGATTCTTAGACGATTCTTCAAGATCCGGGGAATTTAAATCCGGGAAATTCCTTGCTAAAAGATCAGGAATGTGGGACAGCCCTTCATACTCCTTTATAATTGGGCTTTTGACTGTAATTATTGTGGACTCTGTAGAATGACTTTGACATCTTTTTGGGTTTAGTCAACTGCCAGAGCAATAGTTAGCAAAGAGCTTACAAACTACGCTCTGGATCTCACTGATGAAAGGTGAAAGGTCGAAGGGTTACTACCTTTTATCAGTGAGATCCAGAACGTAGTTTGCAACGGTGACGTTGCCAAGAATAAGACATCCCTCCAAATTTGTCAAAATACATGGCCACCAATATATGACAAGTACTGATCACTCCAAGCAAGTGACAACAGTCTACTGCATTCTTTGAGCTCCAGGGTAAAATAATCAGATGTCTAAAACATACACACAATCTCCCCAAACCATGTCTTAATACATCCTGCAGTCTGATGTGACCAAGGCAGAGCATGTTGTATATAGATCTAAAAGACATGTTTGGTGTTAGGCTCTTTTAGCTGAGAATGGAGTTCTGCTCACTGGCAGAAGATCATCAGGATTCTCTCATAGACAGCCTGAACTAAAACTCCATTCCAGCCTGTATACGGACATCACAAGTACGAGTCAACAGCGGAATGGCTTTAACAGATGAACATTTTGCGTTGGCCCAGTCAGATCCCAGTTCTACAAACTATTTTAAAAAGAATCTGTGAAATGACATGAGGAAGACCTCGTACAGGGGATTCCCTGGAAATTTCTCAAATCTGGAGGACTTTTGCAAGGAACAATGGAATAAAATTGATGAAATCATGATGAGGAATCTCGATTGTTATCCAAAAAGGGCTGAGCACTGTGTCTGTAACATATGCTTTAAATTTTATTACTTAAGGCGTGTATATGGCATGAGGAGCGTACAAACAGATTATTAAAATTTGCTTTCTTTTTTTCTGTTGATTGATAGCCAACTTTAAAGACAGATTTTTTTACACCACAAAACCCTGCAATTTTAACAGCAGTGTTGAGACTCTACACACACTGAACGTACACTGGCTTATTCACGTCCACAACGTCAAGAAAGCTACACGAGAAAAGCTCTAAAAACACTCGCTTTTAATTGTACAGGAACTATAAATAAACGACCTTTGTGAGACAAGTTAAGGGACTTTAAGGTTAGACAGTCAAACACAAATTAAGGTGAGACACACTTGCTAAAACACAAAGGGTTTCCTCACCTATAATTGATCTGACAGTCACAGGATTGAATGGTGTCCATGTGCCTGTGAAGAAAAAAGAAAAAAACAGGAAAATATTTTAATAACACAAGCGGCAGCAGGAATCATGTAATGTTTTGCATGATAAGACAATGAAGCCTTCATTTACTAAATACACATTACAGTACAGAGAGATTCTTCTCTTCACACATCACAGGTCCAGGTCAGTTTTTTAATCTACAGCTCATGATTATGACTGAGCCAGAGACTTACATCAAAGACTTGATTAATACTCAAGAATCACCCCGAAAAATGACGTCTGATATACAGTACTGTGTGTAAGTCTTGAGTCACCCCTCATTTCTTCATATTTTGCTTCCATATAGACAGACCTTCTTGTATTTTTTAAATGTAGTCTTGAGGAACAGTTCCCCAGGCCTCCTTTAGGGCTTTTTTGGCCACACAGTGATCTATGAACCAGTCAAGCTTAAAAAAAGAAAAGAAATTAATACAGGTAGCCCCGACTTACTAACAAGTCCCGTTCCTAAGTCGGGTACGTTCGTAAGTCGGATTTATTTCTAAGTTCGACATATTTGTCACCTTTGACACGAACATATAATGTAAAGCATAACAATCCACTTGACTAAATCTCTGTCACCTTTCCCCACATCATGTGGCCAAAAACTATAACCGCACCTAAGGAAATGAATCTCACACGTCTAATCTAACGATGTTGTCTCTGTGCCTTTAAATCGTGAGGGGAATCCCGGACACCATTTTGTCTCAGAGCTGTTTTCCACTGTATTGGACTGTGAACTCTGTTTTGTTGAGGATTTTCTGAAATTAGGATTATTCACCATCAGGACAGATTTACAGGACAGACATTTTCCATCATCGTGCTCCCGAACTGACTCGCTGAAAATGGTGAGGCCGACTTGTTTCTCCCGAACGCCTGATTTAATCTACATTATTTAATTTAATTTAACATGAAGCAAATAGGGACAGATTGAGACTATTGCACAGTACTGTAGCTCTGCATGATGATCAAGGTAACTTGTTGTATTCATTGAGGTAAATGAAGGTCAAAGACCAAAAAAGTTTTGGTGTGAGCTGCCTTTCACTTTATGAGTGTAATCTAAAGTCATACAGCCCTACCCAACCATAATATCATCTAAATGAACTTGTAGCATACCAGTTGTATCATTTCCTTTACTGCATACCAGAGCTCTTATTGCAGAGAAACAAAACAGCAATATAACAATTTTCTAAATCAACGTTTTCAGCTGCCGGGCTGCACAATGTGTGCCAGTGAATGTGTAACAGAACATGTGACTCATCGGACCAGGTCACCTTCATCCACGCTCCCTGCTCACATTTCCCCTTTTCTGCCCCCTAGTGGACACGTTCATGGGTTACGTGCAAGGTATAGCATGACGGCACACACTGATCTGACTGCTTACACACAACACCGCAATTATGTGGACACAAAAGTCTGTACTGCCACATGAACGGCATGGTGTACAGAAATGTCCTTCACTCTGAAGTCTTCCCATGTAAACTTAAAATAAAACTGGACAATGAGTTCAGGCACACACACACACGCGCACACACACACATACAGGCGCACACACACAGGCGCGCGCACACCCACGCACGCACACAGGCGCACACAGGCGAGGGGACACACAGACACACACAGACACAGTTACGCTGCTGAGAGCATGTACTGTAACTGGGTGAGGATTTATTCCAAAATTAGACAAAGTGAGTCTTATACGCCTTTGACACGTATATAATGTAAAACATACCAAATCCACTTGACTGAATGAGCGATTAAAATTGTCAATATAATGAGAACTAAAAAAAATCTACTTTTCTCATATTTTCCTACATATTTGGGTCGACAACAACAACAACAAAAAACACCCATAGTGGTCTTTAAATACTACATTTAATTTCACGGACTCTTTACTGAGAAACAGAGCGTGTCATCTCGCAGGGCTTCGGCCACCGGCTGTACTGGACGTAATTACTAGAACGGACAAAGTGGACAATAAATCTGCTTGTTTTTTGCTGAGTCAGGCGCTCTGTACGCCGCGAGATGGACTGCAGGTGTGATAAACTACTTTCTATGTAGGCTAATTCCTCCTACGGGCTAAAAGAGATCTTTCAGCAACGCCTGACCACATGAGTGGGAGAAAAGGATGAGAAATCACAGAGGAGATAGAGAGGAGTAAAGTTAAAGAGTGAATTAAAGAGAAAGAGAAGGTGGAGGGAAAGGAGAGTAAACACGCAGGTTATTATATCAGAACAGAGGATTTACCACCACACCACTCACATCAGGTTCTCCCGGTGACACCATGGGTCCGATATGAGTCACACTGTATGTGAGGTCAGGCCGGTCACGTAGTGTGTGTGTGTGTGTGTGTATACACATAGGTGCGAGCCTGTCTGTTAATAAGCTGGTTAACGGTGATGGAATCTGGCAGCGCACTGGACTGGCCTCAGAAACAAAGAAGCTTTTATGCAGTACTGCACACTGACCCTCCTCACTGCTACGCCCGCATCGGAAAACACGACACCACAGCAACACACACCGAGGGTGAGAAAAAGAGCTTAGTGTAAAAAATTACATTTCTTTAAAAAAAAAAGATAGCTTACAGTAGAAATCACAGCTAACCAGACTTATCAAATCACTGACCCTTTAAACACAAACACACACTATGAGAGGATATAGAGATCATAAACCTCGGTGGGAAGGATTTTGTGTTATATATTTAAAAAATAAACAGTAAAGAAACTAAAGAAAGTTGATATTTGGTGTGAAGATCCACGGCTTCTTGAGTAAACAATTTAAGAAATCTTTGCAGCTCCATAAGGAATTGACTCGCCATCTTACCAGCTCTTCTTCCACGCAAAACCTTACTTTACCATTATCTTTACATTTGGTCTGCAAAGAGGTCAGTTATGTAAAATATGCTGCTTACATTAATACCATACAAATATTTTTCTGTAACATTTGGTCATAGACTAAAACTATCTACAACACAATTTATACTAAAACATTGGGTGTCAGGATAAATATATAGTTCAAGCTGCCTCATATATACAGTATATATATATATATATTATATATATATATATACACACACACACACACACACACACACATAAACACAAACACATAAACACATAAACACAAACACACAAACACAGACAGAGACAGCCCAAAAGATGTGAACACACTTCAGGAAAAGAAAAATAGTATGAGGTACTAGTAATGAACGTAATAGTATGATATATAGTATGGTATAATATATATTTGAATATTATTATCATAATCATATATATATAAAACATATAGCATTAAATGTTGTGTGTGTGTGTGTGTGTGTGTGTGTGTGTGTGTGTGTGTGTGTGTGTATGTGTGTGTATGTGTGTGTGTGTGTGT
>JAQMYG010000033.1:5594977-5608603 GCA_030014215.1 Clariallabes teugelsi
TTTGGGCCCCCCCCCCCCCCCCCGCCCCGTCACATGACCAAGGTGCACTCTGGGAAATGCAGTTCCAGCCAAACAAAAGTCGCTGGGTGCAAGGTGCCCTCTAGGGGTCATCCATGACAGTTATATATACAATACCAGTCAGAAGTTTGGGCCCACCTTATAATTCAATGCTTTTTTGTGTTTTAGGACAATAGAATACTGGTGATGTCAAAACTATGGAATAACACATATGTAATTATATAATTATGTAAAAACTAAAACAAGAACAACATTCAGTTGTAAATTTAAGACACAAAGGTCAGCTTGGAATAGTTCTTGCAAGAACAGTATTATCAAGTGCATTTGCCAAACCCATCAAGCTCCATGATGAAACTGGAACAAGTAAAGAAAGACCAAAACTGACCTCTGCTGCAGAGGAGAAGTTCATTTAGAGTCACCAGCCTCAGAAATCACTGATTAACAAACAGCACCTCGGATTAGAGGCGTTATGAAGTCTTTACAGAGCAGAAGTAGCAGAAACATCTCAATATCAACTGTTCAAAGGAGATTAATGTATATTTTGGACGCCTTCAGAATTGTTTTACAGTGTAGAAAGAAATAAAATTCAGGAAAAACCATGGAAATTGAAAGGTGAAAATTTTGATGGTAGTTTAAATTACATAAGGATACGTTACATATTATAATTTTATATTTTGTGCTATAGCAGTCTTAATTTTTTTAAATTGAATTTATAAAAAGAAATCTGGTTAGCGCAGTCATAGATTCATATAACAGTGTATAAATTGGGGGATGACACCCTGTAGCGTTAATAAATTACTAATTAATTACTTAGCTTACTTTCATAGACTTGTCAGAATGATTGCTCTGACCAAATGTATGTGTGGTTTATGTATTATATTTGATTTGAGCATGTTACATTCTGCCACAGCGTAAATTTGCATCCATGTGCACTGTTCAAGTTCCCAAAAGTATCCACATGTCGGAGCAGCACATTAACTGCATCAAAGGTTTAGCTATTTAGTGAGGCATGGTGTTCATCTAAACAAAAATAATATATGTACATTTTTTTAGTTTATCTTCCACACATACATGCACGCATACAAACATTTGGATCCACATGACCCACTAAGTCGTCCCTGTATGATCCAGCTTGCATAGACTCCAACCCCTCACCCACCACATACAACTGCCCCTCCCTCCACCCTTGTCTCCATGCAGTTTTTGGCAGACCCCCATTCTACTGCCTTCGCTCTCTCCTCTCTAGACTGAAAATAAAAACAGGGGTAGTTTCAAACGAAGGAGAAGGTGTGTGTGTGTGTGTGTGTGTGTATAGGACAAGGGGAAGCAAGGTGATTTCATGTTTGTTTTTGGCCATGGCTGTTTTCAATTGATTATTACATAAATTATGAAAGTATATTAAATTATTGTGTGCAAATGCAACACGGTGGATAATAAAATATTAATAGATTTTTGACCTGATTCAATTAAGTTCAATTTACACCAATTTTATTCCTAAAATTTAAATTTTGTTTGTTATTTGTATGAACAAAGGCTGCTGAGCTCAAACACACAGATTTTATGCCCGGGGCATTTTTGGCAGCAGAAGCTTGATCATCTCCCCTTCTGTTTACTTTCTTCTCCTCTTTTCATACGTCTCCCAGCTTCTCTTACCATTGCTATGGTGATAGGACTCAACTCTGACTGGTTTTCCCATGAGTCAGTCCTCTTACCCACCATAAAACCCTGCTACGATTCTGAGCATAGCAATGATATTTATGCTGTTTTTGGTACTGTTTTGGTAGATTCCTTTTTTTATTTGCTTGGTGAACATCTCACGATGGAAATTGCATTACATTGACTTGTCCAGACACGACATTTCCAGCAAAGTGATACTGTTAGATAGGGCTACTTGAATATGGGAAAAAATATATAATCCTGATTATTTTTGATCAATATTGAGATCCCGATTATTTAGCATGATTATGCATTGATTATGCATTTATTTAAAAAAAAACGTTTTTTAAAACAATAAATGTTTTAAAAAACAGTGTCTTATTGTTTTTTAAAACAATAAATGCAACTAAAAGAGCTCAGAGGAAGAGCGATAAATTAATACATAGATCAAAATTAAGGGATCTATGTAGAGAGAGGATGAGAGAGAGAGAGATCGAATGACTTTGAGGCTACAGTAATATAATGCAAACTCAGTAATTTAAATACTTAGGTAAATTTGAAGGTGAGATCTTTTGTACTCATCACTCACTCATTATATATCCTGCTTTATCCTGTATACAGGGTCGCCGGAGGCCTGGAGCCCATCCCAGGAGACTTAGGGGACGAGCCAGAGTACATGCTGGACAAAGTGCCTATCCATCACAGGGAACACACTAAGGGCAATTTAGAGACACCAATCAACCTAACCTGCATGTATTTGGACTGTGGGAGAAAAACGGAAAACACGGAGGAATTTCACGGGGAGAACATGCAAACATAACTGGATTTCAAAAGAATGTATATGTTCCCAGATCTACACGGCCCAGCCACAAATAGTCACATTCTAATATTTGGTTGGATTGCCTTTCACTTTGATTATGGTACACATTCACCATGATTTATGATTATGATTTATGATTATGGTACACATTCATTTTGATAAGTTTAGGCAATGTCACAACATTTATTTCCATCCAGAGTCGCGTAAATTTTTCTTCTCAACTTTTTCACAATTTAAACCCAATAAATCCTGGCATCGTGATTTGGAAATGTCCCCGTGCCATCGGGGAAAAAATCTATCCATTGGTGGAAAACCTGGTCATTCGATATATTCAGATCATAACACTGCTCCCTAAAGACTTGTACAGTAGGCACTAGGCATGATCGGGGCATCGCTTCATCCACCTCTCTTCTTACCCTGATGCGCCCATCACTCTGAAGCAGGGTACATCTGGATTCATGACCTTTTTCCATAATCACTGCTCCACAGTCTATTCTTCATGATCCCTATCAAATTGGAGCCTTTTTTCTAATTAGTGGTCCAGCTCACTAAGTGGTTTTCTTGAAGCTACACAGCTGTTTAGGCCCAATGTCTTGAGTTCTTTTTTTATTATGTGTGTGGAAATGATGACATTTCCTGTTTTAGTTATGAAGTGAGAAAGAGAAGCAAAGTAAGGAAACAGAGAGCTGTTCAGAAAAACACACTATACCTCTGTATCAGGTGCTTCTCAAGGTCTGGGTCTTTAACTAATGGGAGGTGTTTACGGATGAACCGATGGGGAAAAGCCTGAGGGGTCACACCTGCTTTTTCCACATATCTGATTAATGCACTCTCCCCAGCAAGTAGTGTGTGTGTGTGTGTATGATGCAGAGCAGGCTGGGACTGATACTTTAGTTATTTATTTTAGATATTTTTGTTTTAAAGTCTTCGCACTGATAATAATACACATTTAAAATTGTCCTTGGTCATAATGCACACAAAAACAGGAACAAGCCAAAAGCTATGGAGTTGAATAGCAAAGAAACTAGGGCTCAGAAATGCACATGCATATAATATAACTTCACAATAAGAAACATGAGGACAAACAAACCAGCAGGCATGGAATAAATTAGAATGAAATGCTCATAAACTATGGGTGAGGCAGGGCTGGGCAGTGAAAACAGAGGACAAGAGGCTGATGCTGCATTCTGCAACAACATGTAGATCCACTGTTTAAAAACAAAAGAAGAAAAATATCTCAATTAATATCAATATCTTTGAGAAAGACATCTGCCTGCAATTTCGCATTCAACAATCTTTTTTCAAGTTTGTGTGGTTCTTTCTTTCACAGCCTTCTCAGTACAACAAATGCTTCGTTGTCCAGGTGCAAACGCTGATTCACTTTTTGGATTTGCAGAGGATGTGAAGCAGAGTGTCGCCTCAAACAACTTGATTGGTGAAAGTGGAGAGAAACGTGAGATATTCTGAAAATGGCTGATCTTGCTCCTTGCCACCAGAAGGGAAGGGCAAGACCATACAGTATGTGGAGGTAACTGACCGAGTGAATTAGGGTGGCTGTAGAGGAGGTTGTGTATCATTTTTGCTGGAGAGACTGTGTAAGATACACTCCACCAGTAGTAGTTCATGAGTTCTGTTTTGCTCCAGCTGTGCATTTAGCATCATGTACAGTGGCGTAGTGTAACACCATTAGTGAAAATGTTTGCATTCAGTAAAAAAAATAGTGTGGTTTGTGCCTCCTTTGCTTTAATGAAATTGTGCACTCAAAGTGACATGAACTCAGTGATTTGAAAACCAGATGTTAGATCAAATCCATCTGAGTGTTAACTGAATGGGGCTTAATGGTGATAAACCCCAAGAAAATAAATGTAGAAATCTACAGAGTTCTTGTTCAGTTCACTCATCATAAATTTTACTTGCAGACATTTGGACCCCACTGTATATAGCATACCATACTTTTCTGACTATGACTTCTTCACCCGACACATGACCGGATTCTTTTTTGTGTTTCGAGTGTAAATTACACTGTGTGGCCAAACACAACAAAGAAAACAAACAGATTACTGAAGTTACTCTTGTTGGATTAAGAACTGTCCAGCGCTTTATTAAAACCTAAATGACAACTATGTGGGAGAAATATGTTCAGAGGAAAATCAAAAATGTGTGTTCATGTGATTTAGCTAAACAACTTTGTGTCCAGTCGGAGAGATGTGTGCCCTCATGATGCCGTCATGCATAGTTCCCACTGTACAAGCCTCTGGAGTTGTGGTGTTAGGATCTGAGAGATCCAGTTGGTCAGGTCTAGGCTCAGCAATGCTATGTGGTAATAAAATGGCAGATGATGTCCTGAATGTACTTAATGAGCAGAGTATCACATCTATGGAGTTTTTCTTCTCTAATGATGTTTCAGGAATCAAACTGTGAAAGAGTGGTTCTGGGAGAATGCTGAATGCCTCACATTTCGTGCTGTAATAAAAAACTATGGATGAGCAAATAAAATATTAGTGTGTGTGACTTTTTTGGCCAGGCACTGTATGTGTGTACAGTGTACAAGCCTCTGGCCAGCTGTACGCTATTATTTATTCTCCACAGAGTTTGACAAGCTGTTGATAAGGCTAATAACTCTACCACACACCAATAACTCTTAACCATGTATTTTTTTTGTTGCACTTTTTCCAGGATATGCTGATGTGGTGCTGTGTGAGTTAATTGTGAGAAAAGTATTTTTGGTGGCTCAGTCGTAGGTTTCTCGTCTGTCATGCGGAAGGCCCGGGTTCGATTCCCGCCCAACCCCAAACCTATGGGATGCTGTGCCAGTCGAAAGCTCAGACAAAATGGAAGGATTGTGTCAGGAAGGGCATCCGGTGTTAAACCTGTACCAAGTTGTGTGTGCGACCCCTCAACGGAAGCAAACAAGGTACATATTTTACCTCTTCTGCACGTTCCTATATGTTTCAGTATGTTTCTTATCAGAAGCAGGAACTTTTCACTTCTCACATTGTCACTTCCTGAGCCTGGGGATTTAATTGAATTTGCACAAACACACAAAACCTCACATACACAATCCTTACAGATGCACACAACGTATATAATAGAACACTTTTTAAAATGTTTTTTTTTTTTATTAAAAGACTGAAAAAAAGTAGAAAGAACAATAAAAATACAGAGAGACACAAAGCTAGAGCCTGTGGAGCAGAGAAGCACATGAAGTGCAATACAGTAATTCGATATAAAACCACTGTTTAAAAATGTGTAAAAATGTATTAAGTTAAAAAAAAAAAAAAAAAAAAGGAGAATAAGAAGTGGGACAGATTAAACAATTCTTCAAAGACTGTAGCAGGATGATTTTTGCTTCATTCAAACCATGACAATACAGAGTTTTAACTCTTTAAGTGGTTCAAATGCTCTAATTAGGAGATCTTTACGATGTTCATTGTATTACTATCCCTATTTGTATTACATTAGTAAAGAGTAAAAATTTCTTAATGAAATCAAACTGAAACCATTTTAGTGGACTTGGACATTTGACGAACATGTGTGTAGAAGTAAGCATGTCTCGTGCAATAAAAACCACAACCAACAATTGCTTGCATATATTATATTTTATTAAAAGGCACAGGTTTCCCCTTGCTTTCTTTCCACTAATATAGACAACAATTAAACTGTAATGCAGGTAACTGTCTCTGCACCAAAAAAAAAAAAAAAAAAACCTGTACAGTACAAGAAACACCCCATCACATAAGAGGCCAAATAAATTAATAACCAAATCAACATAAAAAAAAGAATTTATAAACAAACAAATAAATATAGAATATGTGCTCACCTTCAAGAGCTCTTTGTACAACCATTACTGTTTGCCTTTTGCAAATTTTTTATTTCTTTCTGGGCCTTTATTGTCTTTGGCCATTTTCACTTCTGTTATTTTACATACACAAGATACTTATGCCTCAAAAACAAGTTAGACGTTCTGATGTAGTTAACACGAAAATTCAAGACTGATGTTGACTCGTTACAGGTGTTGATATCGACATACTAGGAACCTGACCCCAATATTCTGCCATTTCCTTTTCTCCTTCTACATATTTTTTCTTTCAATCTTTGCATGTGGAATACCAGATTTGACCTTGACTCTGAAACTGCATAATACTTCCCATCTATTCCAGTGTTTTCCAAACGTCTTTAAAACATTATTTTGCCCTAGTCAAGATCCAAGATTAATGGGAGCCAGGTATTGGTGCATTGCCTTAAGGAGAACATCAAAGACTAAGTTGAGAAAACCAGAGCAAGTTTTTACACCATTTGCTCCAGGTTGATTCTCTTGACTGGATCTTCCGCCCCAGTGATTCCTTGGTTTCCAGAGCTGTATCATATACCTACTTGTTGCACTTATTTTCTTTCTTTTTACATTATCCTGTGTGTATACTATTTAGATGGGACCTTTTGTTGCATTTGATTTAGATCCATCTAAATAAACACTTGTATATACAATACAGTATAATCTGACTTTAGAGATCAGAAGTGCTATTTTATTTATTGCTGATGCGTCACTCAGCCACTGACTAGACATGTTTGAGAAGAAGGGCCTTTTTTAATTGTTGTTTTTTTTCTTGGTTAGAGGTTAAGAATTATGACCTCCATCTGAATGCAAAATATAACTATAATATAAAATAACAAAATATAAAATAAGATATGCCAAAGCTGTTCTATACCACTACATCATCTTCCTTTATACAATCCCTGTCTTCTTAATGCAGATTTCACAATTTTTGTAAATATTTTCTTATTTCTTAAGCAAAACATTTTCTCAGTCTCATGGCCTGCCATTCCCTTTTAACAATTTAATTACTCACTGACAATTTAATACCACTCAATTGTGAAAATCTCAAAGGGTTTTCTTCTAAAATAAATATATGAAAAAAAATCCTCAGTTCCATTACTAATTTTGAATAGGGCTAGTAAGGGAAGGTTAAACAATTTTTTTTTGTTGCACTGTTATCCTTTAAGAAAAGAGTCTCAGTATTTGGTATTCCAGAATGAAAAATGGTATTCCAGAACAACAACAAAAAAAAGGAAAAAAAAATATTAATATTAATATTATTAAATATTATTGCATTAAATAATTTGTATCTTACATTTCAAAAACTTCTCACTTAACAGGTATTACATGTTAACTAAGATTCTATAATAATCGGCCTTGTCAAAAGCATATTCTAATATTCAGTAAAAAACACAGAACCTCAAGTGTGATTTTACTTTTATACAACAGTTCCACAAATACAGTTTATCATCAATTTGTTTGTTTATTTAACAAGTTATTTAGCTCCACCAACACCTATCCCTCTGTGACTGGCGGAACAGACTGACCCCGACTGACGGAGCTGGCGACCGACAATTAGCGTAATTAACAGGGGTGAAAGTAGCTTTAAATTCTCACCGGTACTATGTAGCCAAAAGGTGAGGAGAATAAACCATGGAGGTCGTGGACAGTCCAGAGAAACATACAAGATTTACTATATATTTTCACTTATTTCACTTTAGAATAATCAGCTAACTTCCCAGTTTCCAGGGTTGAATGTAGGATGTACAATCCCTTTTTCCACACACCAAGTAGTTGCATTGATCAATGGTTAAAAAGGGATCTGGGATTCAGTCATGTGTTAGAAGCGAGTTAGCTTTGTAGCTCATCTTAGTCATGAACAAAACAACACAGACTGTCTCATCAGTAATTGCTTCTACCTCTTTTCAGACGGCCTCTGGACAAAGATATCAGATGTGTTTTCTTGTTGAAAGTGCTTCTGTGAATGCTACTTTCACATCATGCTGGTGACGAAAGTAGTTTCTACACGAACAGTAACGGCTTATTCAGAGATAGAGAAAGACGCTGGTGAGACATTTCCCATTAAATCTAGACTGGTAAAATGTGTTTTGTGTCATTATTAAATAAGAAATAAACGCTAATGTGGAATTTCACTGTGGTATAAACAGAATAACACACTCCAGATTGTGCCATCATACTTAAATCACAACGCTAGCAAGAATAGAATCTATATAGTAATCAGTGTTCACTATATACTTGGTGTTATTAGCTATATCAGGAGATACACTGAAATATTTTTATAGTGTTGGGCAAGTTGGCGAGTATCGGATCATATTGGAGAGACAAAACTATATGGAGTTATGGAGAAACGTAACTGCCCATCACTTCAGATTCATGTCTTAACAAGCTTCATTAAAGATCATGAAGGAAACCTTATTTCATATATCTAGAATTTACATTTCATTGCATTTTCATTTACATTTCAGAGACAACAAAACACCACAAAAGGCAAAAACCTGCGAGATCTGAAAAGAAAATGGCAAATGGCACCTTCTAAACCAAAGGTTCCCAACCTTGTTTGGGAAAATGATCCAAAATGGACATTACAGCGACTGCAACCCCAAGACTTTATCAACCTATATAGAACAATACTTTACGCTTGAACGTATTTGCCAGTTAAGTAGAAGTGCTGAGTTGAACACATGATTCTGTGTGTTTATGCAGAAGCAGGAGCAAGGCAAGATGCTTAAAAAAATCTTTGATAATTAAATCTGAGTGAGATGTCATTAGATGTCAGGTATGTAAGAGCAAAGACATTAAAATGTTTTATGCACAGTGATGTTAAAGAGAGATCGAGCTTGTCAGTGTGTTTAAAACCTTCTGCTGCTGTCAGAAAATCCAGTAGGCTAACCGGTGGATTTGAAGGCGATGTAAGAGGTTTTTAAAACTTCAAACCACTAACAGTGCTAGTGTTAATATTCAATAACAGTCTAAATAAAAATATTGTTTATCCTACCATGTGCTTCCTCCTTTTTATGGTGCCATTCATTTTGTCCTGATTGAATGGCTAACCATATTTTTCTTAATTTGTGGATTTCTTTTGGGGATTCCAGTACCTCATGCCAGGATGTGAGTCTGCCTGTCAATCAAGCTTCACATTAGAGAACATCTGAACACAGGCTTTCCATAGGACACAATTTGTTTCTGAATCTGGGAGGGTCAACTGGAACTTATGTAGAAACATTTCAATACTTATCCAAGTAGCTTCTTAAGTCCTCCAGGGTGACAGGATCCTTCTCCTGAAAAGGCTTGCTGTGTGAACAATAGACAAGGTGAGAGTAGGAAGTAGAGTCGTTAAGATCAACGACCAGAAAACATAAGGTCTTTAAGTATGAATTTCCTGGTAGACCTATGAAGAAGTCTTGATCTTCCTAAAGTGCAGCATGAAATATAGGAATATAGACCGGTTGTGTGAGAGGAGGATTTTCCACTTCACATACAGTTGATGAATCTTTTACTCTCTCTCGACCCATCTATACTCTCTTTCTAAAACTTGTACATTAATTTTTTTCCTGAATGACCTGAAGTTTAATTCATATTTCATTTAATGGGCAAATCCTCAATAGAATAATTTACAAATAATTTTTTTCATATCCTGCATACATCTTCTGCTCTTAAATTCAACATTACATTCGTTGGAAACGTTTGTGCCTTTGTAATTATTTCCTCCAATGATTTCCCGTCTGAAAAACAGAAACCCAAATTCCGCACACAGGAAAACCTTATGAATGTAGGTATGTCCTGTGTATTTGTAGCTAGGTTTTGTGTATTTTCTTCTTCATGTCCTAATAAACGCTGCTACTGAATTTCTTTTTCTAAAGATCATCAAATATTGTAAGGATTTCATTCACCATGCAGACTAAATTTTTATGAGATAACTTAGACAACCGTCTAGAGCCAAGTTCCTAAAATCATGCACACACGCACACACCTGCTGGATCAGCGAGTCACACTGCTGCTGATGTTCATGGGCCTCCAATGCTGATCATATTTTTTTTGAAGAACAAAATTGCAAAGGCTAAGCTGCCTAAATAAAATATTAATTTAAACAAAGAATCACCATTAAAAAAAAAAAAACTCAAAAGTTTTCCAAACAAGTCTGTGTTTGTTTCTGACTTTGTAATACGCTTGAAAGCTGCTCTGTGACCAGAGGAGACTGACTCTGCCTCTCTGTCGGAGTCACCAGAGTCACTGGCTGGATTTGGTAAGTCACTGGGTCAGAGCAGGGCGTAGTCGAGGATATGGAGTTGTCCTGCGTTGCTGGACTGCCCCTGCTGGCCGGTGGAGGAGGTGTAAGTAAAAAGTGGTTTTTGATGTCTTTGGTTCCACCTTCTCTCTCACTGAGAAGGGGATGAGACTTGGGTGGAGAAAGGATTGGGGCGACGTGGACCCATGTCAGGCCAGGCTCAGCACCACAAAGGCCTCCGGGAGCTGACTTTTGCTCACTGCTCCAGTCGGATCGGTCTACATGGGGTGCGCACACAGAGCTAACAGACAAACCTTGTCTTTGTTCTTCTTTCTGCTGACCTTTCATGTGGAAGCACTTACATGCAACAGGAGTGGGAGTAGGAGAAGCGTCTGTGTCTGACCAGCTCAGTCTTCGCTTCTAATTAGAGACAGAGAGGTTGAAAAAAATGAGTAAACAATATCCTTCAAGTCATCATCAGCATTCTTTTGATTGCTGTTTGTTTTTTCCTTGTTAATCAAAGACATCTTCAGTAACTTACTAAAGGTACATCACTGCTTTGGTTTAGAGATTAGAGGACGGCTGATTTTGGCCACACTGACCTTAACCGGAATGTGCAGTTGGTCTTTCTGCTTGTGTGGAGGTGTGCTGCTGGACGGACCCTTTCCTGATAGGTGTTGAGACGCACTTGTGACTGTAGTCTGAGGGCTCACTTGAGGGAACCAAAGCTTTAGCATCATCTCCACCTGCAGCAGAGTCGGCAAATACTTCTCCCTTTAAAGAAAAGAAACAGTGAATCCAGAGAGTTCAACAACATGTGCAGCGATGAACTATTTTTTCCCCTCACAATTATCTGTGTTACTGTATAAGAGCTTGTCACTGGGCTTTTTTGTCCAAATGGCACCATTATGCGTGGAAGGGAAAATGTACATTGTTTGAATCCTAGAGAAAACAGTTTTTCCATGACAGTGCAGTTTTGGCGATGCCCAATTCCTCCATCACCTCCCATGACCTTTCACCGTCATATTGTTTTGCAAACGCTCCAGGCTATTACTAGGAACATTACGCACAAAAGCTGCACTTCAGGGAATATTTTTCAAAAGATCTCATGCAATTTTGTTTCCCATTTTTTTAATCTACATCAGTTCACCGATACATGATTAAGATTAGGACTGGGCAAATCCTGACCTGCCTAAACTGATGATTTGATAACTTAAGGAATTTTCCCTTTATAAAAGTACGCAATGTAAAGTACGCAAAATGTTTGCATGTAAAATGGCCTTCATTTTAAGCATTTCTGTATCGATTGTCTGCACGCAAGAAGTAATGTTAAGCTGAATTTTGGTGAAGTTTTACAAGAATTCCGACCATAAACTAGCTTTGGATGTATGCTTCACACAGGTAAAAATTGAGTTCGCATGTTGGTGGACACAATCACAGAGATACAGAAATCTATTTCTGCCTAATTGTCCAATGTACAATACAGGGTACCCTTTGTTTAACATACTGACAATATTTAACTACTATTAAATACCATTTTTCATAATCTTGCTCTGAAATTAGCTTTGTTTTTCTTCTTCTACTGCTTTCATGCTGCTTTCACGCTGTTTTCAGTCGTTATTGGCTGTGTGTCTTTCTGTTATGCTAATGCTAATGTATGTATGTGCAGGACTCTGCTGGCCCTTTTGGCATATGTACAGCTTATGCTGTTAATTTACCCGATGTGTGGCTTCTGCAGCACTCCAACGATCCTCTGGATTCGGTCCATGGCCACACTCTGCTGGAAACTGCTTAGGCCTGTCAAATAAACACACAGGTGATAGGATGTCAGCCACAAATAATAGTAGTCGATATTAATACAGGTCTGCTGTACTACATCTTTTCAAGTTATTTTAAACATGTGATTGTTTAACATCCCATTCCAGATTCAGAAGTCCCCTGTTGCACTTAGCCTTACCTCAAATCTTTTAAAAGGGCTTTCCATGTTCTGTGCAAAACATGCATTCCAAAGTTTAGCTAAGACACATATGAAGCTTCTGCAGTCCCACTGAGCTAAACCAAGCTCCTCTCACATGGAGAACCCTCACTGTTGTTGAGAATAGCCCAAAATGGTCTGCTTATACAGTAGGACTGCTTAGGACAGTTCCACTGAGAAAACATGAACATGGTTTGGACATCAATTGATACGATTTCCTGCTATACTGTATATATGGCACTTTAGCAACTTAGAATTGGTTTATTTATGGTTGTGCTGTCCGGTATGACCCAAATAAGGATGGCTCCGATCGAGGAACTTTCTTCCTCCTGTCATCTCTGAGTTTTTCCTTGCCACCATTGCTGATTAGGGTCAAACTAATCAAGCTATACATTTATGAATAAACTAATTTTTATTTTCCATTTATTAAAATGTTAAATATATATTCAGAATACTGATTCTTGTAAATCTGCTTAATAAATAAAATTGAAATTAATTGGCTCCTGGGATAGACTCCAGGGCCCCTGTATACAGGATTAAGCGGTATAGATGAGGAGTGAGTGAGAATGGGTGAAATAAATAAATTTAATTTATTTATTTACTAGTTTACAGCACCCGATGTATTATAAGTGCTCTTAACAAGCAAGGTTACAATGTTGTATGCGAAACATTTTATAAAAATAACTTAATAAAATCACACACATCTCACACACAACAGATTGAAATAAAAAAAATTAAATGATTACTAACTATAAAGTCTAACAGCCATAAAATTATTACTATATGTAGAATTCTACTATTTATTTAATATTTACTATTAATTATTATACAGTGGGGCAAAAAAGTAAATACGTTTTGTCATACTTTTTGACTAAATAGTCAGCCACCAATTGTGCAAGTTCTCCCACATAAAAAGATGAGAGAGGCCTGTAATTTTCATCAGAGGTATACCTCAACTATGAGAGACAAAATAAGAAACAAAATCTAGAAAATCACATTGTAGGTTTTTTTTAATGAATTAATTGGTAAATTCCTTGGTAAAATAAGTATTTGGTCACCTACAAACAAGCAAGATTTCTGGCTCTCACAGACCTGTA
>JAQMYG010000033.1:5628089-5641416 GCA_030014215.1 Clariallabes teugelsi
TGCCAAGTTGTAGTGCGGACTGGATATTCCGCTGTGGCGACCCCTTGCCGGGAGCAGCCGAAAGACCAACAACAACTTAATATTACTGTAGCCAGATTGATTTACATGACTCATTTCTAATCGTACACTTTATTTATACCCAAAATAGGTAAATTGCTAAATAGCTAAACTTCTAAATTGACACATATAATCCCCAAATGTATGGGAATAAAATAATATTACAAAAAATCGAATCCTTGGTGTTATGATAATAAAAATTGAAGAGGATTATCCCCAATCTGGCAACATTGCGTTTAACGTTACACGTGTACTCGAGCTGCAGTCCCAGAGATTTGTGAATGAGCCGCGTAACCACGCCCACTACCATAGAGCTAAGCGAATGGCGACTCGGGAGAGATCCGTAGCCACGCCTCTCATGCGCAAAAGCGGAGACGTTCCTGTTAGGGCAGGTGTTATGCAACGACCCGCACGTTTAAACGGACTGTATACATCGTGCAGTCCAAAAACAAGGCGTGACTGCGAGGGTACAAACACTGTCATTTAGGAAACAGAAACACTTACCGTCCTTGTGTCTGTCTACACTACAGTTCTCTACGCTTAGCTCACAGCTCTACCACGCTGTTAACACGCTGTTAGGTACCATAGTTAGATGCACGTGCCTGACAGAGGTGTAGAGTTTAATAAGAGGACGCGAGCGAAGTCACAATAAAGTCCCAAGGACCAGAAAAAAAAAAAAATTATCTGTTCAAATACTAAACTTGAATTATTATTTATATTTTGTAGCTGTCCAAAAATTACAACAATATGTTGCCACATAGAGATTATTAGAGATGGTTATTATATACAGCGCATCTCAAACAGTGAGAATATCATTTAAAGGTTAATTTTCTTTCTTGATTTAATAAAAAAAAAAAGTGAAACTCATATCCTAGATTAATTACATGAAGTATTTTGTGCCTTCTTTGTCCTTTTTATGAATATGACATAAAGTTGATGAAAAAAAAATCCAGTATCTCAAAATATTAACAATATAGAAAATATTGAAGATCAGGTTGCTTTTATAGCAGTCTTTAGCTTGTCTGTATTAATGTGTCAAGTGTTTCTCCTCTTGACAATAGCCCACAGATTCTCTATGCGGTTCAGGTCAGGCAAGTTGGCAATATCATGGTCAGCAAACCAGTTAGGTATAGTTTTGTCACTGTGGTATAAAAAGGAAATCAGCATTTTCATAAAGCTTGTCAGCAGATAAAATGCATGAAGTGCTCTAAAATATTCTGGCAGACAGCTGTGTTACTTTGAACTTGTGGACCAGCAGCAGATGACATGACACCTCAACTCATCATCAACTACTGAAGTCACACTTGACTTCAAACAGCTTGGATTCTGTGCCTCACTCCAACAGACTCTGTGACCTTGATTTCCAAATGAAATACAAACTTTCATTTGGAAATCAAGGTCACAGAGTCTGTTGTGTCATTAGTTTTAGAAAAGAGAACTTTGCACCACACAGCAATTTCTTGAGCCAGAGCCCTGAACTTCTCCTTAGCAAGACAATTCTGACATGGTGCTTCAGGAGTGGCTTGATACTAGGAATGCAAGTTTGTAGCCCATTTCCTGAAAATTTCTGTATATGGTGGCTCTTGATGCACTGACTCGAGTCACTTCTTGAATCTGCTTTGCTTGACAAACTTCCTAAGCCTGTGGTCCTTGTTGCTTGTACACCTTATGATACCACATTTTTCCCTTTCAGTTAGCTTGTACAGGGTGTCGATGTCTTCTAGACAACTGTCAAGTCAGTGGTCTTCCCATGTGTGTACTGAATTAGACTGAGATACATGGTATTCATTCTGTGGGATTAGTAATTTACTCCAACCCAGATTTAAATATTTACTAATTTTTGACATACTGAATTTTCATGAGCTGTAAGCTGTAATAATCGAAATGAAAACAAAAAAGGCTTGAAATATTTCACTTCACCTGTAATGAATCTATAATATATCAGTTTCTCTTTTTGAATTAAGTCACAAAAGAAAATGAACTTTTTCATAATACTCTACATTTTCGAGATGCACTGTGGATTTGGTGTGATGATGAGTTGGCACCCCATCCATGGTGTACAATGTCATGTGCCCTAAGTTCACTGGGATGGAGTTAGGGACTCCATCCAGGCTCCCATGACTCTAAACAGGATAAGTAGTATACTGTAGATAATGGATGGATGAATAATACAAAACCATATTATTTCGTCAATGAAATAACATTGGGGAAGCTGCCATTGAAGCATGCTTTATGTAAAAAGAATACTTTACCCTGAATAATATTATATAGGCTTTGCACATGGGTGTATTTTAAGTTTGGCAGTGTTTGTTCTTCTGTCACTCAGTATTGGTAAAAGAAACATTGCTAAAACATTGTATGATCTTGCTAAGGGAAAGCCTGAAACACTAATTTTACAAAAAGCAAAAAACAAATTAATCTACAAACATGAGACAGGGGTAGCTTAGTGATTAAGACATTGGACTACTAATCTGGTACTGATAAGGTATTTTAGATGTTGTACTAGTTGTACTGGCAATAAATTTATTCTGACCATTTACAAATAATTTAAAAACATTGTTTTATCATTGTCAGAACAGATCCTCTTGTAGCTAGCAAGATACAATGATTTTTGGCTATTGCCAAATGACCACTAGATGATGCTGTTTTCCACAAAACTAATCAGGATATACGTACAAAAGTGTTTAATGTCATGAAATCATTTAAAAAATAAACAAGTCACATCACAAAAGTGGTACATGATAAAAGACAACATTACATTAGAGCATAGATTAAAGATTTTTTCCATTCACACTCTCATCATCACTCTCATGGAATAATAAAAAAAAAGAGACATTTTCACATAATCAATTACAAAATATTGAAAGGAGGCTTGTATAAAAAATATACACCTAACCATTTGATGTCATGGGGCAAGACAGGTCTGGGGTCAGGTTGTGGGATTTGATAAAGGAGGAATACATTAGTGCAGGGAAGGCAGTGGTTCAGATCTCACTCTCATATGTGTGCAGGTATGTCTTTAGCGAGAGAATATCTGTGTAGCTTTGGCTGGTGCGTCGGTAGAAATCAAGTCCTGTTAGAATCTCCACATCTCGGACTCGTGCTGTGTGCATCTTCATCAGCTCCTCCACCCACTTGGGTTCATCCTCCGAACTCTGCAGGAGGAACAAAATCATTCACTAACTAATAAAAAAAATAAATAAATGAATGAAAAAAAAAACAAGTCTCACACTCTAATATTTCATTGGACTACCAGCTGCTTTGGTTATGGCTATGGCATCGTTTATGCATTGTTACAGCACTTTTATTTTCAGCCAGTGTCATATTAATTTCTCTCTAAGATATAATATTGATACAGGGAGAGCCAGACTGCTGCGTAAAGTGTTCTCCAGCACATCCCAAAGATTCTCAATAGGGTTAAGGTTTGGAGCCCGATGAATCCTGACATCCTCATCTTGTAATATGCCCGTTCCATCACGGAAGAAAAAATCCATAGATGTGATAACCTGATCATTGAGGTCATCAGCTGGCCTTAATTCTTGGACACATAACACTGCTAAACCTAAACCTGACCTACAGTTTTTTTGTTGTTGTATGATTTAATTTCACTAAGCGTCTTCTGAAATGGTTGCATGAAATAAGTAGCTAATCACTGCATCAGTTAGAGTTAAAGAAGTTGTTGGCAGCCGAACCACAGAATTTCAGGTAGTTTGGCGATATGCGATAGCCTTATATAGTTTGCGCAAAAATAAAAGTTTGCTCAGTAAAATGTGTTTCAACATGGCCATTACCAGTTTTTTCACTACGCACACTACTTAACAAACCCATTTAAGGAAAGGGTATGATGATTTAGCTGTGTAATTTGCACAATATGGTTAACTTTAGAATAAAAGCATTATTAATTTATTTTTTTCATTAGATTATGGTTAGTAGTAGTATGTTGCCTTTTAGACAGTCAACTTCAACTTGCACCTTGAAAATCTTATTAAATAGAGGATTATGAATGTGTTGCTTTGTGTTGCGTCTTGTGTTTTATAACTTGTAAATAAGCGCTTGGGATTAATGACCCTGGCCAATTTTAACTGTATGACAGCAAACAACTAACTGCATAGGATTAAAACTAACTGCATAAAGGTCTGTCTTACATTGCAGCTCTCATCATTATCCGCTCTGTGAGGCAGGATGAAGGAGAACACACTCAGAGGACCGGTGCACGAGTCTACGGTCTGCGTGTAGTCCAGGCAGCTGGTCGCCACAATGAAGAAATGAGTGGGGATGTGCACTGGGCTGGTCACATACCTAGAAACAGCCACACAGATATCCAAACTCACTTTCACAAGATCACTCTACAACACATTAAAGTATTAAAGATAAATGTGCTGATATGCCAGATAGCATGCCACTGTGGGTTAATTTGCTTTCATGATCCTAAGGGTTTTTACTTTCACTCCCAGCTTTCACACAGATGATGAGTTGGCCAGTGTAGGCCACTTAACATCCAAATAAACGACAAGGACATCTGTGGCCCTCACCCTGTGCAGAAATTACTCAGGAATAAACTATACCTGCCACAGAACTTGGGACAGAAAATATTGTCTTTGATATTCAAGGGTGAGTCAAAAATTATCTGCACTCTGGATGTGTCTAGAATTTATTTTAATAATAATAATAAAAAAAGACAAATATTTATTTTTTCAACATAATCTCATTGCTCTTCAATACACTTTGTCCATCTGTCTACAAGCTTTCATATTCCCTCATTAAAAAATGTTTTCGGCTGAGCTGCGAGTCACAAATGCACCGCTGTCTTCAGTTCTTCATCAAAAGTGAATCTTCGTACTTGTAGGGCTGCTTTCAGAGGACCAACCAAGTGAAAGTTCAATGGAGCAAGATCAGGACTATAGGGAGGATGGTTTAACACCTCAAAACAAAATGTTTGAGTTTAGTGAGTGGAGACAGTGTGGGCAGAAGTGTGCGGACGTGCATCGTCATACAAGATCCTGACATCCTTGGATATCAGTCCTTTGCATTTAATCTGAAGTTTAAGCTTTAGCTCTTCAATAAACATCACAATGTAATGAGCACTGTAGATTGTTAAACCTTTTTCCTGATAATGTTCCAATACTGGCCCTTGAGAATCCCAGAAAACTACTACCATTCATTTTTCAGATGGTGTTTGACTTTGTTGGTGGTTGAGGATGCTTCTGTTCCAGACTCTGCTGTTTCTCTCAGGCTTGGAGTGATGAATCCATGTCACTTCACCAGGAATGATTCTCTTTATGAAACTTTCACCTTCCTTAGTGTATCCGTCCTTAAGGTATCGGTCCAAACACTTCTGTTTATGCTCTTCTGCGAGTTGTTTCAGGCTCAGGCTCACCCTCAGACCACCAAAAACTATTCATTGCACGCTTCTTCATTCCTCCTATCATGCAAATCACAAGTGGTGCATACATTTTTGTTCACACCGCAGTTACAGATGAACTAATGTAACATATTCACATCTGCACAGCAGTGACTGGAGTGTCAGTAGTCTTGAACAGAAAGTGCTGATAAGACTTTAGTGCAGCCAACTTTTCTTTTTTTTTGACTCACCCTCATGTTTAGATATCGAATATCTTGCTTCTTAAATTTGACTTTGACTTGATTGTATTGTATATTTTTGGGGGAATTTAGCCTGTTGTTTTGGCAGCATTTGCGTGGACTTATTTTGTGTAAAAATTTAAAATCTAAGGGCACGAGGAGGGGTACATCCGGGACAGTGTGCAAATCCATCACCAGGACACACACGCACACACACACGCACACGCACACACACTCCTGGAATGAATTATACCAGGACCTACATTATACCATTATCTACAAACAATTCCTCAGACAGGTGTGTGCCTTTCCAAATCATGTCCAATCAACTGAATTTATTACAGGTGGACTCCAATCAGGTTTTAGAAACATCTAAGCACCTACTGTAAGCTCAATTCCGAGTGTCATGGCAAAGGCTGCGAATACTTATACGTATACATGTGATTTTTTCATTTTTTATTTTTAATAAATTTGCAAAGATTTTAAACAAACGTTGTTCACGTTGTCATTATGGGGTATTGTCTGTAGAATTTTGAGGAAAATAATGAATTTCATCAATTTTGGAATAAGGCTGATAACATAAAGTGTGAAAAAAGTGAAGCTCGGTGAATGCTTTCCGGACACACTGTATGCTAAGCAAGTTCAAGACCATCAGCAAATTTTTCACTGTTCACTATTTTCTCAATCCACTTACTGTTTCATCTTTTCTTCTGAGTCCTGAAGGCCATCAGAGTCATAGTCAAAGATGGGCCCGACAACCAGGTTAAGGCCGTTCCTCTCACTGGCATACTTCTTTATCAAAGTCTTCTGAAAATATGTCCACACACCTAAAGAGACAGATGGATAAACAGGGAAAAGGGAGGGGTATTAAGACATGCAGGCCAGTAAGTAAAACTGAAAGTAAAAAAAATTATCTTACATTTCGCTTTTTTATTCTTGAATTGACATATTGCACATTACAATAAGTAAATGATTTCACATGTCGAGAGGAAAAGAGAGAGACAGAGAGAGAGAGCCAGAGAGAGAGAGAGAGAGAGAGAGACAGAGACAGAGAGGGAGAGAGAGAGAGAGAAAGAGAACACTCTGCAGGTGGCAGCTTTTCAAAGAGAACTTCAGTGCTCCCTGATCCAGTTTAGCTAATGGAAAGCAGACACATCTGCATCTGTGAAGCCTTTTATATGCTCTTGTCCTTCTCCACAACACTAAAAATATGGGTTTGAGTGTTTGAGTGTATTTATAACTTTTCATTTAGGTTAAATTAAAAGCTTAACTTGATTTGATTTTTCATTTTTGTGTAGTTTGTGAGCTCAATCTTAAACATCCTGAGAGTGGCCATTTGTCCAGGGAAATTTCTTCATTTCTTCTACAATGATATTTTTGGGCAAGCTTTACTGTTGCTGATTCGTTGCCTCTAGGAGATGTTATGTGTATGATCAGTACATACATCTGAAACAGAAGCACCACTCATACAAGGCACTGTTTCTAACCTGAGGTCATACCAAAGCCCACATACGGTGTTAAAGACACAAACACACACACACAGCTTCTTTTGTAAAGACACCCCCCCTCCCCTCCCCGGGAATTTAATGGGAGCCGTTTCACCTCAGAATAAAGAACGACTATGCAGAAGACACAAAACATCCTCATCATTCAAATCAGTAATTTCTTGAGCAAAATTAATTCTGTGTGACCCTCTTTCTCCTGTACCACATACACGCTAAATGCTCTGAGCAGGAGACTGCCCTCTGGCCAACATGGCCGACTTCAAGCACGTGTTTTCACTTTCAGCTATAACCTGAATCACTGTTATGAAGTTTTCCTGATTCTAGCTTCCATTTTTGTTCATTGTTAATGCTTAGCAGTGAAAGTAACCTTAGACTGCACTATAGGGCCAAACATAAGTTAACACCGATGTATTGGAGCATGGCTGTGGGAATTCGTCCATTCAGGCATTAGGGAGGTCAGACGAGAACTCCCAGCATGCACTCTGCATTCCAGTTCATCCCACAGGTGTTCAGTGGGGTTGAGGTCAGGGCTCTCTGCAAGTTCTTACACACCAACCTTGACGAAACAAGTCTTCATGGACCTACATGATTTATGCACTGTCATGCTGAAACAGGTTGGATCCTTTAGTTCCAGTAAAGACAAATCCTGATGCTACAGCATACAACAGTTTAGAGCATTGTGTGCTTCCAGCTTTGTGGCCATAGACTGGAGAAGATCCATATGTGTGTGATAATCAGATGTACACATACGGTACAGAGTATTTTTGCCTTGTCTATTCATGGGCAGGTTAAATCCTGACCATTATCAGTTACCAGTGAGCCATCGCATATGGAAATCTAATATATTGACCTAGTATATATAATCTAATATATATACACATTAGTTATATGGAACATATCCAAATTTCATATTGTATACAAATATTGTTATAATAGTGTGTGTGTGTGTGTGTGTGTGTGTGTGTGTGTGTGTGCGCGCGTGTGTTGTGTGTATGTATGTGTGTGGGTGTTATGATTTAAATGAAAACATGATTCATTAGACACCACCTTTTTCCATTGCTCCATGGTCCACTTTTGGGAAGTCCTGACCACTGCATTTATGGTTGATCTGAGTATGTTTTCAACATATACGACTATACAGTATTGCACAAAAGTCTCACGCACATGCAAATAACTGATGCAGAGAAAAAATGTCTTCAGGAAAAAAAATCTATAAAAAAAAAAATACTACAAAAAGCTGTAAACAGTACTTAATGAAACAAAGTCAATAATCTGTGTGATGACCCTTTCCTTAAAATATAGCCTCAGGTACAATTTGTGCAGTTTTATAAGGAAATTAGTTTTACCGGACATCCTGCAGAACAAGACACAGTCCTTCTGAGGAGTTTGTCATCCCTGCTTCTTTTTTTCATGCAGGAACCCAAGCTTTCTCTGTTTTGTTTTTTTTTGGTTCTGAAAAGTGGTCTTTTATAGACTGTACTACGCTGCTTTCTTTGCTTGTCTACAGATATTTTTATGTAAGATTAAGTTTTATTGCAGAAATACTAATGTTTGGAAACCAAAATGTATTATAATTTTTTTTGGTTCCATAGCTGTGGTCAGGCAGGACGGGCCGACAATCAGGAAATGACAAAATGTAGAGTCAAGCAGAGAAAACAATCCTACATTCAAGACAATTCAGAAAGGTATTGTATGGATGCAGTATCATGCTAGAATATGCTGGTGCGTAAGGCATCTGATTCAGCTAACACTATATTCTTATATATCTTAAACGTTTAACATAAAGCCTTCAGTTTTAGATCTAATGGGGTAAATACTCACTTTAACCAATGAGACATTTTAAATCCCATTGAAATGCTAATTGCCCCTCTTTTATGTGGAGTCATCCTAATGTTGCCCTACCTCACCAAAATCTCTGGTCACAAGTTGTTACTGTATAACGAGAGCAGGATTACTAGATGCTCTTGTCTGTACGCCATAAAATCAAAAGAGTAAATCTCCCCCTTTTTCCTCATGTAATAAATTCAGTCTATTAAGATTTATTACAGTACTGCGGTGGACCTGAAAAAACCTTAAAAATGAAAGCATTGTGGTTTATCACATCCATCAAGGACAATTCTCCACAAAGAACCAGAGGTGCTGGAGCAAAAGTCACATAATTATTTGAATGGTATAATCAACCTGTGTGTAATAAAAGTGTCACAAGATTTTAATATAAATGCATCTGTTACTGGAAGACCCCAGGGTTTGTTAAAGAATAAAACAGCAGAATGAAGACCTAGACACAAACAAGGCAACTCTGGAAAAACAGCATACAAAGTTACACAGGCATCAGGCAGTTACACGCTCTGTTCCTACGTCAAAAAGCATAAAAATACCTCCGATTTCCATCAGGCTTACGATCGTAATACTTACGTTTGAATGCTGGGTACATCGGCACTGTGTTGGTGACCAACAGAGCATCATATCTTGCATCGTTGCTCGAGGCCAACTCTGTCAATAATGACACAAAGACTAAACTGAGCAAATAAAAAATAATTTAACTGCATATGCACTGATCTCAGTGATGGTCAGTAGAGCTGCACATTTATAGTTCAACAGCTAACTATATTTTAAGTGGCTTGCTCTGAAAGTTTATATTAAACCTTTTTAAAAGGAACTCTCTCAGATACAATGAGTGTTAGGTTTTTAAACAGGACGGCTTGTATTGTTGTTATGAGTTTTTTTTTAAGAATTAAGTGTAATACATAATAACTTACACCTTTTAACTTAATGTGATTATTATTTACATTTTCTATACATTATAAATATAAGATATGTAGTAAAAATCATGAATTAATATTGAAATTAAGAGCATTTCCATGTGACAAGAATTCACAGGATTGGGACTGAACAGCTGTGTGGACATAAGACAACTACAGTATTGTTAGTGAGACTAATAAAAATAAACAGCATTTATACAGCGTTTTTTATACCGCTAGGTATAAAGCAATGGAAAAAGGTCATGTGGTATGATGGATTCAGATTGACCATATTTTTAGAGTGATGAGTGTCAGGGTAAGATGGGAAGTGCATGAAACGATGCACCCATCATGCCTAGTGTCCACTGTACTGTACAAGCCTCTGGAGGCAGTGTTATGATCTGGGGTTTGGCTTCAGTTGCTCAGGTCTAGACTCAGCAATGTTATGTGGCAATAAGAAAGTTAGGTGATGACCTGAATGTACTGAATCCCATACTATATACTGGATAACACAGGTTATCCCAACTTTTTATTTTGCTTCCCTGATGGCACATACATATTACAGGACTCAGTGTAAAAGAGTCATTTTCACACATAAACTTTGCTGTGATTAAAGCTAAATATTGCTTATACTATGTATTAAAAATTACTTTTTTTTTTTTCATCTAGACAGACTTAAAATACCTTTTATATTGCTGCTATTGTGTTAAAAAATATTATTTAGCATGTTTGTAACTCCCACTCCAATATCCAAAATACTGTATCATTCATCAGTGGCACTGATATGTACCATATCAGTTAAAAGAAACAAAGAGTCACTCATTGAGTCATTCTTTCAGTTTGTTTAGTCTGGTGTGACTCACGAGGTGGATAGAGAAACGCGTAGGAGATCTGTTTGTCCGCTCGGTAGCCGGTGCAGGACTGGCTGGAGGCTGGAGGCACTCGGGCATCAGGTCTCACACACGTATTCAGAGCTTCAGGCAGAGCGGTAACGTCAACCTGAAAGTTTGTTCATTTGACAGTCAAGTTGACAAACATATATCCTAAAATTTAGTGTCTATCAAAATCAAATGCAGGAGTGAAAGTTGTGGAGCTGTTTCTCAAAAAACATGTTTTAATTCTGTTAAAACTTTTTATGCCATATTTAAAATAGCATGTAAAAAAATGGATGTAAAAAATGGATAACGACATAATCTGAGCTCCCCTTTGAGTCTGGCTTCTTTTAAGGTTCTTTCCTTGGGTCATCTCTCACACATGGTTTTATGGTTATAAATCCTCGGTTGGTATGTACAGTATCTGGAGTTCACACATAATTTGTTGATTTGTTATAAATCTGATTCTGCCTTATAGCCATTCTTTCACATGAGTCCAGTGTATATGTGTTACTTGCATTGTTTTCTTTCTTGGATTTTTGAAAGCTGAAACTGAGGCTAGTCATTTTGAGGAATAAGCAGAAAACACCACAGAAACTGTGTGTACTTGCCTGTGCTGTCCACTAACAGCTACTGATATGGAGCTCGTATGTCAGACCCCCCCCCCCCCCCCCCTTGTTGTAACAAGCTAAAGAGGGTTACTTGTACTTCTAGCTCAATCTTTAGTCATGTTTTACCTTTTATATTGCTAAATACATTGACATTAATGAGGTCATTAACACTCCTAATTAAATCTATAGACAACAGATCTGTTGGTACAAATAATAATAATAATAATAATAATAAATAAATAAAACTTATTTGTTGCCATATATATATATATATTTTTTTAGCTATGCCTAAAAATGGGGAACTGACAAGAAATGGGAAATGCCTGACTCTGGAAATCACAAGTTTGATTCCCAGGTGATGCTGTAACCTCTCGCAGCCGGAGGCCTAGAGAGAGCTGATTGGCTAAATCTCTCTCAGAGGGGAGGGATGATGAGGGGTACTTTGCGCTCTCACATCAATAATAGGTCTACAGCTAGTCACGGGCGTCTATGAGCTTACGCAAGTGGATAGCACTGTCCTATAGCGCACGTCATGTGGCTCGGAGGAAACATGTGCGAGTCTTTGGCCCTACCTGACTGGTAGTAGTAGCCTTGATAGAGGAACGCACCAATGACTGGTGGGAAGTGGATATGACTAAATATAATGGCAAAAAATCTGGGAGATGAAAAAAATCCACTTTCACAAAGGGGGATTAGGGGGCAGAATCACATATGCATATAAAGCTATCCAATGTGTTTGGAACAGGAGTGAAACAAAAAGAAATCATGTTAGAATGCATGATCTGACAGGTAAGTAAATTGAAATTTCAGGGCACTGGTGTCTGAAGCAGTTAGTGAATCACAAACGTAGAATAGCACATACAAAGTAAGTGCAGGTTCAGAATATTCACTTTTCTATATTCATAATTCAAGTTACTATAAACTGTAGAGTTTTCTAAGCAACATAATCACCACCAGAAAACTAAGACCAATTTCAAGATATATGGCAACCAATAATAATGACCATCAACATTTTTAAAGCTCATGTTTTTTTTTTTTTTCATCTCACTGATAAATAAAGGCTGTAAAGTACAACAGTACTACAGCGGTACTAATAATATTGAAGATAGCTGGATAAGATATTAAACAACATTTACATCTTACAAAAGGAAGTTCTTTTCACACAATATAAAGCACAAATTAGTTGAATTATGGGACATTAATTAAGCACTTGATAAAGTGAAAAACAAGAATCCAACAAAGTCGTCACTGAGAGATTAGCTATGAATTTTATAATTTTATAATTTTGTAATTTAATGCTTAATTTTGGCAGTATTTTCTCATCAGTGTTACATTTATTTTAGTGAGATTAAGAATTAATTTTTGCCTTTTTTCTTCTTAGTATCGTTAAAAACTCATCCAGTGCCGTTCTAACTAACCAGCTAGCCATAATGTACCTCATGTGGAAACCCAACTAAAGAAAACCACATGGCCAAACAAAATTCTCTGACTTTTTTCACTCCCGGACGGACTCAGTTAGTATTCAGTCTTCATTATCAGATAACGCTACCAAAGCACAGCTAACTAAGTTTCTTGTACCCATGGTTCCAATTTAAATAAGTGTGGCTGTTAAATTTTGCTTTCTAAAAATTTAATTTGATTCCTAAATATTTTGGGATTAAGAGCCATTTTGGGATTAAGAGCTTGCCTGGAGCTCTGATTGTGCTACATCACGTGCTTAAACCTTAAAAAAATGTAAATGTAAACCAGTGCTAATTGCTCAAACATACAACCTGCATCTTATAAAACATAACTGAACCTATAAATGAAGTGCAAATACACCGTCAGCATTAGTAGCACATCCTAATGCCACATTGTGTATTTGGATGGTGTTCAAAATAATACTAGGGTTGTTCCGATTCCGATACTAGTATCGGAAATGCTGCCGATACCACAAAAAAATCTGGCATCGGAATCGGCGA
>JAQMYG010000033.1:5768658-5783248 GCA_030014215.1 Clariallabes teugelsi
GAACAAGACACACCGGAACTTGCAAGAAGGAGACATTGTGCTTCTCAAGGACAGACAAGCTGCTCGCAATGACTGGCTATGGCTATGATTACGAAAGCGTTCTCTGGAGGGGACGGGAAGGTACGAAAGGTGGAGTTAAGGACAACCAATCAGGGACACTCAGGGACCTCAATGAGGTGGACCATTGTATATGAAACCTAATGTAGACCTGGAAAGTAGGACCTGTTCCTCATGTCGAAACTGTGCCATTTGTGTTTATCCCATTCTCTCAAAGTACAATCTACTTATTGATGGCTACCATGTAATTTGACTTGCACTTAAGTTGCTTTTAATCACTTAAGTTACTTGTAAGAGAAGCTTCTCAACACTGAAGTTTTTAAAGAACAAGCCAAGAAACTCTCATTAGGCCTTCATGCTAATGTGCACTGAAAAGAAGATCCTCATGTCCATAAACAATGACAGTAATTAACACCCACTCATCCACCATCTACAGTATAATGGTTTATCCTGTATACAGGGTCGCGGAGGGCCTGTAGCCTATCCCAGGAGATGTAGGGCACACCCTTGGATGAGGTGCCAATCCATCACAGGCTATACACAGATACATACAGTACAATCACACACTGCAGGCAATTTAGGAATGCCAGTTAGCTTAATCTGCATGTTTTTGGACTGTGGGAGGAAACCGGACTACTCGCCAAGCGTGGGGAGAGCATGCAAACTCCATCCACACAGAGCCGAGGAAGGAATCGAAACTGGATCCTGGAGGTGCAAGGCTATAGTGCTAACCACTAAGCTACTGTGCCGCTGAAGGTAATTAACAAAGTTGTGGAAATGAGTGCCCTGAATTAATAAAGTCGAGTGCCCTAAACACACATGTTTATATAAATACGATCATTTCAATGTGTTTGCCATGGACTCCATGAATGCTTCTTTTCGTTGATTTCACACTACTTGGTTGGTGAAATCTGCTCCATTTCTGTGATGAATCTGCACTTGATCTGTAAGAGAAAGTTTGATTTTTTATTTACCACATATACCACAAATATTTCATTTTTGTCCAAACATATCTTTTACGAGCTCCGTGTCACTCGTTATTAAAACGTCTGTCCTCTGCGTGTCTTTGCCTGAACAACATTTTCTCGCTACTCCTAACCAGTTAGGACACCTTTGGAGCTCTCCTACATTTTGGTGGAGATACAGTAGGTGTGATTTCTTATTTTAAGAATGTTGATAAATTGCTCTTATTTCTACTCCTAAAAGTAGGACCAAAACTGCATTACTCTAATTATATTTGGCCACTTAGAAGCGATTTCATGCTTGAAGACACTTAGTAAAAATGGGCCCTGAACTTGAGCGCAATTCCTAGGAGTGATTCTGAGACGCTTTGTAACTAAGCGTCTCAGAATTACTCCTAGGAATCAGGCTCAAAGTTCATTTAGGACTGAAAATATTCTTAGCTCAGAGTAGAAAATAAAAGTTCTTCAGTAAGCTTCCTACTCTTTTTTTTCAGCAAGGAATAGGACTGCAATAAGGAAAGTATGTGACATTACTTTTTATGACACACCGCAAAGTAGGCTGCACCCTATAGTTGGTGGTGGTGTTTTGTTTTTGTAGTTTTAAACAGTGGATAAGTGAAGTGGTTAAATCAGCGCTAGTTGTGTAAAAGATTTATGCATTTAAAACAAAACTTATAGATACATGGAGTTATCCTAACCAGACTGCTCCGATCACAACTGTTTAAAGCCCCTAAAATAAAGCTGAGTAGAACTGTCATATTCTGATCAAAATGATTTCGAAAAAAGAAAGCAAAACCGCAAGGAGGTATTAAAATATGCAGAAATAATTAAAACAACATTCTGCCCTACTCTTACCTCTGAAGATAAAAAGCGAGTGGATGGCAATTTGTCAATGCTACCTGTATGTCAGGTTGCTGCATGTACCCCCAAGGAGTGTGAAAAGCAGTGTTAATGAAGTGATGGAGTGCTGCTTATAACAGAGAATCTAAAAAAATGTTGTGTATACTAAAATTATTTAATGTAAATATATAAAATGTATATATAAATTATTATTAATATTATATATATAATTATTTTAATGTTTGTGTTATGGATGATGCCCACAACTCCATGAATGCAGCTTGTTTTTCATTGATTTCACAATGAAGTCTGAGTGTGATTTGCAGTGCTGTACGAGCAAATTTGATTTATTACTTCTGACATTGTTGGCTGTGTCACTTACTGTCTGTTACTAAAAAAACATACAGTAGCAGTCACCTGTGGAGACAGCATACATCTTTCAGCATACATGTTCGTTAATGGACCAGTTACATACTACACCCAATAAAAAAAAAAGTATATTATGCATTATGCTATATAATGGATATTATTATACTGTATTATCCTAAGTGCACGTTTCTGTCTGAACGCCATTTCCTCGCTACTCCTAACCAGTTAGGACACCTCTGAAAGCCCTCCTACATTTCCTATTTTAATTAATTGCTTCTAAAAGTAGGACCAAAATTAAGTCACTCTGAGTATTTTTGGCCACTTGGGAGCGATTTCCTTCTCCCCCAAGACTTAGTCAGAAAGGCCCCTGAATTCCAACTTCCCAAAAATAAGCTATCCTAACTCTGGGTGATATCCACAACAGCATCTCTACAAGTAGCCAAGGAAGTATCAGAATTTTGTGCAGCAGCTAACTCTAACCTACCTACTTTTAAAGTAAGTTTGGTTAAAACAGATGATTCAAGCTTTTCTTGTACAACCTTGGATTAAACTTTTGTCACCTTCTCAGATTTCTGTGATTGAGCATGGGTTACAGCACAATCAGGAAATACAGAGGGGAACTGAACATCAAGCTCAGATATTTCAGTCATAATTGGTTCATGTACAAAAATAGGATGAGAAAAAACCTGGCCATCCGTGAGATCCCTTCCTAGCATGAGACCAACCCCATCTACTGGCAACCGTGAAAATACCCCCAATGTAACTAACCCAGTAACAAGGTCTGACTTCAAATATACATGATGCAGAGGAACATTAACACAGCCCATGTCAAAACTAATACATTGGCCTCAGTTAATGATTCTGCAGAAGAAAGCTTTTTTCTCAAAATAAACAAATGCAAAAAACACTTTGATCTCTGAGAATGCTTATCTATCTTTCCTCTGACTATTATGAAAGGGAGGTAGTACCAGTAAAAATTAATGGCGAACACGTGGTAGGACAGACGTTATTTAAATTATGAACAGAATTTGGGAAGCTGAGTTAAATTTCACTTGCCACACCCAGGCCTGATTACTGCCAAGCCTCTTGACTCAAGAAATCACTTAAATAGAACCTGTCTGACGAAGTGAATCATGATAAAACATATGCCACAATCTAAAGAAATTCAAGAACAGATGATGGTGGTAATGTGATGGTTGGGGGCTGCTTTGCAGATCCAGGACCTAGACAACTTGACGTAATTGATGGAACCCTGAATTCTGTGCTCTATCAGACAATCTTGAAGGAGAATCAGTTCATGACCTCAAGCGCACTTGAATTGTGCAACAAGACAATGATCTGAAATACGCCAGCAAATCCACCTTTGAATAGCTCTAAATAAAGAAAATAAATAAATAAATCTTTTGGAGTCGCTTAGTTAAAGTACAGACTTAATGTCGATTGGGATGACATGCTTGAAAACCCTCCAATGTGGCTGAATTAAAACAATTCTAAAAAGAAGAGTAGTCCCAAATTCCTCTACAGCCATGTGAAAGACTTATTGCCAGTTATTGCTGCCAAAGGTGGCTCAACCAGTTATTGGTTTAGAGGTAATTGTTTTTTTTATTTTATTTTATTTTTTTACATATGGCCAGGTGGGTTTAACTGCATTTTGTATTTACTTGAGTTATCTTTGTGTAATATTAAAATGTGTTTAATAATCTGGATCGTTTAAGTGTGACAAATATCCACTATACATACAGCCTACCAGTAGAAGTATTTTATAAAGCATGTCCTTATCCAGGTACATATTTTCAGCATTCCAGGGTTTGTACATTTTCTTCAAGGTAGAGTCCTGGGATAATTTCATAGAAAACAAAACTTTATTTGAATGTGACCTCTTTTTGCCACAAACATTGCACCATATAAAAAAGGACACAATGGCACATGACTACAATGCATGAATACAAGGGTCCCAAAACCATTTGGAATTAATTCTGGCTTCCTCCATTTCTGTGATACAAAATAATTTCCTTCCATGCCTGGGTAGTGATGTCTTAACACAATGAAATCTATAGGGATATTCCATACACAGAAAATATGTAGTGTTCATCCCTCAAACTCTTAAGATGTTTGGAAAGAGTGTGGGTTGAGGCTTTTTGGGACATGGTGACAGGTGTATTTGTGTTTAGAAGGAGGAGCATATTCACTGGCCATTTCTACATTGTGTTCTGTGAAAATCCTATACTGAAGTTGTGCTACATCTGAATATCCCTAAAGAGAAAAATGAAAAACACATACATGATCTAAAAAGAAAATGCAAGTTTTTTTCTATACATTATGAAACAAAATTATAAAATCTTAAGTACAATACTATATGTATGACCTGGAACAGTAGTGATAACAGTAAATTAGAGAGATAGATGAAGGAAGAAAGATGACTTGCCATACTGTGCAAACATTAGGGCAGAATAAACTGCAGAACCATTCTCTAAAAGTGAGGCAGAGTTTGTGTTGGGAGGTTGGTCACAAAAACCTTAACTAAAATCCAAAAAAAAAAAAAAACTTACTGAAAAACTCAAAATGTGTCTCTCTTCTCAAAATCTACAGTCTTAAGTCTTAGTCTGTGCATTTTTGGTCACCTGTGTGCAAAAAAAAGAGAAAATATATATATTTTATACATAAATGAAATACAAAAATATGTTGACTGCCAAGGCACCTTAAAATGTGTATTCTACTATCAAATATGCAACACCTGAATACATATTTAGCAAAAATAGAAATGATTAGGACTCTACAATTCATCAAAACTTTGTCACCAAGTCACAATCCCATCACCTTGCAAAGTACACTGCAAAGGGGTTAGGGTCAAGTTTATAAAACTTAAATCCTCCACTTATCCAATTATTTCCAGTATTTAGGCAAGCACTTGTTTCGCTTGTAGCTCCATCTCAGCAGCTCTCTTCAATGCCACGTCTACAAGCAGCTGGAACCCACTGAAGTCTTGTGCGGTCAGATCAGGAGGTGTAGGTGGTGGGGTGTTAAATTCAGGGCCCAGTCCTGTAGCTGAAGGGCAGCTGAAGACTGCTAGCTCTGTGGTCCCTTCAACCTTTGTGCCTGTAGCCGTGATGGTAGTGTGGCAAATGACTGAAGGACGTGCAAGAGTGGGTGAATGTGGCATCGTGAGTGATGTGGCTTTTCTCGAGTAACCGGTAATACAGGCAGGTGAGCCAGGCTCATGGCGGTCATGTTTGGGTGAATGCAAGTTGTCACTTACACCCTCAGACACCTTGCTGGCACGACGTGAAATGGTAAACTGATTTGGGTCTTTACCATCCTTGCGTAGCATCTCTGGCAGAAGCCTTCGACGAGCATTAATGAACCAGTTACATACCTGAGACAGAGCAGGGCATGTTAGAATAAGCAGATTAAGGTTTTCAGTCACTTGGGGTCTATGGTCTTACAGGATTTAAGAAATGTGCCCAAATGAATGAGACTTAAAAAGAATGACCTAAAAATTTTTTATTCCAAATATCTTTTTAATCACAATATTTCCAACTTTTCAGTTTTAGTTTCTGTCCTGTAAAAAAGTTTCACTGGAGTAAAATATAGGGGGAAAAAAACTTGTTTAAAAACTAACTTAGCATACCAACAATATTTAAGTATGATTCAGGTAAGCATGTATTTTGCTTGATGACTTTTTTAAATGGTTATCATCTTTCTTGTGGTTGACATCTTTGTTTTAATGAAGCTAATAGTTCAGTACAGTTCACTGTGTGTGCTGAAACACAGCTTTTTCTGTGTGAGTACATTAAAGATAGTGGCTCAAACAAATGCAAATGGGACTGTTCAAGCACCCCAAAAATATTCTTATGCACATGTCTCCCTAAAAGTATTGTTAACTTGAAGCAATAACCAAATTACATTTAAATCTTTATCTTCTTAACATATGAGATTTTTCTACAATTTCCTAAGAAAACCAAGATTGTTCGTAATCAACAGTTATTCAAGGACAAACATTACCTTCTGCCTATACAGAAAACGCTGCTTTTAACTATAGAACATTGCTTTTTCAACAGAAAAGCCATCAACTGATGTGTGTTGTATTCCAGTCTCTATTGTCTAAGGTGGATGTGGGTATGCCACTGATCCATTTAAACCTGAATCCCCTCCCCACACAAATATGCGCTAAGTAAAAACAGATTGCTGTCAGCTGATTGTCAGCTTTTGAAGCAAGAGTAGTTTACAGATCAACAATGTTGAAACTGCTATAAATTCTGTACATTTTGAATACTCTCTAGTCCTGTTCTATTTTAGGCATACTCTTAGAAACTTGGCAGTCATGTTGAAGGAGGAAAACATTTAGCCAAATATTAAAATTAAATGTGTAGACTAAACCTTAAAGGAGTTGATCATTTTGTGGAAGTCTGCTGCACAGTGCTTGAAAATAATTTTTGCAATTTTGTGCTGACTGTATGCCACAAACTTATGCAAGTTTATTTACCTGAAGTGTGGAGAGATGAGTCTGTTTTGATAGCAATGCTTTTTCCTGTTCTGAAGGGTAGGCATTATAGCGATGTTCAAAAAGCCAATCTCTTAGAATCTGTACAGATTCTTTAGGTAAGTTGCCTCTTCGTTTTCTTTTGGCTGCAGATCCATGCTTTGAAGACAGATCCAGGGGGACATCAATGGTATCCTCATCTTCTGTCTCACTGCCAGACGTGGCCAGCATGCCTTAAACACACACACACACACACACACAAAAATACCACTAATTAACTTTGTTCAAGCTAACATCCAAGACTCTGAAGCATGTTTCAAAGAGCATATTAATATGTGAGATTGTGCTTAAGAAATTAATGACAAACTCTAAGAAGTGAAACTATGTGCACGATCTTTTGTGCAGTGCATTGTCCTTCATGTAATTCAAAGCAAGTAATAACTATGTTGATTCAGTGTGTGGTGCAGTTTGTGTTAAAAGGACAAAACCAAAACTCCCCCCACACACACCCTTCCCCCATCCACCCCGTCCTGGATGGAATCCTAGGACACACTCCCTGAAACAAGCTTTGTTGATCTGTGCATGTATAGCTGGCCTGTCACATAGATAAGTTACAATGACACAGTCAATAAATGCGTAGGCCAACACATTCATCTCCAGGCGAGTTACACATACACAGTCATTTACACATATCGTTTAACAATGATGTTTAAGTATCACTGACAGGTTTTGTGAGAAAAAAAAAATAATTCACACAGTATGCATGCTAGTGGTGTTGTAGCTGCAAAACAACTGGAACAGCTGATCTATATAACAGACATACCACATATATACGTAAGACAAAAATATTTTTCCTGGTCTTTGGCGCGCTTATGGGAAAGTGGCCCAGCCGAGTTGGAAGTGAACAGACTGGGACTGTGTAGAAGGGGGAGGGAGGACCTGTTGCAAATCTCAGTTGAACAAAAGAATGCGTCTTCTTACACTCTTTTATGACACACACTTTTTTTGCGAAAAGAAAACCTTTTTGTAACCGATCCTACTAGTGTAGCTCGATATGTTTTATTAAATCTTATACAAATACTACGTTAAAAACCGAGAAGACGAATGTCTCTATTGTGTGTGGGTGACACGAGGTCGGAGACGCGAAAGCGTAGCCTGAGGAAACCAACTAATCTCAACAAAGGATCTCGGGAAGTAAAGCCCCGCTGCATATGTATAGATATCACGCTTACTGTTAACAAGCATTTTCAAACTTAAGTACCTTTTTCGCTAAACGCATTTGAACGTTGATCTTGAAGTTTTAGCAAAAAAAAAAAACTAACTATATAAGAAGAGCTACTCAGAGAGCGTGCGTCCTCAAAACTTAATACCAGACAAACGAGAGATTTTTTTGTGTGTTAAATATCACATGGACCCGAATCAAGCAAGGGGAGGCAGTTATTTTAATAGAGAGCCAGCACATGGTGAGAAAAACGGAGCTGTTTTGTCTGAAACGGAAACAATAGCGAACACGAGGCGCCGGGAAGAAACGCCAGTTGAACTTTTATTAAAGGTCTATATTCTGTATCGATACTGATACAAATGTTAAACTACCGCTCATTTCTGATGGAAAAATACATACCCCTTTTGGTCTTCATATCCGTAAAATAACCTATTCGCGTCCTGTCGCGTCGTGCTGTCGAGTTTATTCCGAAAGTAGTGTTTTTTCCGTGTTAAATCCTCAGAAGTATAGACTCCGTCCTGTAGTGGGGGTCTCAGCCGAGTACGCGTTGCTACTCAGTTGTGAGAGAGCTTACACTTTGTCGTAAACTGAGACAATGTGTTCCTGGGTTCTGCTCGTGTGTGTTTGATCATGAAGCTGGGTGACAGCTATCTTTGACAGCTGCGTGACTCAACCGTCCAAAGATCCGCCCACCGCGTAGCCGAGAGGGAAATCTCTCATCAGCGCGGAAAACAGGAGCAAGAAATCACAAGAAAGAATCAAGCGAAGATTTAAAAACAATGTCAACTGCAATTGACATTAGTTTGCAAAAGGAAGGAAAGAAATAAAACTGGTAAAACCATTGCCTTCTACAGCGATTATTGTGTTTATTTTATTTTATTTTTTACTAATCAGCGCCAGAAAGCTGTAGCGACAGTAGCCTGGAGCAAGGGCAAATTGTGTTAGCATCAGACCTGTATAAATTCCAGGCAGATTTTCTTTATATTAATGCATCATTAACGTTCCTTCAAGTGTTCTACAGCAAACCAAGTCAACAATAAATGAAAAATGTTTACAGGTTGCTAATCTTTCATATAAAAATAAAACAATAGAGTGAATGAGTGGCAAGGTCTGTTCTGCTTTAAACCCACTTTTACAACATGCCCAATGTCTTAATAAACAATGCAAATGAGTCAATTATGAATGACTGACAGTTGTTGCATCTGTTTCAACCAGCCTCCTGGAAGGCCTGCTTTACAACAACAACATACTGCACAAGACAACTATTTACATATGAATAAATTACATCTTAAAATGTGTATAGTTTATTGGTGGTGTAAAGAATGCAGAGAATCAAGGAGGGGTCGGTCCTCTTCATGACAGTTCTTTAAAACGGAAGAAAGAAAGATGTGTTACCAGTGTCTGATATACGTATGGTTACACATTATTCGCCAGGATCTCATGAATTTGGTATACAGTTATTGACTGCTAACAATAATTGGTCCCAAAATGTATACACAGTTGAAATATGAATGAAATATGTATCCGTAGCACTTGATTCACACATAATTTTAATATACTGAAATAAAATTCATTTGCTAACTGTATCCAATCACTTATTTAGTTAAAATATAGTTATAATATTACATATAATATTATATTATCAAGTTATAATTCTAGAATACATGCCAGTGCCCTGTAAATTGGTGGGAACTCAAATTTCACTTTAAACAAAATTTAACATAAGTAAAAAAAAACAACAACAACATAAGACAAAGAGGACAAAAAACAAAAATAGAAATAAAAACAGATGCAAAATAAATAACACAAAAACTTAGGATCTTAGGTAACACAATTAATCTAAATAAAACTGCAACATCTGTGACAAGGCATATGATCTGTAAACAAAGAAACAATAAAATATTATGTCAAAATAGTCCAAACATACTCAAAAGTCCCAGAAGACAAAGAGTTCAAAGCAGCCACAGCTTTGAGACACTAGAGGGCATGTTTTAAGCATAACAGAGTGTGAATCAGAAAAAAGCAGGACTTATGACTGGTTCAGAGTTAGTATGTGTCACCTCTCTGTCACCTAGGTCTGCTTTTGAGCAAGCTGATCAGCAACCATCCCACCATTCTGCCTCAACTCCTATGAGGCAGGGCAGGTGTAACTTTATTTGCCTAAAACAAAACAGAAAACCAAATGGAATATGAACAGAAAGAAGGAGCAGGAAAACTACAAATCTGATTCCAAAAAGTTGGGACACTGTACAAATTGTGAATATTTCAATATTTTATTCAGAATACAACATAGATGACATATCAAATGGTTAGACTTAGAAAATGTATCATTTTAAGGGAAAAATAAGTTGATTTCATCTAAAAAAAAGTTGATTTCATCTCAAAAAAGTTGGGACAAGGCCATGTTTACCACTGTGTGGAATCCCCTCTTCTTTTTATAACAGTCTGCAAATGTCTCGGGACTGAGGAGACAAGTTGCCCAAGTTTAGGAATAGGAATGTTGTCCCATTCTTGTCTAATACAGGCTTCTAGTTGTTCAACTGTCTTGGGCCTTCTTTGTCGCATCTTCCTCTTTATGATGCGCCAAATGTTTTCTGTGGGTGAAAGATCTGGACTGCAGACTGGCCATTTCAGTACCCGGATCCTTCTCCTATGCAGCCATGATGTTGTAATTGATGCAGTATGTGGTCTGGCATTGTCATGTTGGAAAATGCAAGGTCTTCCCTGAAAGAGACGACGTCTAGATGAGAGCATATGTTGTTCTAGAGCTTGGATATACTTTTCAGCATTGATGGTGCCTTTCCAGATGTTTAAGCTGCTCATGCCACACGCACTCATGCAACCCCATACCATCAGAGATGCAGGCTTCTGAACTGAGCGCTGATAATAACTTGGGTTGTCCTTGTCCTCTTTAGTTCGGATGACATGGCTTCCCAGTTTCCCAAAAAGAACTTCAAATTTTGATTCGTCTGACCACAGAACAGTTTTCCGCTTAGCCACAGTCCATTTTAAATGAGCCTTGGCCCAGAGAAAACGCCTGCGCTTATGGATCATGTTTAGATATGGCTTCTTTTTTGACCTATAGAGTTTTAGCCGGCAATGGCAAATGGCACGGTGGATTGTGTTCACCGACAATGTATTCCTGAAGTATTCCTGAGCCCATGTTGTGATTTACTTTACAGCCCGAAGATCACAGGCATGCAGTATGGTCTTCCAGAGATTGTTCCAGATTCTCTGAATCTTTGGATTATTTTATGCACTGTAGATGATGATAACTTCAAACTCTTTGCAATTTTTCGCTGAGAAAATCCTTTCTGATATTAATATGTGAAGTATGGAGGGGGAGGAACCTTTGTGAGGGACACAGAGTACACGGGGGGGGGGCAACTGAACATGGTGTCAGAAGTTAAGCGACTTGCAGTAATACGCGACAAAACAGTGCAATGCGCTGCAGTTTAGCACGCGAAGTTCTGGTCTCTCTACACTTATGCCCTGTGGAAGCGAGTGAGTACGACACAGTAAGCCCAGTAAACTAGAGGCTCACTTTGTAGCTCGAAGAAATATAATTTTTGAGAGAGCTAAATTTAATCAGAGGCAATAAGAAACAGGTGAATCAGTAGATAGCTTCCATACAGCTCTGCATTGCCTAGCAGAGCATTGTGGTTATGGAGCCCTACATGATGAGATGGTGAGAGACAGGCTCGTGGTGGGACTGAGAGACAATTCAGAGCAGTTACAAATGGATGCAGATTTGACTTTAGAGAAAGCTATCAACAAGGCTTGACAAAGTGAACAGGTGAAAAAGCAGATAGAAATGCTTAAAATGGATACCTCCAACACTCAGCTTCATAGTGTGCATGCAAAGAGAATTGGCAAGACGCAAGGCAGGCATCCAGTTAAAAAACACTGGAGGGAAAACAAACACAATGTAAGAGGTGTGGAGATATTAGAGGACATAACTATCAACAATGTCCAGCGAGAGAGGCAGTATGCAATCGTTGCAAAAAGAAAGGTCACTACGCAAGGGTCTGCAAAACAAAAAAAGCAGCGGAAGCTAACGTAGCAGCAGTGACTGAAGACAGTGATGATGGGCTGAAGACAGTGATGCACCATTCCTGGGTGCTCTGTCAGAAGACACCAAAGGCAGTGCATGGATAACAGAAATAAAAGTGGACAATCACAAAACATTGTTCAAAATAGATACTGGAGCTGATGTCACAGCTATTCTGGCAACACTGTACACTCAGGGTCATTTCGGAAAACTGTCAAAAGCAACAAAGATTTTGTATGGGCCGGGAGGGACATTGTTAAAAGTAAAAGGAAAGTTTAGAACCACCTTTAATAAGGATAACAGAAGCACAAAAGAGGAGATTTATGTCGTGGATGGGCTGCGCACACCATTGCTAGGAGGGCTAGCTGCTATGGCACTGAAGCTCATAGCCAGACTGGACAGCATCAGCTTAGATTCTAAAGAGACAGTAAAACATGAGTTCCCAAAACTTTTTTCTGGATTAGGGAAAATGGAAAGTGAGCACAATATTGTACTTAAGCCCGGAGCAAAGCCTGTCTCTATCTCAAAGCCCAGACGCATATCTCTACCACTTCTACCAAGAGTTAAAGAGGAGCTCTGTCATATGGAACAGCTAGGGGTCATCTCCAAGGTGGAAGAGCCCACAGAATAGTGTGCACCTATAGTGGTTAGTACCCAAACGCTCAGGTAGAGTTTGTATATGCACTGACCTGACAGAACTGGATAAATCGGTATTGAGAGAAAAACATCCTCTTCCGTCTGTTGAACACACCCTAGGACAACTTGCTGGAGCCCAGGTGTTCTCCAAGTTGGATGCCAATGCTGGATTTTGGCAGATTACATTGTCAAAAAAATCTTTGCTGCCAACTACATTTATAACGCCATTTGGGCGGTATTGCTACAACCGTCTATGCTTTGGTATCTGGTCAGCACCTGAGCAGTTCCAAAAATGCATGTCTCGCATCCTGGAAGGCCTGGAGGGAGTCCTGTGTCAGAAGGACGACATACTCATCTGGGGAGCGACCCAGACAAAACATGACGAGAGGCTGCGGAAGGTATTGTTTCAACTACAGGAGGCGGGAGTGAGTTCTCAAAGAGCATGATAAAGTTCCTGGGACAAGTTATTCAGGCATCAGGGGTCAGCGCGCTCCCTGACAAGGTGAGCGCCGTCAAAGCAATGACAGAGCCCAAAAATGTGAGTGAGGTGAGGCGCTTCCTGGGGATGACAAACCACCTAGGGAAATTCTTGCCTCACCTGGCAGAAAAAACTCACCCTCTCAGGGATCTTCTAAAAAAAAGTCCAACATGTGGGCCTGGGGACCAGCGTCAGGCCTTTAATAGTATCAAGGAAGAACTGACAACACTTCCCGGTCTTGCATTGTATGACCCAAATGCTGAAATGCTTGTCTCCGCTGATTCATCTTCCTATGGCTTTGGGGCTGTGCTTCTGCAGCGACAGAAAAACACAGACTGAAAAACCTGTAGCATATGCATCGAGAACCCTCAACAATACAGAACAGTGATATGCCTGTCAAAAATAATATAGAATTGTGACCAATGCAGCCGGGAAAGAACAAACCAAAAATAAACAATGCTACCTACTGAGTTCCCATCAAGACCATGGTCTACAGTGGGAGCAGACTTGTTTCAGATAGAAAATAAACGATACTTGGTCATTGTGGATTACTTTTCAAGGTGTGTGTGTGCCGGTACAGGATCTGTACAGGATCGTGGGGGGCCTGGAGCCTATCCCCGGAGACTGGGGGCACAAGGCAGGGTACAATCCATCACAGAGCACACACACACACACACACACACACACACACACACACACACACACACACACAATTTGGGAATGCCAGTTAACCTAATTTGCATGTCTTTGGACTGTGGGAGGAAACTGCATTACCTGGAGGAAACCCCTGTTTACTCACCTTACAGGGTAGTGTTGAAAAATCATTCCTTAGTACCTCCTGCAGTATCTGCACAGCACATGCCCATTTCACCCTCTGAACCGCGATAGATTTTGAAGTAGGAATGTTGTTGAGAGGGCTGTCATTTTTGTCACAAAAATAAAAACATCCACATGGAGCATTAAGAGATGTCACACAGTTCATGACACGAACGATTGCTACTTCTTCTTTCTCCATTTGGATGGAAGACAAACCAACTACGGATCTTCTGCCACCTACTGTATCTGGTTGTGTTAATACACAAGTGCGCCCTGGATCGAAACTGATGTTATGTGCACACAAACCTGCGGGGGATTGGGGAGGAGGAGAAATCGTGTGCAGCCATGATGTTGTAATTGATGCATGGTCTGGCATTGTCATGTTGGAAAATGCAAGGTCTTTCCTGAAAGAGACAACATCTAGATGGGAGCATATGTTGTTCATATGTTGTTCTAGAACTTGGATATACCTTTCAGCATTGATCTTGTTCGATTATTTCGGGAACAGAATGGAATGGAACAATCGTTCCCAGTGAAAAAACGCCCTGGACTACCTGGGGGAAATCCCCAAGCACAGGGAGAGCATGGAAACTCCATGCACACAAATCAAATCAAATCAAATCACTTTTATTGTCACATCACGTTACTGGTACACTGGTACAGTACATGTGAGTGAAAT
>JAQMYG010000033.1:5896074-5907096 GCA_030014215.1 Clariallabes teugelsi
TCTATTTCTGTATATATATATATATATATATATATATATATATATATATATATATGTCTAAAATATATACACAGTATATACAGTATGTCCCAGACAAAAATACAGAATTGGCATTTTTGTGTTGTTTTAAGTTCACTGCCTGTTATGAAACAAGTCAGTAGTAATTTTATGCCTGTTTGTCAAGGTTGTCTTTATTTTGCATCCTCATTGTTGAAAACAAATGAACATAGTTCAACAGAATCTACCTATATGAAATTATCTAGCTTTACTGTAAGATTATGGCTTTTAAGTTGATAAATGTGCTTTTATAAATAGTGTCCTACCCCTGTATATACTAACTGTTCCTCAGAGTTTTCATTGAGTTTTGGTTGCATAATACGCCAAAGGTTATTTCTGTGCCTTCCTGTATCTGTAGAGATCTCATGCAATTTGAATGTCATGTAATAGAGTAACCATGTCTGCAGAGATTTTGTAAATAGACTTTTTTTTTTTTTTTTGTGTGTAAAGCTTTAAAAAGCTTCCAGCTTAAAAATATCTAATGGCAAGACAAGAATTAATACATTAAACATCTGCATGTTTGTCATCTGAATTGTCTTTTCTGTGATTTTGTTCTAAATGTTCTGCATGTGTTTAAGGACAAACCTGGTGGATTCCTTAATTATTCTTAACCTTAAAAATATTTTCATTAACATTTAGTAATTAGTAATTAACATTTAGTGTTTAGTAATTTCTACATTGATGTTTGGGTCATATTTATTTTTGATATTTTCTGATTTTCTCCCTAATTTAGTCGTGTCCAATTAGTCAAGGCTGCAAGGCTGACTATGATAGAAAAGGTATTAGAACATCGCCGCTCATTGTGTATGGAGCTGCACCACACCTGGACCGGGGGGGCAAATAAAGAAGTTGGCCCGGTTTGATTTGATTTTACTGCAGTTTGTGCAGTACTGAATTTGAATTTGGTGTTTGGTTGTGTTGCCTTAAAATTACTTGAATCAAATGATTGGTGTAGCCTTCCACAGTCAACTTAATAGCTTGCTTAAGTTTGTTCAAGAATGCGCATTTCTCCAGAAAGAGCTGGTAAGTAAAGCAGGATTGTAGGCCTGTGACAATGGGGGCGTGGTTGAGTGTCAGCTGTGGATAGAGAGTACTGTAGGTGGGTTGCACCAACAGGTTAAAGAGTGATGATTCTCACCCATGTCCATGTTTGTTTCTCTCTGCATCGACCTACAGCGAGATGTGTTGAGGAACTTGAACAGAGCCACAGCCACAAAATTCATGAGTTCCATTTTCAGTTGCTCTTTTCTAAGTATTTAAATAAGACCAAGCCAAGGAGATCTCCTAGACTTCCACCTGCTGCCCGGATTAATCTGTTGGAAGACTCAAATCTTCTTCTTCTTGCTGCTCCTCTACATAATCCTATTCTCAATCTCTGACAAGACTTCAAGGAAGAAGTCCCTTTCTCCCAGGACCTGCCCTCTACAGTATGAGTATATATATCATAGGGGTGCTTAACGAATTCTTAACAAGAGTCCCTGGTAATGTAGTGACTGTAAGAAAAACTCCAGTAGAACTAGGATTTCTAAAGCTGCTGGTCAGAGAGGCGGTTTTTCCAGGCAGTGGATGGTTGATCAACACATATTTACTATGGATGAAACAGGTTAGCCCACGGTTCCATATTTACCTCAGGTTTTTTATCAAATGGTGTGCTACTGCTCTGGAATTTATAGAACAGAAAAGAAAATCACGATATTAAAGGTGAATATCCACATACTTCCTCATCCTACACTGTATGAGAATGTTGCACCTGAATGTAATACATTTCAATAAAACTATTAAATGAACAAGGATGTAACATTGATTGTGATAAGAGTGGTGTGGTCACACACCATGCTGTGAAGGGCCAGGTGAGTGGCAGGTGGAAGGCATGGAATGCGCACCTGATGAGAGAGAATACTGTCCACCTATTTAGTGTTTCCTGAGCAGAGAGAATGGACAAGAGAGATTCGGGTTTGTGTGAGGGAGAATACTGTACTGAAAAGAAAATTCACAATGAGCAAGTGAACCAACTTTTACTCATCAGTGTCCACCTTCCATTTCCATCATTACCCTGTCACAGTGATCTATATATAAGTAAAAGAAAGGTGTTGTCTGTACATTGGCCAGAACTCACTTTTTCAGTGATATTTTTAGGTTTTATGAACTAGACAACCAAAACCAGACTCAGAGAATTGTCTGTCTGTACAGTATGTCTGTCTGTATGTCTGTCCAGTCAGATTTTGTCACAGCATCACACAAAACTGGAATTCACTGAAACTTTGGCAGTCCTTCGTAGTTAATGAAATGAAATCAAAATAACAAGAACATCTCTGTAAGATTAGAGCAAACATATTCACAGCAGTCTGAGGGCATGTAAAATACCTGAACTGAGAGCTCAGTGTTAAATTTTGTTAACCTTACAAAATGTAATATTTTTGTATTAATACAGTAAGTTACACAGTTCTGCTGTTCAGACAGACATGTACATGGGCTTCAACCTGAAATAATAATATCACTGATTACATTAAAGCTTATCAGATTATTTTTTAGATCAAACTCTTTAATTACACTGATGTGTATATATATATATATATATACACACCCCATAATGGTTGATATATTCCCAGTCTGCCAGTAAAGGGGGTATAATGTTTGTGTGCATACAGACTCTGTGCTTTAAACAGCCTGTTCTGTGATGAAGTCTCTTTAGGGAGTGACTTTACTTTTGGCTCGCACAACACACACACCACCATTACTGCATCATGGTTTCGTCACAGAGAAGCTCTTACAGCAGCTCGCGGTGTGTATTGAGCAGTGTCTTAGTGGAAGAAATGCTGTGTGTGTGTCTGTGTGTGTGAGAGGCATTCAGGTGCAGCTCTGAGCACAATACACTGGAACACACACCTGATGCGTAAAAATACTGATCTCTCGCTCTGTCTCTCATTTTCCCCCAAACTTATACAGCTTATGGCTATGGTTTTGTTTTTACATTCCCAGTGTTAAGAACTGAAAAGTTGAGAGAGTTCACAGCATATAGAAGAGGACAGCTGCCTCTTGCCACTTGCCCCAGTGTAGATCTGCTCCTGGGCATTAGAATAATCCCAGAATAATATAGGTTTTCTATGCATACAGTATATATATTGTTGTCAGTCAGTGTTCAGTCACAATTGTCTGCCTGAATATGATTGGCCACAGTGATATACAACCCTCTTTTATTTTGCACCTGACACACAGTGGTTACTACTGTATGCTTCACCTCACGTTGGCGTGATCCATCTGTCATCATCACACTTTTCTTTATAAGGAAGCATAGATGCACACTGGCTATTTCATTTGGAGAAGTAGCACATTCAGTGGGCAGCAGACACACATCATTTCCAAGACTTACATTTGATTTTGATAAGAGAGCCATCCCTCTTCCATCTTGCCTAAATCTCTAGTTTTATTATGGCATTATTCTACGTCATAGGAAACTAGTTATACTCAAAACTATGCTGTATCAAAAAGGTCAATATTATAGTAAGAATTGTGGCATCGCCAATATTTACACAAAAGTACAAGGATGAGTCAAAATTTATTTTAATTAACTTGCATCATTTTTCAACATAATCTTCTTTCTTTTTAATACTCTTTGTCCATCTGTCAACATGCTTTCGTACTCCATCCCAAAAAAAATCATAAAAGAATGTGTTTCATCATAAAAAATAAAAAAAATTTAGGCTGAGCTGTAAGCTACTTCACTTCTTCATCAGAAGTGAATTTTCATCTTCGTGGGGCTGCTTTCAGGGGACCAAACAGGTGAAAGTCACACGAAGAAAGATTCGGACTATAGGGAAGATGCTTTGGGCAAACCTGTGTGGACGTGTATCGTCATGCAATATCGCAATGCCCTTAGATATCAGTCATCTGCATTTAATCTGAAGTTTAGGCTTCAGCTCTTCAATAAGCGTCTCACTGTAACAAGCACTGTTGATTGTTGAACCTTTTTCATGATAATGTCCTAATACTGGCCCCTGAGAATCCCAGAAAACTGTAGCATTGATTAATTTTCCAGCTGATGATTGACTTTTGAATTTTTTCTTGGTCTGTGATTGATGATGTTTCCATTCCAGACTCTGCTGTTTACTCTCAGGCTCGTAGTGATGAATCCGTGTCTCGTCACCAGTAATGATTCACTTTAAGAAACTTTCACCTTCCTTAGAGTATCGCTCCTAAAAAAAAAAAAATTGTTTGCAGATAACCAACCACTTCTGTTTACGCACTTCTGTGAGTTGTTTGTGCACCAGGTACACCCTCAGACTACAAAATAAACTAATCACTGCTCGCTGCTCTGCTTCTATGCAAATCACAAGCAGGCCATCCATTTTGCTCACACTGCAGTTAGAAAGGAACTGATGTAACATGTTCACACTTGCACAGCAGTGACTGGGGAGACAGTAGCCTTGAACAGAAACGCTGATAAGTTTTAATTTAACCCAGAGAGTGGATCATTTTTGACTGCATATAGAGCAAAGAATTATGTTTCATCTTTAGTTATAAAATAAATCTCCCCTTCTGCAAGTTTCCAGATCCTATATTTACCTTTGCATAAGGAACAATTGGACAGCATTTGACAAGCGCAAGACGATATACTGTATTGTGATAGTCCACTTGCACAATATTGTTTGAAGGGAAATTGTTCTAACTATATATTACTAAGCTGGGGAGTGACATGTTGTAAGTAGACATATATGTTAAGGTGGAGTAAGATATAAAAGTTTATTTTAATGACGCTGTATAAAAAGTTGAATGCTCAGATTTATCAGGCAGATCTATCTTTATTTTTTCATTCACTGGACATTCTATCAGCCACACTTACTGCATGCGGTCACCATGTAATCCTGAGGTACCTAATAAAGTGGACACAGAACAACATGGTGACTGCTCCTTACAGGACGTTTACTGTTCATGCATTCCTAGACTGCAATTTTTGATTAAATGGTTTATATTTATAAATAGTCACCTTGATGGTCATGTGTGTGTGTGTGTGTGTGTGTGTGTGTGTGTGTGTGTGTGTGTGTGTGTGTGTGTGTGGGAGGCTTCTATAGTTATGAATAGCCACAACAGGAAGAAAGTGAACACAGCTAGTGTAGAGTAAGAGTCATTTCAAAAGCAGCACTGAAGCCAAAGAGCATTCGTAATCACCATAAAAGAAGAATTATACAGTAAGTACGTAATTCCACAAAATATATAATTGCTGTTTTTAATAAATGTTACTTAACATGAAGAATTCTTCTCTTCTTATATATCTGAAGTTCTCCTTATATATTTTCTAAAAATCTTTTAAGCTGACAAATAATTTAATGAAAAGTTAATAGTGAAGTATATGTTTTTAGTAAATGGTGCTTCTAGAACTCATCATACAGAGTGTGTGACGACACCTGTGAACATGGTTGGAAGTGAACCGGTTTGAGTTTTCTTTGTAAAATTTAGCATTCACGATCAGAGCAGGGTTACATCCAGTGATCTCAAACTATTAGCATTTTAAGCTTATATTCATCACAAGTAAAAATAATAATGATAATAAGCACACTGGCCCATGATGTTACTGATCAACAACAGACTAAAAACAAAGACTTAAGTCTTTATCACTGAAGAAATATGATGCTCTGATGTTTCTTATGGTAATGAATCAGATGTGTGCTATGTTGGCTGCTGAATCCTCAAAGCATGTACATTTGGGGGAAGTAGCCTTTCCTCAGCTTGTGAAAATAGCAATAATGTTACTGTACATTCATGTACTATATAACACACACGCACAATAATGTAGGAACTCACATGCCATTCCCTGAAGGAGCTTACAACCATAAACCACAGAAATAACACTACAAAATAACATTACAGAAACATGGAGAAAGGTCATTGCTGGTGTTAATTAACCAAATTCTTATCTCTTTTTTTGTGCTCATTTTTCATGCATGAAAAGTGCCTTACTGAGGCCCCCTGATGGTGAGGCCCTGTGATGGTCCTGTGAGGACATAAACAATCCAAGTTAGGAGAAATGTTGGCATTTACAACAGCATCTCATATTGTATGGGCTAGAGGCCCTGGCTCACACTCTTGATTTTGGTTTTATGATAGTATTACTGCACAAACAATTTCACAGTGTCCTTACAAAAAACTTCTGTCTAAATTCTGTGATTTTAAGATTTAAGAAACATTAGGCTTTGCCTTATACAGTCAAAGTAGATGCAATTTTGTAACCTTATATGATTATTTATGTGTTTAATTTATATATTGGTGCAAATGCATATATTCAATGATGCAACATTTAACCTGCAAATCTGAGATAACTGTCCAATTTCAATGTCTTGATGAAGACATGATATACATGCCTTTATCTGTACAATCAACTCTCTTTATTTCTTTTCCATAACTCTCTCTCTCTCAGACTCAAAGTAAAGAAACAATTATGAATGTCTCAGTGGAGAATGGCATCTACTCACCTGCATCCCATGAAGAGGACATGTTCTTTACCATCTTTTACATCATTGTTCTCATTGTATCTGTTCCGTGCAATGTGCTGGCCGTATGGGTTTTCATTCATAGCAAGAGCTCCTCCTCTTCCAAGGTGTTTCTGCTGAATCTGGCTATAGCTGACATGTGTTATGTTTTGGTACTGCCCATGCGTGTGATTTATCATGCTTCAAACAGTGCCTGGCTGCTTGGAGATGCAGCTTGTCGCCTGGTGGGATTCCTCTTCTTTATAAATCTCTACTGCAGCATGTACCTCATAACTTGCATCGGCCTGGATCGCTTGTTGGCCCTTAGTCTGCCCCTGAAGTACCAGTCCCTGAGGAGAAATAAAAATGCTAAAGTGGTATGTGCCATTTTGTGGGTGTTGGTGACTTGTTCAATGGTCCCTGTGCTCATTTCTCCCCAAACGGAGATCAGGAGGCCATCAGGGAGGAATGTCACTCACTGTAACCAGCTATACTTGGAGAAAAGCTCTTTCAAAGCCCTTGTCTCAACAGCAGTTGCAATCACTATTCCTCTGGTCACTCTAATGGTATCTTACATGCTTATTTTTCTCAAGCTTAGAGGGATGACATTTCACCAGAGAACATCTGGCCAAATTAAAGCAGTCAGAATGATCGTGCTGACATTGGCTACCTTCATAGTGGCCTTTGTGCCCTATCATGTGCACCGTTTGCTTTATATTGAGCACCACTTACACAACAAATCTAGTAATAAAGATAGATCTTTGGCCTTTGCAAACCGATTAACTTCTGCTCTCACATGTGTTAGTGGTATAATGGATCCAGTTATGTACTTCTTCCTGGCTCGTAATTACCAGGCGACTCTGCTACAGCTTTGTGGAAAAGCAACAAACCAAGACAGGCGACCGTCCACAACCTGAACTTGACACATCTCACTGGAAATATTTACAAAGCCTACATTTAATATAAGTGCATAATAAAAAAAACATAATAATAGTCATTGAAACATTTTTTAAACAAGACTACTATTTACTAATTTTGTTCAAAGAAGCACAACCACTCTGATATACCGGCCTTTCACATTTGGCTACATTCATTAATCTTTTATGAATGTTTTGTATAAATGATTTGGTAAGAAAAACTGAACCAAATTGTTCATCAGACTCACAAAAGTTTCAGAAACCCTGATTTACTTTGTATTCTCATCTGTATGCTTGCTAAACATTTGTATTTATTGATGCCCACAAAACTCCCTAAAATGCTCACTGACTGCCATCAGTAATGGCTAAACATTGTGTAAGAGACAAATGACAAGAAATGCCTTATATTGTCTGACAGCAAAGCTATGAGTGTATTGAACACTGAATGTATTGAATGACCAGGTTTTCACATCTATGGAGTTTTTCTTTTCTGATAGCAGGGGAATATTTCATGATTCAATATTTGTGAAAGAGTGAAAGGGAATATTCACGCAAGAAATATTGCATGCTGTACCTAAAGCTTAGGGCAGTTGATTGAAATATGGGAGTTTTACAGTATTTGTGTTTATTTGTTTGGCCAGGCAGTGTAGTGTATATGATATGAAGTCAATTAATCCCTTTACACTCATCAGGAGTACAAGGAGGATACAAACATTTTCCCCAAAATTTCAAGATGTTAATAAATCCATTTTCTTCTGTTAATGCTCCGATGAAAGATTTTATACATTTTCATTAATTTATTTTGTATTAAACTGGTGACAAGATGTATTTTTTTCATTTTCTCGTCTTTTTTATACTCTCCAATATGTTATACTGTAGTTTTTTAGCTTTATTATTTTTTTTTTGTTGTTGTTCTTTAACTTCCCATATTCATTTTCAACCCTCTGTGGATTAGAAATTGCTGTAATTTAATCTGTATAACCAAACTGTTTGCCTTTTAGTAATGTTGCTTCCATAAATGTTCATTTATTTCTTGAAGTATTGGTTCTGTACTGCATTTAGGGAACAACAGTAAAGCTTTTCTACAAACCAAGTCCAAACAGTGTGTATAATGCTTCCATTACATTTGACTCACTTTGACTGATTTCATCAAAGCCTGTGGTTTAGAAGCTCATCTCCCTCAGTGATGACGCAGTACAGAATGATTAATGCTGTGTCAATACAGTATGTACTTGGGGATATTTCTCACATTGACACTTTCCCTTAAGAACAAATACTATAGACAGGCTGTTTTAGTGAACTAATTAACATAAATGTGGGTTATTCTATAAGCAGTCAGCACCATTCATCTGAATTTAAACTACTTATTATTAGAACTCTTACTTCTAAAGCACTTACTGTAAATGAAACTATTACTGGTCAAAGATTAACTGTACTTTGTTTACCAGAAACTAGTTTGACAGGACATTAATAAGTAGCTTTAAATGAAGTTATTCTTCCAGGATCCTGTCCTCATTTAACCACCGGAGGAGGAGGCATTGCACATGTTTATTAATGTGTTACTAAGTAATCAGGATTTGAATTTAACTCTTTGAAGTTCCCATTTACTAACGTGGCAGATTTATGCACATAAAAAAATTGAGGCTCACTCTCAAATCTGGTTAAAATGCAGTTTCTTTTGTTTAAAAAAGATGCTGGAAAATGTTAATATTCTTTTTGATAATCTAAAAGTACAAGATCCAGAGAGCAGAGTGCATGTGTCTATTATATTAGTATATATTATTTAAAATATAACAAGACACACTCATTATAGCAGAAAAATCCTTGCCTTAATTTGACATTTACTCAAAGTGTCCACTTTATTAGACACACCTGTGCACATGCTCATTTATGCAAGTGTTCAAGAGCTTCAGTTAATGTCCATATTAAACATTCAATAAACATTTGAATTGGGAAAATAAAATGATTAATCACAGCATAATTGTTGGTACCAGATGGACTGGTTTAAGTAATTCAGATTCACACACAATTGCTCCTAATACACAGAAGGGTGTTCATTAATGGACAGTGAATGTACATTAAATATAGAAAAGATAGTTTCATTTCCTCAGTCTAAAATGGTTTCAGATACCTATTCAAATTCATTTAAACTGTGCGTTAGTCATAATACAGTACATTAACTTTTTGAAGGTTATCTTAACTTGATCAGGTGACAGAATGTTTAAAGTCAGTGTTCTGCTACACTGTAGGTAATGTAGCTCCACTTACGTAAAAGGAAGATAATTAAAATGTACCACCCTGGTGTAACAATCAAACTCACACATTAAAAGGGGTCACCATGTCTTATTCATGTACTCACCATAACTGCTTTTAGGAGATGAGAGTCTGCTTTGAAACTTCACACAGCCAGAGAAATAAGCTCAGAACTGAACTGGAAATTATCCTAAAGCTATCCCACTGCAGCACTGAGCAATGGCATATTCTCTCTACACTAATATTGAGTTTAATTATTTTCTATGTTATTTTAACAAAGGAGCTTTAAATTGAGCTTATCAGAATACGAATGTGGATTTTTATTTAGATCATATTGTGCGAGTCAGACATTGTGGTGGCACTTGATAGGTTACAGGGATGATATAAGAAAAAAAGCTTATGAGGAACTAGAATCAAAGGGGAACCTATCCTCTTCTAGTGACAACAAATATAATCTTATATTCTTATTTACAGTACCAAAGTTAACTAGTTCAAATACCAACAGCATGTAGTGGTGGGCCTGTCTCTGCAAAGTTGCTAATCAGTTGCAAATTACAGTAGGGATCTAAACTAAATGGCTTGTTGAAAGGGACAAGCAATGCCAATCATTTATTTACTTTCAAAAAATTATTTAACAGGAAGAAAAATATCACAGGAAATGCCTCAGTGTGTCGGGGGAAACCACACTGCATGCATGATGCCTATCGTTTATTGCATACAGGTATTACAGATACCTGGTGCCAGGAATTATTGACTTCTTGCTCATTAGGGATAAACTTAAAAAAAAAAAAAAATTTTTAAATACAGATTTTTTAAATTCCTGCTTTGCAACAATGTCCATTTTTAAAAGCACTATAGAAATAAAACTAAATTAAATTGAACATCTGGGCGGCTCAGCAGCTTAGTGGTTAGCACAAGAGGTGATAAAAAGAGTGGGTAAGTAAGAATGATTCATAGGTCACCTGACTGGAAAATGCCATGGCAACTGTAAAGGTTTTGGCTTAGTCATAGGTTGGCTTCCCAGGATCTCTAGAAGCACCCCTGGTTAGCTCTGTTGCCAAACCTCTGATGATTGGGGTATGATCTTCTTCTTTTGACTACTCTTGTTAGGGGTAGGATGATTTGTCTCCACGTAACTGTCTGCCACATCTTCCTTTATCACTCCAACCTTCAATGGTGATGGGGATTGTATTTATCAACATTTACACGTGCATTCATACACTATATGGGAAAGGCAGTTACTGTACCCTTATCTGCAGAGGTGGAAAGAGTAATAAAATTTTGTACTTAAGTAAAAGTACTGTTACTTTAGTGAACTTTTACTGAAGTAC
>JAQMYG010000033.1:5927145-5942367 GCA_030014215.1 Clariallabes teugelsi
AAAGCATGATGTTTCCACCCCCATGCTTCACAGTAGGTATGGTGTTCTTTGGATGCAACTCAGCATTCTTTCTCCTCTGAACACGAAGTTCTATTTTGGTTCCATCTGACCATATGACATTCTCCCAATCCTCTTCTGGATCATCCAGGGGGGACACTGCGCCACCAAGAACCGCAGGATTTGAGTTCCTGGCGGCGCAGTGTGTTACTGTTGGTAGCCTTTGTTACTTTGGTCCCAGCTCTCTGCAGGTCATTCACTAGGTGAGATCGTGGAGATGCGTGGAGCCCCAGATCGAGGGAGATTATCAGTGGTCTTGTATGTCTTTCATTTTCTAATAATGGCTCCCACAGTTGATTTCTTCACACCAAGCTGCTTACCTGTTGCAGATTCAGTCTTCCCAGCCTGGTGCAGGTCTACAATTTTGTTTCTGGTGTCCTTTGACAGCTCTTTGGTGTTGGCCATAGTTTGAAGTGTGACTGTTTGAGGTTGTGGACACGTGTCTTTTATATTGAAAATGAGTTCAAACAGACCAAATACTTATTTTACCGAGGAATTTACCAATAAATTCTTTAAAAATCCTACAAAGTGTGTTTTTTTTTTTCTTATTTTGTCTCTCAAAGTGGTATACCTATAATGAAAATTACAGGCCCCTCTCATCTTTTTAAGTGGGAGAACTTGCACAACTGGTGACTGACTAAATGTAAGTGTAAATATATGCAAGTCAGATCTGTCAGAGCATGAAATAATTGTTTTTATCTTTTATGTGATTGAGCCATTGATTAACAGGTAACAGAAGTATTTTTTTTTTTTTTTTGCTGTACCAATTTGTAATTTTGCCTCCAAAAAGCAAGGTTTCTGTGAGAAGTGCACATACTTCCATACCTCATTTTCAAGTGAGTGATTATCATCTGTATTATAGATGTGCATCCATACTCTGTATGTGTTAATTTGCCATGTGGCTACAGTTTACCATGCTTTCACTACTTAATCAGAATGAATCCCTCTTTAACATCTACAACAATTCAAGTCCTTAAAATTTGCAGAAATCCTTAATTTGTAATGCTGTGATTTGTGCACTCATTATGTGTGGTTCTTTAGCTTATTTGAGTATATGCACACTACATGCAAGCCATATTCCCGAAGAGAAACATGAAACCTATAGAATGTTGCATTTTTTTACTTACATTGTACAGTAAGGAGCTTATACAACAGTTTTCCTTCACTCTACAGACTGTGGCCCACTTTGCACCTGGACCCTCTCAATCCAAGAGAAGTGAAAAGTGTCCTCAATACAGAATGTCTGAACACTGACATGAAACCCACGAAAGAGCAGGTGTGTGTCTCCTGTATTATTTGTACAGCATTCGTTTTACATGTAGCTCAAGTTGCCATGTCTCAGAAACATCACTGTGATTACTGAGAATGCTCATTCACTGTTCTCTTATAGGAGAAGAAGTTAGAGAGACATTGTCGTTCTGCGTCCACCTGCAATGCGCTGTATGTCTCACTGCTAGCCAGACTCCTCACCCAGTGAGTGATAAACCCAGTTAAATAAAGGAAGTCACTTTGAGTGTAAAATGTGCTATAGAGAAGCATACAGTGTAATATAGGATTCCTGTGTGTGTATGACATGTTAAAAGGCACTTTTTTATGGGAAAATCACTTTTTGTTCTTTTTTGTTCATTTTCATGGGGTTCCAGGTTGTGTGCCACAAACAAAATATATGAAAATGTTTTCTTTCTTCGAATTGTGTCCATAAATGTGCTGAAAGAAGATAGTTAGATAGAACCAGATAAATAGATATATACTTTATTTCCATTGCACAGGATGCGACTAAATTCAGTGTCACTCCTTATGGTGCAGGGAATAGAATACAAAGAATAAACTATAAAGATACATATAAAATAGTACAAGTATTGAATTATATAATCAGAAAGTACTTGATTATAGTAATTAGACAGTAATTGATATATTAAAGCAGCTGAAATATTGCCCTTAAGCAGTATTGCACATGTTGAGAAGTGTAATTCGACAAGATTTTAAACTTTAAATATAACAATAAAAATTAAATTGAATAAGACTGAAATATTGCACATGACAGTATTGTACTTTTGTTTGTTGAAGCACATTATTCTTCATCTTTTTTCTTAGCACTAGATCATCTTCAACATTGGATAGAATTTTGAATCAGAGTGTGTCATGTCAGGACATAGTGGCTTTGTACAGACTGAGCCTGAAGATGATCCTGGATTCACTGAACACAGACAGAGAGAGGCACGTCATGAGAGAAGTGAGTTTTATGTCTTAACATACTGTATGTGAGTGCATACCACTCTAATGAACAATTCAGAAATACTTTGCCAAACATTATTTAGCATTACCAAACAATGCTGATAAAAACACTACAAAAAAAAAAATATATATATAAATGATTTAATACACAAGGATTAATCACCAGCTTTATATTAACCACATGTTAGCTGGATCTAAACTTGCTCTTAGAATGCTACAAAGTATTTTACTTAGTCATATTTTACTTATAATTATGTGTGTGTGTTTGCGTGTGTGTGTGTGTGTGTGTGTGTGTGTGTGTGTTATTTTCTTCTACAGTTACTGTGCCTGCTCTGTGCAAGTCATAATGGTGTTAGTGAGTCTGAACTCTTGGAGATTTTCCCAGAGTTGTATTTCCCAGCCCTCTCCTCTCTGCTCTGCAGTCTGCAGAAACTCCTCATCGTCCGCTTCAGCTGTGGCCTCGTCCGCTTTCAGCACCCGCAGGTGGTTTTTTTGTGTGTGCATGAGAGAGAGAGAGGGAGAGAGAAGCATTTTCACATCTTATTTTCAGTTCACTGGTCAAAATGCCTGGTAATAATAATAGTCAAAGTAAATATAGCTACAATAGAAAGCTATCACTAAACAGGAAATTGTGTCTGAGGAATACACCATCCCTTGTGAGATAGAGTGTCAGTAATGATGTTGGTCCATGGTTATTAGTGTTTCATTTTTGCAACAGCTTGCAAAAAGCTTATATACGAGTTCAGCGATCTGTATCCCATCTACAGCAGGCTATACTGTTTCCTGCCTGTGCCAAGCCAAGCATACCAACATAGAAGGGCTTCTTTCTGCAGATTCAGATAGAAGAGAGAGGGACGCATCTTATGCCCAGTGCAAACTGCAAATACATATTTGACGCCTTTAATTTTAGGTCTGCAGCAGCAGATGTTTCCACAAAGTAAGAAAGGGAAAAATATAACATTTTCTTATAGCCTTTAGACTAAACCTGAAAACATATTTAATACAGTTTAAGGATTTTCTAATATTACAGATGTTTTGTTATAGCCTTATGCCATTATCCATCTAGGAACTTCTGTAGTCCAATAGGGGCCGTGGAGGCCAATGGTGACCGTTGTATTTATTCCTATTTTACGACTGTGGTGGAACCTCCGGTCAACATTCACACCTGCATTCACACACTACGGGGAATTTGGAAACGGCAGTTAGTCTAATCTGCATTTCTTTGGACCGTGGTGGGAGGAAACTGGAGTAGCCACACGCCATGTCACAGACCCCTGGAGATGCAAGGCGACAGTGCTAACCATTGCTCCATCGTGCCGCCTAATAGCCTGATGGTGGCTGTTAAATTGTTTTTTTTCTAATCATTGCTGTTCATTGAATAGAACTGATTTAAGATAATTTTCATTCTTTTATCAGCCTATGGTTTATTATAAATTACTGGCAGGCACCACTTACACTCTTCACTGCAGCAGTATACTCTAATAGCAGTGCTCTCTTCCAGCAGGATAGCGCTTCCTCCTGCACTGTAATGACAGTAATGCTCAGGGATGGTTTTAGGAACATGAAAAAGAGTTTAAGGTCAAAGGCACAAGAAGGACCTGCACAATATTAGGCAATATGGAATATAATACAATAATACATATAATACAATATTTAATAGAAATATATAATGTTTATAGTACCATTTTAAAATGTTTTGTGTTTAAAAATAAATAATTTATGTGTGTGTGTGTGTGTGTGTGTGTGTGTGTGTGTGTGTGTGTGTGTGTGTGTGTGTGTTTTCTGTGTAACATGACCAGGCTTCTGAGGCTGTAATCCAGGAGTTCCTCAATGGAGGAAGATGTTGCTCATCGTTCAGGGAGAAACTTATTCAGTATTTTAACCAGAAGCTTAGGTCAGTATCTTGTCTGAACACACACACACATATATGCACATGCTCCCCTAATCACAACAAGTTGGTTAAGTGTGTGTTTACCTGTGTGTGTACAGTGAGAACACAGTGACATGGCGTGTTGCTGATGAGTTGCCATGGTTACTGCAGCAGCAGGGAGAAAAATGTAAACTCCAGCTATGTCTGCTCAACCTGTGTGTCTCCCAGAATCTCTACAAAAGGTGCCACCTTCCTTTCTCCAAACATTGTTGATTATTATCTGTCCTATATCAGTTTGTCCTATAATCTGTCTTATACTCTATTCACCAGCATTCTTAGTTATTTTTTTCATTTTCATGTTTGTTCTCACCATCATTCCACCAGCCTTCTTTTCTTCACACTTTCCCTCCTATCTGTCACTGTCCATCGATTATAAAAAAAATAAAAAAATAAAAAAAAGAATGACATATATGACAGACATTTCATATAAATAATCTGTTTACAGTGAAACTTTCAGGAACCGAGAATAACACCCAGGCTTCTTTTATTATAATGGCACAACCACAAAAAAACTAGTTTGTGCTGTTGCTAACCTGTTTTAGAGTTGTATAAAAATGTGCAGATATAATAAAACATGGTATTTGTCAGGGGTCATTTCTCAGAGCTGTTGGCGTACTGGCAGTTTGTTGGGAAGGATAAAGTGGCCATGGCAGCTGAATATTGTGAGGCTCTGAAGGAGTTTGAGCGGAATTGTGAGAGCGAAGAAAGCATGAGCAGACTGGCTAACCTGTATGAGACACTCGGGCGATTCCTCAAAGACCTGGGGCTCCTCAGTCAGGTACAGTACACACAAGCACACGCATGTATATACTCACTTTCTCTCACAAAAGTGCTATTCCTCTGGTGTGTTGTTGTGAATGGAAATCTTGAAATCTTGTGAGTGAACAGAATCCGTTACAGATGTCACCAAAACACTGCAATATTATCTGAAACTATCTAAATGTTTTGGTTGTATATACAATATAGATGTGTTTCTTTAAACGCTGAAGGAAGCAAAAAAATTCAAATCATCACTAACATTGCAGAAACATGTTAGTTAGTTTAGGATGTCATTATTCGTAATGATTATTGTTTGATTTGCCAGTGCGGTATATGTTTGGTGTATATGTGTGTTTTGTTTTTCCAGGCAGTTGCCCCCCTGCAGCGCTCCCTAGAGATTCGTGAGACAGCTCTGGATCCAGATCACCCCAGTGTGGCCCAGTCCCTACACCAGCTGGCTGGAGTTTACGTCCACTGGAGGAAGTTTGGCAACGCAGAGCAACTGTACAAGCAGGCCCTGGAGATCAGTGAGAATGCATATGGAGCGGAGCACTCGAGTGTGGCGAGAGAACTCGACTCCCTCTCACTCCTCTACCAGAAACAAAACAAGTACATCCTTTGCTACAAATCACGTTCATCAAATAAGGAATAAATCACAAGAGCATTTACAGTTTTTATTTAAGACAAAAATTACCATTTAACCACTTTAGTTATAATTAATGATCTGGAGCATCCATGAAAACGAGTTTGTTCCTGTTATTATGTACATTACAGAAGCTATAAACAGTAGCCCCTTTCACCTGAGGGGTGACTCTGGGCCCTCAGGGCATGGGGGTGTGCTGTGGTGTCTGGCACCGGGACGCTAACACGAATCGGACATGTTTGTCAGGCGCATTCCATGGATGTTCGAAATTTGGAGGCCGGATTAACAACCATAAACTCTTTTCCTGCTAAGCCCCATACGTGGCAGTCTGTGAAGCACTGGGTGTTCTGGTGCCTTCCCCTTGTGAAAAAGCATTGACTTTTTTTAGCAAGTTGTGCTGTGTTAGCTTTTCTGTCTGATTGGACCAGATGGGCTAAGCCTTTGCCTCCCACGGGCGCTAATGAGCCTGTAAATCGTAACATATCATGATCCTGTCACCCACCAGGTTACTGGTATATCATCTTTAATGAGTGTTATTCAGTTCACCACATGGTGTTCGTGTTGGTGCTAATCAGCTGATGTCGTCTTAACGCCTTTAGCACAATTTCAAAGTTAATAAGTAAAAAATGCAGTTTGTCATCCTATCAAGAAACTTGATCATCCTTTGTCCTGAGGACTTTCTGGAGATTCCTCCCAAAGATGTTAAATGATAGGAAATCTTAACATATCAACAATAATTAATTTGTATTTATTAAATAATTCAATTTAGATTTATTTGTAGTGGACTTTTATCATACTACCCAGTCACCCAGGCATGCAGTGCCGGTGCCAAGCCCGGATAAAATTAGAGGGTTGTCAGGAAGGGCATCTGGCATAAAACCTATGCCAAGTTGTTGTATGGATCGAATGGCCTGCTGTGGCCTCTTGATGGGAGCAGTTGAAAGAACAACATATAAATAACAACATACAAACTTGCAGCTTTATCAGTTAGTCGTTGATGAGCTAGTCGGAGGTGACAGTGGCAAGGAAAAACTCTCTGAAACTACATGAGGAAGAAACCTTGAGAGTAACCAAACTATCTACATTTGGCTTAACTAAATAACTAAATAAATCTTTCTGTAACTTTGTTCTATAAGATTGAAAGTACAGTTGTATAAAAGAAAATGTTTCAGTTAAGAAAAAGTACATTTTGTAGAGGTTACCAACTGTTCTGTGATGGAGACTTGTGTCAAAGTCTGTTCATGGTAGTGTCAGTCCCAAAGCTGTGATTGCAGTCGCAAGAATAATCTTTTATTAATGTGTTTTCTTTCTCAGGTATGAGCAGGCTGAGAAGCTGCACAAGAGATCAGTCAAGATCAGGCAAAAAATGGCTCGGCAAAAAGGCCACATGGTGAGAAGCGATTCATATTTTATTTGTATCTTTGCAGCTCCTGTTAGGATTTTTCTTGTCTAAATGTATTACTGTATTAATTATTTCACGCTATCTGTGTGTGTGTGTGTGTGTGTGTGTGTGTGTGTGTGTGTGTGTGTGTGTGTGTGTGTGTGTGTGTGTGCGCGTGCGCAGTATGGGTTCACTCTATTGCGCCGCCGAGCGCTGCAGTTGGAAGAGTTGACTCTCAGTAAAGACTCAGCTGATTGCGCCAAGACTCTCAATGAACTCGGGGTCCTCTACTACCTCCAGAACAACCTTGAGTCAGTAACTCCCTCTTTTGTCAGCTTTTTTCCACTTTAAATAGGATTTTGTACATTAGTCCTGTCTTGTGCTGGTGGAAAACTGTGAGGGGTTTTTGCAGTAAATGATGATGTAGCAGTAAAGTATTCTGGGCCTGAAGAAAATATTCTTCAGTAGTTTGATCTGAAATACAATGGAGGAAATGTTTTGAACTTGATTTTTGGCAAGCTCAGTACCTTTTTCCATTTATGATTAAAAAAATCATCGTGTAAAATATCGGAATAATCTGTTTCACACTAGCTGTGTTAGACAATATTTCTTCAATCCAAATGAAATCATTCTTTCCAGTTTAACTGTTTACACGGACACTGGTCTGATAAAATGTGTTTACATGCTCAAAGCATTTAATTAGAATGGAATGTTTTTGACATGCATGTTGTGGTTCTGCCCACTGTGAAGTGTTTAATCTGCTGGAAATATAACGGAAGTAGTAGTATTTTTCTCCAACATTGTGGTTAGGTTCCTATTTTTTCCACAAAATCCCGCATTCTGTGTTATGATTGGTTACACGAATGCAGTCTCATCTACGATGAGTTAGAAGCTTTACTACGTACGAAATGCAAGCTAATGGAAGCAAAATTTCTCTCTTGAAAACGAGAGAGAAATAATTGGATGAAATGTTTACATGGCTAATATTTACTTACAGAACGGGTTTACACCACCTCTCTCATTCAGATTGAAAATTAGTTCTGATTTTGCCAGATCGAGTTCAGACTGTTCCAGTTGTTTACATGATGCAGTTTTTGCCGCTATAATTCTGATTATTAGATACTGTATTAGGATCCCTGGAAACAAACCTATTGATTGCTAAAATCCTATTGATTTTATGTTATAAAGCATTGGTGTTTCTCATTTCTCATCTGTTAATCCAGTGTTTAGGATTGACTATTAATGTCTGACAGTGGACTGTGATTTAGTACAGTTAAAAGTTGTTTAGGTAATAAAAATAAAAAATTAGAATGTGTCCTTATTGTAAATTATACAACAGTTAGTTCCAGTAATGTGATTGGACAAAAGGCATTTCATGCGTCCTGATATAGAGTATAACAGCACTGGGTAAACATCATTCTAATATTCATTAATTGCACTAACTATAGGTTGTCGGCTCCACCAGTTGCACTTAGTTAGTTCGCCAGTTGCCGAAGGGTATGTCAAGTCAAGTCAAGCAAGTCATGTAGGCTTTTATTGTCATTTTAACCATATACAGTTTAGTACACAGTGAAACAAAACAACGATCTACCAGGGCCAAGGTGCTACATACAACATAAATGAACAACATAAATTAACAAAACTAACTAGCTAACTAAGAAACCTAATTAGCTGACTAGCTGAGATAATACATATTGACATTTTTAAAGTCCTATACAAAAATGACAACATAACGATCACATGCAAATGTGCAAACAAGAGCAACAGGATGACAACATGACACATTTCAGTACTTTTTAGTGATGAGGTAATGAGTTGCGGTAGTGGGAGGAGAAACAGTAACCAGTAAACATTTCTTGTAAATAGCAGCAATGATAGAAGAGTTTTGTGCAAATAAAAAGTAATATATTTTGTGCAAAAGAGCAATTACAGGTTGGTATGAACAATTGTTAGATGGTTGTTGATCAGTGTGTTTGCACCTGTGTGTGTCAGGTATGTGTTGGCAGAGGCAAATAACATTAAATAAACTAACAAATCGTAATACTGTATGTTGATAATAAATAGCAGTTTTATCTGATATCTTCTGCATTACAGCCGTGCTGATATTTAGTACAACAGCACTCCCTCTCATGTGATATTGCTTAAGTAATTGTTGCAGGATTGTAACAGTAATCACTATATTTATTGGTTATTTTTCCATAACAGCAATCCCTGTTGTTTTTTACTCTGCGCTTATCACTACCACAATCATATGTAAAAACTTATTTAAATAAAGATTGACCTTTTTTTAACAATATAATAAAAAACTAGAGTTGAAGTTTTATACCTGTGCTTTAAACTCATGTGGATAAATCAGTGATCCTGATTGTTTGCTTTATAGTAAATCATTGGTGTGTAACAGTTGTTGGATTGTAACATGGATGTCTCACATTGTGTTAAAGTACAGCGAAGGTGTTCTTGATGCGTTCCTTGGAGATGCGGCAGCGTGTCTTGGGTGCTGATCACCCGGACTGTGCTCAGTCTCTGAATAACCTGGCTGCCCTGCACTGTGAGAGGAAGGATTACGAGAGCGCTGAGCAGCTGTACGAGAAAGCACTGGAAATCCGCAAACAAGCCCTCGCTCCAGACCACCCGTCTCTCGCCTATACCCTCAAACATCTTGCCATGCTTTACAAGCGCAGGGTGAGACACATACACATGCTGCAGCACGCTGTTTTACTCAACACTGTGTTTAGATTAGCTGACAAATATTAGAAAGAAATGAAAGAAAACTTCATTATTTCTAGCATCTCGTGACTGTTAATATGAAGACAGATCCTATACAAATTTTGCAGGTTTCTTTCGTGTCCTGCCTACAGTTTATTTATCCTTCTGCCATCAGTGTTGTGTTTACCCAGCACACATAGGCTTGGGGGGCCCCCTACTGGCCACAAGTTAACTCATTTGATGGCCCAGACACATAGAAATAATCAACCATGAAGCACGCTTATCCAAATAGCTCGAAAACAAAAGAAAAGAAATTAAATACTGAAAGTTTTTGTTTTAAAACAAAACATTTTGTCTTATACCTGACTGTAACCAGTTTGTGTGCTGTTATGCAGTTCAAAGTAAAATATATCTGGTTTATATTTGTCTCACTTAATTCTATATACTCAATATTACTGTTGTGCAAATCAAAAGAACATCTTAGGCAATGTTGGGGCATGGGGGCACCAGGTCCTAGCTTTGCTTGGGGCCCCCAAAATGGTAAACTTAGAAGAGTAACTTAGTCCAAAATGTTAAGTATGTTTGTTGGTGTGTCTGTTTGTGTGTGTTTAGGGGAAGATGGAGAAGGCGGTGCCTCTCTACGAGTTGGCTCTTGAGATTCGAGAGAAAAGTTTTGGGCCCAAACACCCGAGTGTGGCTACAGCTCTTGTTAACCTTGGTGTGATCTACTGTCAGCTGGTAAGGCTGGAGGCCACAGTACTGTACACACTCTGGGCAAAAGGAAGTCAACATTTAGATATTTAATATTAAATAAGCAAACACTTAAGAGCCTGTAATTTGTTAAATACCATAATTATTAATGTGTTTCATCTGGCAGCAATTCTTTTAACCATAACTGATGCAGCAAACAGCTTCTCACTTCTTAAACCACTGTGTTGAAGACACACACAGTGTCCACAGTACAGTACAAGCCTCTAGAGGCAGTGGTATGATCTGGGGGTGCTTCAGATGGTCAGGTCTAGGCTAAGCAGGGTTATGTGGCAAAAAAGAGTCAGCTGACTGAACTGAAAGACTAGGTTATCACATCTGTGCATTCTTCTTCCCTGATGACACGAGCATATTCCAGGAACGCGAAAGAGTGGTTCTGGGAGCATAAGGAATCATTTTCATACATGATCCTTAAGCTCATTGAAATTCTTTGGAATGTGCTGAAGACAACTTTATGGAGTCTTTAACTCTCCCATCATCAATATAATATCTCAGGCTGAATGCACCTGTGGATGGAAAAAACAATGTTGTGAAACAATGCAAGTGCACATCATAATCAAAGCTAATGTTTTTCACTCAAATATTAGAGTGTGTGACTTTTTTTTTGGCTGGCAGTGCATTTTTTATTTATTTATTTTTAAAATATTTTTTGGGATTTTGTCCAGATTTTCTTCCTATTTTTTTTAGTCATGTCCAATTCCTCCCCGTCACTAGGAGCTCCCACATTAAGGCTACTACACCTCAGTCGGGAGGGTCGAAGACTATCACGTGTTTCGAGAGGTTACAGCATCACCAGGGGATCGAACTTGCGAGTTCACTTTACCACTGCGCCACACGGAGGCCCAGCAGTGCATTTTTGCCAAATATACAGTATGAGGGTGATTTATAAATTATCTGCACTCTAGCTGTCGAATTGACTTTAACTTTTAGATAAAAAAACAACTACGTCATTCTTAGACATAATCTCCTTGCTTTTCAATACACTTTGCCTATCTGTCAACAGGCTTTTGTATTCCCTTATTTAAACAACATTTTAGGCTGAGCTGCGAGCCACAAATGCACCACTGCCTTCATTTCGTCATCAGAAGTTAATCTTTGTCCTCGTAGCACAGCTTTCTGAAGTCCAATGGGGCGAGATCAGAGGGCGCTTTAACACCTCAAAATAAAGTTTTTGCCGAGTGTCAACAGTGTGTGCACTAGTGTGCATTGTCGCGTGAGATCACAATGCCCTTTAGGCTTCAGCTCTTCACTAAGTGCCTCGCTGTAACGAGCACTGATAATTGTTGAACCTTTTTCCTGATAGTGTTCCAATACTGGCCTTTGAGAATCTAGAACACTAAGTATGAATTTTCCAGCTGATGGTCGACTTTTGACCTTTTTCTCGGTCGGCAATTGAGGATGTTTCCATTGCATACTTCCCATTTACTTTCAGGCTTGTAGTGATGAATCCATATAATGCAACCAGTAATGATCTTCTTTAAGAAACGTTCACCTTCCTTGGAGATATCCAAACGCTTCTGTTTATGCTCTTCTGTGAATTGTTTTGGCACCAGTTACACCTCCAGGCCACAAAAATCACTGCACACTGCTCTTTTTTTTGTGCAAATCACAAGCAGCACGTCCATTTTTTCTCACACTGTGGTTACAAATGAACTGATTTAACATGTTCACACCTGCACAGCAGTGACTGGGGAGACAGTAGCCTTCAACGGAAAGCGATGATAAGACAGAAGTTATAATATAACAGAGTGCGGATCATTTTTGTCTCACCCAACCTAACTGAACGTATTGTAAAAACTGAAAGGTATTAATGCTTATGCTGCTGGCATTGTTTAGCAAAGAATCATGATTTGACATTTCAATCTAATACTGTTTGGCCTGTGTGTGTGTGTGTGTGTGTATTGCAGAAGAAGCACAATGAGGCCTTGCCACTGTATGAGCGGGCTCTCAAAATGTATGAGGACAGTCTTGGGCGGTTGCACCCTCGAGTAGGAGAGACTCTAAAAAATCTGGCAGTTCTCAGGTTTGTTTTCTCTTATCTTACAACACAGAGCAATTAAACTTCCTCACAGGAAAGATAATGTGCTGTAGTGAGGAGCAGATAAGCTCTATGTTCTCTTTACTACTTTGCAATGAACATCTTAGTGACATGGCCTCTCATATTATTTGCATCCATTCACATCATTTGGAAGACAGTGAACAGACAGGAGTAATTACGTAATTAAGCCTATATTTGTGAATAATGAGTAACTGGATCTCTCGATGTCTTCCAAAGTTATGAGGAAGGGGATTTTGAGAAAGCTGCCGAGCTGTACAAACGGGCCATGGAGATTAAGGAGGCTGAAACGTCTTTGGCGTGTGAGAAAGCACCATCACCTCACTCGTCCAATGGTGACACGTTCAGCTTGCGAAGCCCGGCCCTCCTTCCTCACACACCCAGGTGACCGCTGACCATCTCTCACACCTCCATCCCTCCTGATAAAATACAGCAATATGGACTTGTGTGATAAACCAAAGCAAAGTTCTGGTCCAAGCAATAAGAAATTCCCCTTTGGGAAATAATGCGTGAATGAAATGGCCAATTTTGTTTCTTGTCAGGTATTGGAGTTTGTCAGTGCTATAAAGAATGCTATTTAAAAGTGTTATTTTTAAATTGATATTTTAGAAAAGCATTACAGTGTTTAGTGTACAGCACTGCAGCATTCAGCTCATCTTTAAAAGTTGCACAACTTCAGATGTCGCCAGTTTAATGTTAAAGAGCCATAAGTGTACAAAGCTGCTGCTGAGAAGTGTTGGAGGCATGTGTTTAAAACATGGCAGTGACTGTAAATGTTTAACGTTTAACTCGGTCCTAAACTGAGCTCAGTCTGTATAATAACGGAGAATCAACCTGCCTGGAATTTATACCTAAAGTTCCACAAAGTCCTAAAATTAGCATGTCTTTGTTAACATCTTAACTGAAGGATGATTTAGTGTTATTTAACAAATATCATCAAACATCTTAAACTTTGTCATTCCCAACTGCCATTTCTTGCCCGATTGGGCTTTTGTTGAAGGTTTTCAGATTTTCTGAATTTTTATGTTCTTTATTTAATAATGCAAAATTCCAGAATGCCACCATGCCTTTGTGTTTCCTCACACTATCTCCAGTGACAGATTTTAGAAAACATTGATTTAGTGACTATTGTGGTGTCTCAATTGTCATACCAAAATCTGCTGTTAAAATGATGGCGCATACATGTATTTTTCTTTATAGGGCAAATGTGAGTTCATGTTAAGACTATACAGAATACACAGAGGAACCTTTACAGGAACATCAACATTTCTGCTGTTAGAAGGAGAAATTGTCAAATCTTCTTTTATGAATAATTTTTTGTAATATTTGTTTTGTTTTTTAATAAGTATTTACACTAATGACACTATACTTACATTTTTGTTACATTTATTAATAATCTTTTATAAAAATTACAATATTAAACAAAATATTTTAATCAAAAATCCCTCACAAATTACTAAACTAATTTTCACCCTCTATTGGGTCTTACACACTCAAACATTATCATATAAGATTAGGACCTTGTAACATGTATAACAGTAATATTATGAACAGTAATCCTATATAATATCCATCTGTGGATATGAATCTGTTTTATACTTGTACATCTAACGCCATACTCAGATACAATAGGTACAGTATATTGTGTTGTGTTGAAGTTTTACATAGCGTAATAATCCCATATGTTGCATGGCAAAATTTGGGAACGCCAATTTGGGAACAGCCTAATCTACCGCTTAGTCTTTGGGCTATGGGAGGAAACCCACCAAGCACGGGGAGAACATGCAAACTCCATGCACACAGAGACGGGAATCGAACCCGGACCATGGAGGTGCAAGGCGACAGTGCTAACCACTACACCACCTTCCCACCATTAGAGATTTTAAGTTACTGAAACTTTTATTGTAATTTTTGTACAACATTATAACCTGGAAGTATGTGGCTGAACCAGTAGCTTCATGGAAGAAATGTGAATCATGACTGACCATGATCAGAGATGTGTTAAATGCTTGAAATTGCATTGCAAAAAATCCACAGGAAAAATCTGTGCTATGTTTACTAGTAAAAATAAGATCACTTCCCCACACTATGTGACCAGAACAAGACTAAACAGCTGTATCCATAAGAAAACCATTTGTTATCGAGACTAATCAGGAAAAAAAAAGCTTTAATTTGCCATGGCAATGGACTTTGGATCAATGGAAAAAGGTCATGCGGTCTGATGAGTTCAGATTGATCCTATTCCCGAGTGATGGGTGTGTCCGGGTAAGAAGGGAAGTGAGGGAAGTCTTTCACCCATCATGCATAGTGTCCACTGTACAAGTTTCTGGAGGCAGTGTTGTGACAATAAAATAAAGTCCAGGTTATCACATTTGTAGTTTTTCTTCCCTGATTGCACGAGCGTATTCCAGGACTCCGATTGTGAAACTGTGACTCTGAGAGCCCTGGATGAGAGGAATCATTTACACACATTAACTGGCCACCAGGTTCGAATGAAATCTTAAGCATGTGACATTTTTTTTTTTTTTTGTCAGGCTGTGTAATATAAATAGTATATAAAATACAATATGTATCTCATACACCTATAGATACACTAAGGTGTAATAAGGTCAGTACAGGGAGTGCAGAATTATTAGGCAAGTTGTATTTTTGAGGAATAATTTTATTATTGAACAACAACCATGTTC
>JAQMYG010000033.1:5947664-5961177 GCA_030014215.1 Clariallabes teugelsi
TAAATATGTAACCCTCAGAATTAAAGCTAAAGATTAAAGTTTAAATTTGTCATCATTGTCCAAAAATCTATGGACCTGACTGTATAATAAATAAACAAGTCAAAAAGGTTATAATAAACCTAGAATACACCACACTGTATGTGAGTGCTTTACTTACCCCACTCATTTTCTTCATGCACTACTTCCTCTTCCTCCTCCACTACTTCCTGTTTAGGACGCTCTGCTTCTTTTTTCTGTTTAAAGAATATAATTGGAACTTGAATTAGGTTCAAAGAACTTCACTCAAAAGCAGTGATTTTGTGTGTGTGTGTGTGTGTGTGGGATTAAATGTGCTCTGATGAGCGTTTTTCTCTGTAACTGTGTGAGGATGATGTAATGTTGCTGAGAGTGATGGAGTGAAACAGAGAGATGCTCACTATGTATTCCTCCTGCTGCCTCCTGCAGTGACTGTCATCACACTGTGGGTTGGCCTTCATGGCCATAGTCGGGAAAAAGTCCTGCATGGCGTTATAACCCAGGTAAAAGCTCACTGTTCCAAACCCCAGCAGATACCTACAACACAGCGTTCATATAGTTTTACTTAAACGATAACTCAAGACAGGATTTTTCTTTAGAAGATCCACATCTAGTGCGATCACGAGGCATCACGCTCTCTGGCTGCAGCTTTATGATGGAGCAAAATAAGTATGTAATAATGTGTGTTCTTTTTGTATTGTATATGAACAATAACAACCTTCTGTTAGACCAGAGTGACAAAGTCTTGAACCATGAATAATTTTATTTGCAATGTGAACTAAAACCTAATTAGCGTTACTCATTTTAATAATGACACCGTGTGGCGTTCCTCAGGGTGACTTCACTTCTCCTTCTTTAGGCAGCTCAAATCCACAGGAGATATTTAGCTTTTGTTACTTTTGAGGCTCAAAAGGATTATCATACACATTACACAACATCTCAGAGGCCTTACTTTCACTAGTCAGAAAGTACATTTGTACGATTTATTGGTGATATCCTGAAACATGGATTCAGGATTTTTATTAAATTGTAAATATATTTATTTGGAACGCCACAAGACTCACTAAAGTAAGTAAAAGCAAAACTGGACCAGTCAATATGCAATTTTAGACATCTTGAATTAATTTGTAATTGTAATGTAAAATATAAACATTTAGAATTTTATTTTGTCATTTAAACATATATTTTATTTTATAATTTACGTCCATAAATTGTGGACTAATGCTTCACACACATGCATGATACTGATGCCACAATAGCGTTTGCACAGGTTACTGTTAGAACACGAGAATATCAGATGAAGTGAAAAGCAGAATGAAAAGATGAAACAAAGCCCATATTCCCTAGTTTAGAGGATGTAACGAGAGAAAGGTGTAACCCTGTTCAGGACGGTTTTGGAGATCTTTATGTTGTTATGCAGAGAAATGACTTTTCAACTGAAATGAAAGAGCCGCCTGCTACTGAGGAAATTTATATAAATGGTTGTATAAACGTCTCCACACGGAAGCATGCACAAGTATGGAGGTATACAGATGTTTTGTTAGCAGTCTGACCCATGACCTCAGGAGAGCGAGGAGCTCCGCAATGACTGTCGTTTGTTTCTTGTGGGGATGAGTGACTTGTCTCGCTTCAAGCTATAATAATTTAAAATGCTAATTATTCATATTTCTTTATGAGTATTGATAATAAAATTGGTGTAAGCTTCTAGAAACATATAGTCTGTAAAAAGTGTTGCTTAAATAGTTTTTTGGTAAAAGAAGCTAAAAATCTGTAGTGTCCGTAACCATGTCAAATTCATGTTGAAATATCTTAATTTAGCATTTTAGAATAAAACACTTTTTCAGGTATATCTCTTTTCATGTGAAATCTAAATGACTAAGTTTCATCTGAATGACAAATGAAATCACTGAAAGATTTGAATTTGAAAAAGTTACAGACACTACATAAAAGGGCATGAAATTGTATTTCTTTTTATCTGATGAAAATATAAACATGTATGCATATTTACAAAAAGCGAAGCATGGATCGGAAGATAAGAAGAATGAAAAATGGTGTTACATGATCTGTTTTGGTCGATGGTAACCATGACGACCACTACACTGAACCAACTCAGGTCAGGCTGCATTATTTTGTTTGTCTAACGGGCAGCACTTCAAACAAGCACCAGGTTGTACAGAACGTTGTACTTTTTCTCTCGTTTTCTCGTGTTTTTCCAGCTTTTCCAAGACATCGGATCACAGCATTGTAGCAATCCTGACTCTTCCTGGTAACCTGTACACACACACACACACACACACACACACACACACACACACACACACACACACACACACAGAGCTGGTACTGCCTCTTACTTTAGGACATTCTGCACCAGGATCCCAGCAACGACACCCATGGTCGTGGGTAGACTAGCAGCACACACTCCGTCCCTCTTTAGAGTCTTCTCATCGATGTTCGCTGCCACTACCAGTGGAGGAGCACACTGCCAAGAACAAGCAACTCTCTATTAACCTTGTCGAGCTGTCCAGGTCAAAGCAGGTGCTTATAATTTCAACATTAATCACTGTTAACATGCTTCTCTTTAGAAACAGATAAATAAATACAAGTCACTGTTAAAAACAAAAATTCATTGAATACAACTTTCATTGAATAGATAAAACTTTGCACAAATGTCTTTTACATTTCCTGTAAAATAACACACCGCACTCAATTCCTCAGCTGTTACCTACAGCAAAGCACGCCGTTTCTCCAGGAATGATGAGCTGTATGTGTCCAGACACGGCGTTCTCACTTACTCCAGACTCCATCCATGTTTGACCCAACTCATTGCAAGCCTAGACAGTGAGTAAACACAAAGAGCCACACCCAGATTCTGTGTAATTCAAGATTACAGGATTTAGCACAAAAACCTAACAGCTTTGATCAGAGAAGACATTTCCTGTGTGAGAGATTTCCTCCTTTAGTTTTGGAGCCCTGTGTCTACTGTAACTAACAAATAAGAAGAAATAATGTCTCTCCAAATACACTGCATACGCTTCAGGCCTCATTCGCAAACAGCACTTAAGAACCACTCATAACTCTTTGTCTCCAAAACGTAATTACTAATGTATTACTTATTTTAAACAGAAAAATCGGCTTAATCTAAGGGGAAAAAAAGGATAAAAAATAAATTGCAAACCCACTGTGTTAATGGCCATTCGAGCCTCAAAGTTATCCACACAACTTAACACCAAATCCACAGGCTTTCCCTCTTCAAGTCCACCATTACTGAAACACAAATATTCACACACACACAAATAGGCAGATGTGAGCAGTATATTAAAACGTAAAATAAATACATTTCAATCTAAACTAAAAGTGCATTTGCCATTATGACCAGTGAATCACGACAGACTCACCTGATGCGGTCCATGAAATGTGTGAAGTTGTCCATTGTGGTGATGTTGTAATTGTGCGTCTCAAATATAACATCTGGGTTGATATTCCTGCAGGTCAATGAGAAGCAAGCATGAGCCACATGATTTTTTTTTCTTTTGCATTTCTGTGTGATTATTGTATGTCATGTTAAAGTGTTCAGCTCTTGTCACTTCCTCAAAGTAAAGTGCGTGTCTGGTGAAAATGATTCAAACGCATGGCCTCAAACATGTGTCGTTCACCTCAGTGTGTGCTCTGCTGCCTCCACTTTGCTGAGCCCTGCCTGATGCGGCTGGAAGAAGAGGCGGTTCATGTTGGCCAGCTCCACTTTGTCATAGTCAAACAACATCAACTACAGCAGGAGGCAAAACAAGCATACACAGTAAAATCAAGCACACCAACATTCTACTGGAGAGAAAAGAAAGAAAGGGCTTATATGTAAATAAGGGCCATATATGTGCAGTCTGTGACGATACTCCGTTTGTTTCTGTGCAAACCCTAACAGCACACTGGTATTAAGACATGGGTAGAGTAATAGTCCAAAACCATCCAACCACCCAGCCTTTTCTGGCCTTTCTGGAGAAAGACCAGCAAAGGCTATATTATATTACCACTCTTTACTGTATCCAGGGTCGATAAAACTGACAAGATGCAAATGGTAAAATGTGTCAAGAGTTCAGGCTGGTGGTATAATGGTGCTGGGAATGTTTTCTTGGCACACACTGATCAAGCATCGTGTATGAGGTGGTATCAAAAAGTTTCAAGACTAGTTTTGTAACATGCCAGCAGATGGCAGCACAAGACTGCACACACAATCACATGGAGCACCGGCCTTCATAAGTCAGCGTGCCAAAAGACATCGTCCTGGAGCTGTGCAGCTGGTGCTATTCTGACCACAGGCGTTACCATGTCTGCTACTTCATCATGGACAGCATGTTAGAACAAAGAGCAAACATGAAATTCTGCATACAACTGGGCAAATCTGCCACAGAGACATTTGACATGTTTGGAAAGTTTACAGTGATGCTGCAACGAGTCATTGAAGGTGTTTTGAATGGCACGCATGCCTCAAGCGCGGAAGAACATCACTGAACGACGAGAAGAGATCAGGAAAACCTTTGACGAGCTCAACCTCCGAAAATGTCTAAACCATTCAGCAACATGTGCATGATGATCATCGGAGAATAATCCACAACATTGCTGCCATTGTCGCTGTGGCATATGGAACAGTCCAGGTCATCCTCATATGTGATTTACTGCCAAGTTCGTCCCCAGGCTGCTGCCAAGTTCGTCCCCCAGCTCATGAAACGTTGGTGTATGGGTGTATATGGCCCTGAGACGAAGCAACAATCTTGACAGCGGAAAAGCCCATCATCTCCACAAGTGAAAAGGCGATGCAGGTCTGCAGTTTGAGCAGGTGCATGCTTATCATATTTTTTGGGAATTTGTCCCCTGGGGCCAGACCGTCAATAGTGAATTCTCCTGCCAGGTTTTAAGGGGTCTGAGGGATGAATGCGGCACATGAATCTTGAAACTTTTTGATAGCACCTCATACCACAGCCTGTCTGAGTCCTGATGTGCATGTCTTCACTTGCAGCCGGATACTGGGTCATGTCAAAGAGGTGTCTCAAACTGGTGCGTTCAGCGTCCTCCTCCTCAGTCTCCCGAATCCAGTGTGATGAAAGATTCACAGAATGAAGACAGACCTCTGCTGAGGCAGTGTGATGTTCATGTGAGTGTGTGTACAGCAGTATATTTACCTTACCAATGCCACACCTGGTGAGCATCTCTGCGGTCACACTGCCCACACCTCCCACTCCCACCACGGCCACAGCGAACGAGCGGATTACCTGCACACGCACACACACACACACACACACACACACACACACACACACACACACACAGTGATCAGCACAAACTAACACACACACACACACACACTTTCACAGATCCAGCAGGTTAAAGCATTACCTCATAGTCCTCCACGATCCCCATGCGCTTCAGAGCCATGAGCCGGCTGCAGGGGAGAGAAACACTCAGTGAGAACCACACAGGTACAGGACTGACACTTCACCCTGAACCACACTTCACTTCACTTTACCTGTACGGGTTTGAGTCCACAACCTCAGCGCTCATCTTCTCAATCTTTGCTCTAATCCCAGGGTTTGGAACATTCTCCTGGCTTCTCTGCTGTTTACACTTTATCAGCTCGTTTTCTAATTCACGGATTCGTAGCTTCAGCTCCTCCACGGTCGCCATCACTCCTGCAGTTAAACCCAGCTCACCTTAACACGCGCAGGTTTCACTGTAAAGCCAAAGTTATGTCCGATAAACACTCCGAATGTACACGTCTGCAGTTCACCATCAGGTGATGCGCTGTGTCACACAGTAACGGGTCCGGGTGGGAACCAAAGACACCCGAGTGTTAGTTCCGTTTACAAATCCTCAACAAGAAATTAGGATTGTTTATCATTTCCATAAATTTTATCATGGTGTCAAATCATGTAATACATACAAACATATGCATCAGCACATAAAATGTCCAAGTTTACTATGAAAATCGAACATTTGAGAGGACTGTTACTCCTATGCAGAGTGGAGTTTTGCTTGAATGTATTTAAGTCAGACTTTTAGCACAGTAAACTCTCACTCATTTACATTTACATTTAGGCATTTGGCAGACGCTCTTATCCAGGGCGACTTACAAAAAGTGCTTTAAAGTTTACATCACTGGATACATACTTACACTGAGTTAACTAGGTTAATAACTAAGTGCCATTAGTCAAACACAACTGGGAAGAGGGTTTTTTTCCCCCTGGGGGGTTAGTCCAAGTACTGGAGAAACAGATACGTCTTGAGTCGTCAGTCATTGTTTAATACGTCTTGAGTCGTCGATCCCTGTGAGATGGTGGGATGAGGCGAGCAGCACTCACTCACTCAGTCAGTCAGTCAGTCAGTCAGGGGGGGCCTGTAGGAGGAAACCAGAGTACCCGGAGGAAAATCACCAAGCACAGGGAGAACTCCATGCACACAGACCCCAAGGTGGGATTTGAACTCAAACCCTTGAGGTGCTAACCACAAATACATTAAATAACAGGTTTACTTTTCCTGGTAACACCAATGACAATTTAGAGAAACATCATGACAATTTACAACATGGCTTTCAGGTGTACGACCACATGGTTCTCAATTACATCTAAATCAATTAATTATTAGATATGATCAGTTTTATGTTCAATTTTTGACAGTTATAAAATGTATAAAAGTATAAAATGAGTAACACAGATGACAGATGTAAAAGCTTTATACAAAGTTGCAAAATGCAGTAAATGATGACATTTCTAAACAAATGAAGAGATTCATCTGACATACAGTAGTTTGTGCATTTGTTCAGTGTGCTTCGTCTAGTGCTCCCTAACACAGGAACAATTTCAAAATGTCAAATGTATTGCAAAATTAAACTCTTGTGTAATAATAACACCAATGATATAGTTTGGGGTGACCGATATTTATTTCATATTATTAATTATAATCGATTGTTGTTTTATGATTTTTAGTGTTTCACTTATTTTATAAAATATTGATGTTATTGTGAATCAGATTTATTTCATGAAAAAAATACCTTTAGATGAAAAGTATACAGTCTCACTTTGATGTATGACCATAGTGACAGGACATTTCTTTGAACTCGACCTTTTAAAAAGCTACAATTAAATATTGAACATTAAAGTAAGATAAATGATTTCATGATTGAAATGACACACTATTTACATATCCGTTATGTTCATTTAAATGATTTTGGTGACACTTAGCACTTTCCACCATTTTTGTAAAATGAACCAAATAGTAACCCAATAGGTTCACACCTTCAGTGTGTGTGTGGGCTGTGCTGAGGATAATAATAAAGCATAAAACTGAGTATTTAGAGTTTGAACACACAGTCTGTTACGTGCATTGATTGTGTGTGTGAACAGTGAAAGAGGAGGAGCTCTGCCCCGGCCGCCGGTGTGTGTGTGTGTGTGTGTGTGTGTTGTGCGACAGCTGAAGCTGGTGTGTGTCCGCTTTACCAGTGTCTCTCTCTCTCTCTCTGTAGTTGTATGTGGTTCAGAGACACATAATGGACTTCACAGTGAAGAGACTGGCGGCGGACGCGGGGACCTTCCTGAGCCGGGCGGTGCAGGTACAGTGTGTGTGTGTGTGTGTGTGTGAGAGAGAGAGAGAGAGAGACACGGCTGGCTGGGAGGGGTGCGGTTAGCCCGTTAGCCAGCTAGCATTAGAGTACAGTAAACACTACCTCCACTCTCTCTGTTGTTGTTTATAGTATTATTCTTGTTATTATTCTTGTTGTTGTTGTTGTTATTGTTGTTATTATGGTTCACAGTGTCAGACTAATAGGAAGTTCACTGGATTAACTGTAAGACTTTTACTAACACAAACTTTGACAAAATGACTCTTGGAAAATGTGACTATTTCTGCACTTAGGTTCATAAACAAACGGATGCGTTGTTAGCCTTTTTAGTTTTTATTAATTATTGATACGCGACCAGTCTAAACTTAAAACTTCTCGTGTAAGAAAAGTTTCAGACTCAGCACATCCGCTGCACAGCTCTCAGAGCTTCATTTAGGAGTCGGTTCTTTGAGTCGACTCTTTTAGGTGATTTGTTTTCACTTCAACACTGCCAGTGATCCATGTGGATGTCAAAAAGTCGACTCGTCCGTTAGATGATTCAAATGATCTGACTCGTAGACCTGACCGGAAGTCCCTTCGCTGATGTGAGCCCTCTTTGTCCCGTCTTGCCCCGGTAGTTTGGAGCTTTGGGGCGGGGTTACACCCGGGCATTAACCCCTGACCCTGGCATCAGTCAGCCATCTTTAATATCTGCCATAGAAGAACCTCGCCAGGGGGTAGCTCAGTGTTATTATTACCTGCTGTAGTGGCAGTTTTTGGAGCATTTTCATATGTCATATATCACTGCAATCCTTACACCCTCACCTTCAAGGATATATATATATAAAGGGCAAGTTTAAATTTCTCTACATATTTTTCTAAATAGAGAAGTGCAACAAATGTCAACCTCAAACTTGTCAATATAAAAAGTTGCAGAAAACATTTTCAAACACCACAAAATTGATTTGATCCATCTACATGCGTTACCTCATCAATGAACAAAGAGACACTGTGCGAACAAACATCAAATGATAAAGCAGTAAAATAAAAACGTCCCTGTGAGGATATTCTTATAAAAATGTTCATTATTTATATAAATAAACAAAAGTTTCTGTCTGTACTTTGGTCAGAAGTCGTTCTTTCAATGATATCTTTGTTTCATATATTAGACGATGACCCGGAGCCAGTTTTAGAAAATTTCTGTCTGTCTCTCCAGCAGATTTTGTCACAGCATTGCACAAAACTAGATAGACAGTTTATAGACAGTTTAATGAAACTTTGTCAGTCATTTGGTCTTTGCCTGAAGTTAAATCTGCAACAAGAATGTGTTTATTCTTCCTATGGGAAGTTTAAAACTAGTTTGTTTCATCATGGCACTAATAAAAATTAATGTAATGTGACGCACCAATATGAGATAAAACATGGGTCGTTAGAGTAAACATGAGAGGTTAGGGCATGTAAAATACCAGAACTGTGAGCCCAGTGTTATGCGCTAAAATCAAAATGTTGAGTAAAAGCGATGTTATGAACAGTTATGTTTCTATAATAATTATTATATTTCTACAAACAGTTTACCTATCAATGACAGGTACAAACTGCAAGGAAAGTACAAATATGCAAAACACAAGAACACTGGCAGTCTGGAGCAGCAAGTGTTACCGATGAAACATCTCCGCATTTTATTTGATTTTATTGCCACTTTATTTACCTCCTCCCATGTGCAAATGGGATCACTGACGCTCCTGCCGGTCTTAAGGCATGGAAGAACCTCATAGAATCAAACAGTAAGGACAGAGCAGACTGTTAAAGTGTTTTCAACTCTGCTTTACTGAAGTGTTCTTCAGCCTACAGTATAAATATTCCACTTCTCCCACAAAGCAAATGTCAATAACTGAGACCATAATAACAAAAAAAATTCTTAATTAAAATAAACAGTAGGTACAATTAAAACTCTGCTGTATATGCTGCATAAGCATTTAGGCATGTGTTGTACATGTGCAATATCTATGTAATTAAGTGTAATTTCATTGTGTAATCACTGCATAGCATAACTTGGAAACATTATCAACAAGTAAATTATTTTAAGGCAGAACAGTGATACAGTATATATATGATACGAATCGTGTATGTTATCAGTTACTCTTTTACGTTCTCAGTAACTTTATTATAATGTATTTATTGAAGAAATTAAAGGTAGCATATTCTGATTAACAAGTATCCTCATTAAATACTTACTTGTCAGTCTTTGCATGTGCAGGACTGTTAAGTAGCAAAAAATTGGATGTAGCATGGATTAAAAGAACAGAGAGAGTATCTCAGGATGCCTCATGCCTGTTTTTTTTCCTTTTTGTAAATATAAGTCACAGAATGGAAGTGATTAATGTAAAATTAAATATTAATAAAACTACTCACAGGCATCATAACTGGAGTTCATACAAGCATGGAACAGATTAAGGAAAGGATATAAAGAGTAGGTGGAGCTGGGACACTTACTCATGTGCTGGTTAATATTATACTTCAGTGAAATGTGAGAAGTTTATTGGCTAATGCACAGGACTTTAAACATCTAATTAAAAGGAATAAACAGAAACCAGACATTATATGCATTGGTCATGACGGCGTACACAACAGTCAGGAAAGATCAGAAGCGGGGATGAGTTGGCCATGTATGGCAGTGGAAAAGTGTATAAGGAAGCAAGCTGTGAAGATTATCACTTTCATGTCCCTTGCAGAGGAATAGAAATGTAATGTCCAATAGACATAGAATGGTGTGACAGGACAGTGCTGTAAGAACTGGAGATTTGTTTGCTCTATAAATCTCTATAAAGTGGTGATTAAGGTAACGGAAAGGAAGCAATTAGTCACTTTCTTAAAATGGCGTCAGGAAGGGGAACAATGGATCCATTAGGTTGAAGTATGAAATAAAAGCTGAGTGAGAACGTGAACAAGGAAATAGTGTCAGTGTACTGATACTGCAAAAGCATACGATGTAGAAACTATTGATGAAGGTGAGTGCAACAGAAACAGGTGGGCAGATGTTAAACTTCAGTAATGGTTTAATGAAGGGCATGGACAGTCTGCAAGGTGCAGATCACTCTGATGTTATCTTTAATCATTATTAGTCAGATTTAATCACAGGTATAAGGTGGACATGTGGACAGGGTTTTATTTGCAGGTGTTGGGAGTTTGATGGTTCTCTGAGGAGAAACCTCAAACATGATATATGAGGTGCAGAGTTGGCTTAGAATGAGATAATAGTGAGTCTGATAGGAATCGGCTGAGGAATCAAAAGATTATCGCTAAAAACTTACATTGCATTATTTTCGCTGTTGAATAAAAAAAAAAATTTAAGCAGACGAACTAAACCACAGGATGCTCGGAGTGTGACACTGTGATGAGACTTTGGCTGGACAGGAGAAACGTTGGTAGAGTAAACAGGACTGAAACACTGAGTCAGTGGCAACATTCACCTCTGAGTGTGGCAGGCAAGATGTTTAGCTGTGTTTATTTGTCATTCTGCATTAAATTAAGAGTGTGTGCGTTACAGCATGACGCAACAATCTGTCAGTCTACACAGCTGTAGATTGATCTTTATCTATGGACGGAGGACACAAAATCTGGAAAAGTGATCATATGTTGTGATTCGGCTCTTGGTTAGTTTTACGGTCTCGCCACAGTCGGGATACACACACAGACCGTTCAGTCTAGGTATAAAGTGAGGTTAGTTTCAGTGAGTGCAGGGGAAGGAAAGTGCTGATGAAGCCAAAGATACTCAAACTGAAAAACGATGAAAGCGATTGAGAAATAATCTCAGACACACAGATGTAAAGCACAGATGCACTGCAGCTGCGGTGAAGTGGAACAGAACGCTTTATATTCTAACGTAGGACACATGGAGGATGAATTAAACCTGTTGTCTTCTATCCATATGCAGTTAATACTCAGTAGGTGGCAGTAAAACATCTTTTAGTTGAATGTCAACTGCCTGAGGATGAAGAAGAAGAAGAAGAACGCAGCGCTCACAATCTTTTTATGTTAAGCTTAAAGAATGATTTGATCAGAATTTTTTTAGATACTTAATACAATAAGAACTTTGTTTATACCATGTTGTAAAGGAAAGGATGTAATTTATTTACTTAAATTTTTTTAGCATTTTTTAAATTATATTTTGTATTGATTTCTAACAACACCTAAACAGCAGATCCAGATCATTATACAGCTGAGACACACAGCAAACATTTAAACACTAACCATATCCTGTTAATATGAAGGAGTGATCATGGAGCCAGACGCCAGACAGTCCAGTGAAAGAAAGCATAAAAAAAGAAAGAAAATGGGGGAAATAAGTCAAGACTAGGTTCTTGATCATTCAAGTAAATCTCACAAAGGGCCGTATCCACCAGATTTGTTCTGTAAGTCTTTGCAAAGGGAGAAGATTAGCCACTCGTGCCACACACATCTTCAGGGTTTGTACACAACGTGAGACCATGAGATCCGTATACATTTCTTTGCCAGATAAGTGATGATATTTATTAAACTGTTTAAATCAGAAATAAAATCTGCTGATGTTGTACAATGTAACAGGCGTATAGTTGGAGACACAGTGATATTTCTAGCCAGTATTTTTTTAACCAAATCACATTTTTGATTATATTTTTGTTGTCACTCAAATGAAAAATAATATATTCTTTTCTTCCTTATTTTTCTTTGATAAACACACGACTAAAGCCCCGCTCTTGCCTTGTGTACCGACAAACCACACAGTTGTCATTATCACTGCTACAGCATCATGCCATTAATAGTTAATGTAAACGCAACCTCATCACACTTCTATTACACACGTCTCATCCTTCTCCTTTATTCATTGTTTATCTGGTAGTCATAAAACATCACCAAAAATGTAAAGGTAACGAATGATTATGTACAGTTATTTTACACACTTTTCACCTTTTTATGTTAATGTGTTACAAATGTGTCAAAATACGCTCAGAGACATAAATGAAATATAATTCGACACTAAAGTTCAGTGATATTAGATGTAAAGGAACGAGCTGCGGTTTGGTCAGACATACTGTAACTGTGTACTCTGTTCATAAACCTGCTGACAAAGAAACCATAACTTTATTTTATATTCTCGCTGGTGTAGACAGTGTGGAGACAGTCTTCTTGCTTAAATGAATTCTTTTTCTTCAAAGTCGAGGCTTTTACACAATTTTCATTATAATGTATTGTACAGTACAGTATAACGTGCAGTAAGTCCCCAATATACGAACGAGTTCTGCTCTGAGAGATCGTTTTTACCTCCAATTTGTTCACCAGACATTGTCCAGGTACTGTGGGATCTTAACACAATGGCTATATACAGTATATTACAGTACAGTGTTCTGTAGAATCGTACCAATGATTGAATGATTCATGTTAAAAGAACAAGCAATGTCTGCCATCTTTTCACCTCGCTCCATTCTCTTCCATAATTTTCGCATTATTTATTGGCGCTTCTTAGCAGTATCATACGAGAACTGTTTCATAGATAGTTCAGAATCTATTTTATATTATTAACATTGAATATTACTTTATATTTTATATATTTTAAATAGAATACAACTACAAGAAATAAGTTTATCTATGAAATAATATGGAGGGTTGCTATTATTATTGTTTTTATTATTATTATTATTATTATTATTATTATTATTGTATTATTATTATTATTATTATTATTATTATTATTATTATAGTAAATAAATAATGCATAAGCGATCTGCAGTTTGACACTGTGGAGCAGTGGCTTTCTCTCTTTCAATTACCATAACCTGAGATTATGGACATTATGTGTATACACCAGGGCTTGACATTAACTTTTTTGCTCACTGGCCAATGTGGCTAGTGGATTTCCGGAGTCACTAGCCATTC
>JAQMYG010000033.1:5961277-5973811 GCA_030014215.1 Clariallabes teugelsi
AGACTAAAGTTATTACCCGCCACAGACGAATTTTACCCGCATTTGGCGGGTGGGCGGGTGCCAATGTCAAGCCCTGGTATACACACACGCACACACACACACACTGCCCTTCAGCTATTAACTTGTGTTTTCCTGTGGGATTTTGTCTACAATAGCAGTTTTTTGTTTGTAGTGCTAAACACGGTAGTGCCATCCTGTAAAAGTGTTTTTTTTTTTTTCAGTTATCTTTCACTTAGTAACAATTAGACAGCGCGATGGATCCCTAGTTCAAAAATACTGACACACCTGTAGTTAAGAGTTGATTATATTAAAGAGCCAATATCGTTAATAAATGATCGTAAATGGTGTTTTAGTGATGGCTTTGTGATTAACTAAGTCTATTAGTATAAGACACACAGGCAGACAATATTATCGACTGTTTTCTTCAAGTCCTTTTCGTTTCTAGTTCACAGAGGAAAAGCTGGGCCAGGCCGAGAAAACTGAGCTTGATGCACATTTGGAAAATCTTCTCTCCAGAGCCGAGTGCACCAAACACTGGACAGAGAAGATTCTGAAGCAAACAGAAGTGCTGCTGCAGCCAAATCCAAGTGAGACGTGTAGTATCAGGTCTCTGAGGGCTTTGGGGTAGAAGCAGAATTTTAGGATACGGTGGCTGCACAAGCGATGCATAAACAGTAAACTCTCTGGTTTCTAGTGCAGAGCAAAAACAATTATGTCTGTATGCAGTGGTTGAGACGGGTTATTTATGGGCCAGTGATGAGATTTACCGAGAGGTGAAGATGATGACTATTGAATACCTTTAAGGAAAGAAAGCGCATCGGTGACTCAGTGGTAGGTTTCTCGCCTGCCATGCGGAAAGCCAGGGTTTGGTTCTCATCCAGTGCCCAAACTCCAGCTACTGGGTACAGTGCCAGTCCCACGGCCGGGTAAAATGGGGGGGTTGTGTCAGGAAGGGCATCAAGCGTAAAACCTGTGCCACCCTTGTGGCGACCCCTTGTCGAGAAAAGCAGAAAGACAAACAAAACAACCTTTAAGGAAAGAAAAAATATATTCCATAGCATTGCTTATATTGTTAATTTTTTATCTTATTAATATTTGCTATTCTGCCAACATGCTGTAAGTAAACTGTATATAAGCAGCTGTAATTTCAGCAAACACAAACTTGCACAGCTAAAATGCCTGCCTTTCCTTCCTTTATACATTTTATTACCATAACTTTACCAAACTAATTTTATATTATTTTTAAAATGTAGAAATATATTTCTATCAGATTTAGATTTGTTTGAGTTCACATTTTAAATAAAAATGAATTTCCTGTATTTAAACACTGATAGAAACAAACCACAGACCTAACTAAACGATAACAGAGACAATAGACATTACATTATAAGGAATACCTACGGGGTGTCATGAACGCAGTGAGTGTAAAAAGCTGGATCTAACTGTAATCAGGCTAAATGAGCTAGAATAGTGGAAATTGGGCTTCTGTTTATTTCTCCACATGAAAGTGTGTGTTGGTGAGGAAGCCTGGGGTACAGTCGACGTGCCAGTCATTCCAAAACTCTTCAGGAAAGTTGAGATCAGGGTTCTGTACAGGTCACTCAAGATCATCATACAGGATCAGGTTTGGGCCTCTGAGTTCCTGTGAAGGTAAACTGTAATATTATACAATAAAAAGACACATCTAACTGTCTGCTTCACTGTGACAAAGTTGGAGGAATGCCCTTATATGGATGTTATTGTTAGGCGTTCACAAACTTTTGACACTATTCTTATTAGGTTTTTGGAAAAAAGACTCCAAAGAAATCCAACGCAAGTGAAGGAGACCATCATTACGCCCCCCCAAAAAAACAGATCTAACAGAGAGATAGCAGAAACTTTAGGACTGCCCAAATCAACAGTACGGTACTTTAAAAAAAAAAGACTGAACGAGTGAGCTCAGCTCAGCAAACCACAAGGGTACTGCTGCTGAAGTGGATGATCACGGAATTCTTTATTAAAGAAGGTGAAAAAAAGATTGTAGCAACATCTAGCCAAGTCTAGAAGCCTCCCCCCCCCCCTCGAGGATGTACTGTAGGCATATCATTGTCAAAGTCTAGACCCAAATAAGACTACATGAAAGTAAATACCTCCAGATGCAAATCACTGTAACACCCAATAACAGAAAGGCCAAATAAACAAACAGTCCAGTTTCAAAACAGGATTCTATAAAGAAATTAAATGAAGCTTCTACCAGAATGATGGGAAGAAAAGAATATAGAGACAGAAAGAAAGGACTCGTGTTCTACATCATATCATATTCTAGCACATGGTGCAGGCGGTGTTATGGCGTGGGCATGAGTGGCTGCCAGTGGATCTGGGTCACCGCTGTTTATTGATCATGTAGCAGGATGAATTCTGAAGTGTACAGCGCAATACATTCTGCACAATACATTCAGTAAGATGCTGTAAAACTGACGGCACAGTGCTTCACACTGCATTAGATAATGACCCAGACCATGGTGCGTAAGAAACCAGAGAGGGTCTGAAGGCAAACCCTTAAAAAACTGCTAGCATGTTGATTGCTTCAATTCAAATCCATTGTGTATTTTAATCAGCGGCTCAATCAGTTTGTAAAGTCGATTAGAACATTAACATATAAATACTGTACATGTAGTCTATGATTATCTTTGTATTTTTTAATGAAATGTAGATAGTGTTCTGCTATTCCTTCTCACTGGCGTGTCGATCTCACTTTGCTTTCCAGATGTGCGGATAGAGGAATTTTTCTACGAGAAATTGGACAAAAAAGTGCCCACGCGGATGAATAACCACGAGCTGCTGGGGCAATCCATGAACGACTCTGGGAATGAGTTTGGACCTGGCACAGCGTACGGTTAGCATCTGATAGTAATAAGAATTTCATGGAATTGATGTAGCAACCCTTATCTGATTGTAGATAATATAAACTGTTGTGGCTTTTGCAGAATGAAAACCCACCTTGCACATCGCTAGTTTCACAATTTAACTGAATAATCATTCTGAAAAAAGCACACACAAGTTGTTTACAGAGATTTACATTGATTCACAGTAGATTTAACCAAAATGAATGTTGGATATATTAATCAAAATACTACTTGAGTATTATTGCTTACTTAATTGTGTCACCTGCCTGTGAAGCCAAGTGCTGTACATGTAAGCAAAGGCGATAACCAAAAGGATGACAGTCAAATCTGTTATCCACATCTCCTTCTAAAGCACTGCTGGAAATTTGGCCAAATTTGCACAGTATCTTTTTCAGGAAGCACAGACATGCAAGAGTTATTTAAATTTCTTCTTTTTCATCTAATCCTGTCCAATATACTTTATTTTAGAAGTCAGAGGTTTGGTAATGTGGCTACACTTGTATGTAATACCAAATTACACCACAAGGTGGCACGTTCTTTTCCTGTTATGGTAGACTACATGGCTATGATGTCACTCTGATTAGCTACCTTGCGAAGTACACGCGACACACAGAAATGTCTCTCCATCCTCTTGCATCTGCGTCATCGTCGTCTGTAATCGTCACTTTCCCTCCATCAGCGGCCCCTCGTGCACCATTTATGGGTGTTTGTCCAAACCTTCACATAACCTGTATTAGGAAGCACAGATGTGAGAAGAAGCACTTTCAGTAGACAGTCAACACGTCTTCCTTAGAAGACTCATAAATGTTTGTTCAAAGTGGCTGATGACATTTCAGTCACTCGTCCTGAACCTTTCAGCAGAGCTTCACTGCACTGGAATTTATCTTTATCTCATACAGATACATGTGCACCATTAGATGAAATGTCATGTCTGCAGTAACAAGATGTAACATAAACTCGACTCCAATAATTTACGAGTTGCACTTCAGTCCTGAGTTTGATGTCTGAGTTTAGTGAGATCGTTGCCTGTGTGTCGTTAGGAAACGCTCTGATGAAGTGCGGAGAGACGGAGAAGCAGATCGGAGGAGCTGAGAGAGAGTTCATCCAGAGCTCAGCTATTAATTTCCTCACACCTTTCAGGAATTTTCTGGAGGGTGATTTCAAAACTATAATGGTAAGTTTTTCGTTTGAGTTGAGAAGAAAGCTGTGAGTCGTGCCTAAGTGCAGACAGCTCCATTCACTGTATTATACACTGACCTGACGCCTTTGTGAACAGAGTTTAAGTACTGTGTGTTGGTTCTCTGGAGGGAAACAGCATGTAGATAATCAGAGAGTCATTAGCTGGCTCTCCAAGTTACATATTACTCCTAGGGGTTCATGCACATGAGTCGATTTTCATGTGCTTTTCACTTTCTTATCATGTTGTAAGGCTTTGGTGTGAGCTGTGGGAAATGCTCATCAGTGTGCTGCACTTGATATTAACAACTATACAGGGTGTGTGAAAATTAACTAGGCAATATTTAATGACTGTAGAACTTGTAGTATCACTGGAGCACCACCTCATGGAGCACCACCCCATTGTGCTCTTACTGTGTGTGCGTGGTTAGACCAGAATTTTCCAGAACGTTGTCTGGGACGACGCAGACCTCAGCAATGGCCTCCAAGAAGTAGGAATTAGAAGTTAGAAGGATAATTTTTCCTGTGGAGCTACATAGAGGAGGAGGAGGCATACAGGACAAAGCCTCGCACACTGGGGGACCTGGGGGCTCGGATTCAGGAGGTTCTCAGCAATATCCCAAAAGACTTCCTTCAGGAGACTGTGCATTCCATCCTCCGCCGTTTGAGGAAACTGGTTGACACCACCGGTGTTTGCGTTGAAATTGAAAGATTTGCTTTCATTTTCCTGTGTAATAAAGTACATGTACAATTTGTTTCATTAAATTTGTATTAGAAATATGAATTTTATTTCAGATTTTATTTGATTTTAATGCCTGGTTATTTTTCACACACCCTGTGAATAAGAACTGCACAGTAGTATGCCATGTTTAAGTCATCCTTCCTCACACTCTGGCAGACTGTAAGCATGGTAGCTTTCCTCAGGATCATGGACACTTTGCCACAATGAGTTTGATTAGGAGTCCTTGGTGGACCCTGTGCTGCACATTGGACAGGCTGTGTGTGGATATTTGGGATGAGTGTCCTGTTCAGTTGCATTTTAGTGAATGCAAGCTGTCTGAGCTGTATTTTTAATGGGACGTTGCCGGTGAATGCATACTGAGACATGATATTCCTATAGCCTATATTATATATTATACTATAGCCTATATTATATATTATACTGCCTAATGATTAAAGTGAAAAGAAGTAAAAAGAAGAAAGCTCCATAAGAGAAATGGAAGTTTAAGCCTAGTTTTTTTTTTTTCTTCTAACATGCTTTCAAGAAAGAAAAATGCTGTCCTGGCTGATTATTTAAAGAATGGCACAAAGTCAGCACTCAGGCTTTACATTCCATTCAAACCTGGGAAAATGTGTAGCATAAAGTCTAAGATTAAAATATGAATGGCTGATGTACTGTAGGGTTTAGAGTTTTGCAGTAATATGAAGTGTTTTGTGATTGTGTGTTTTTGTTGCTTTTCTACACCATAGAAAGAACGCAAGCTGCTGCAGATCAAACGTCTGGACCTCGATGCGGCCAAGACAAAGTTAAAGAAAGCCAAAATGGCTGAGGCGAGAGCTGCTGTGAGTTATTGTTTAGTGTTTTTTTTTTTTTTTTTTTTTTTTTTTTTTTACAGTTTGTGATGCTTAGACCATTTTTAATGAATTAGTCTTATTGCTATTAAGTGGGTTATTTGCATATTATTATGAATTTAATGTCTCAGCAGTGAGGTGGTATACGCTATATGGGCAAACCTCTTAATTATTGTGTTTGGGTGTTTCAATCAATCAGACCTCTTATCCCCAGTGAAGGGCAATCTTAATGCTTCAGCATACCAAGACATCTCAGACAATGCTATCAATTCTATCAAACACCCTTTTCTGTTCCAACATGACTGTGGCCCAGTGCACAAAGCAACAAGTAAAAGACTATACAGTTTGGTGAGTTCAGTGTGGAAGAACCAGGACTTCTCGTTCCAACATCAGTGCCTGACCTCATAAATGCTCTACAGAAAGAATGTAAAGAAAACATGAATTCCCACAGAAACGCTCCAAAATCTTGTGGAAAGCCTTCCAGGAAGAGTGGAAGCTGTTATAGCTCCATACTGAAGTATATTAGTGCTGTCAATCAATAAAACATTTTTTGCAAGTTAATCAGAGTCACAGTCATGTGATTGATCACGATTTAAAAATACCTAGATTTACTTGTATTATAAATGTATAACGTTGGAATAAAGAAATGCATGACAAACCGGTTAGAATAAACAGATTCTACAGTTTTATAACGTCTAAAACATTAACATTTAACAAATGTTAAATTAAAATCTCTCAGGTGGGACCAGCATTGCATGAAGTTGCTGGGTAATATGGGGGCGGAGCATCCCACCCACGTAATACAGTATATATAGTGTGTATGTATGTATGTAAATTATATATACATATACGTATATATAATTTAGTATTTATTTTATTTCATTTAATTTTTCTTAAACTGTCCAGTACAGGTTATGTAAAGCGTTTCTTTTTCCTCCTTTTTTAAAATAAACAGAACACACCCTCCCTTCACACACCCTGCCCAGACAGGTCTTGGCAGCAGATATAAATGCAATGCAACACTTCACAAATAGAACAAATGTGCAAATCATCGTCAAATGTGTCAGATGGATTAAAGTACAGTGAGTCAATAAGCATCCTGTAAGGGAATCAATATCAACATTCATAAACGGAAAAGAGAAAGAATTTTAGAAATTGTCATCGGTTACAATCTGATGTCCCTATCCGGGAGGCAGCACCATGAGACTCTCGAAGCGCAACAAAAACGGTTTTCATTTCAAATAAAACTTTTTCACAGATCTCCTCAGTGGAAATCTTATCGTTTCTAGTTAAAGAAAAAAACATCAGTGAACACAATATGTTTTATTCCTCTTACTCTACAGCATCTTTTCAATCACCTTCATTAAATGTGTTAATGGAATGTAATGGCTTTTACTCAGACTTCAACATTTCATTTTGTGTGATATAAGCTCCTGTTATCTCCCACTTTATCGGTAAGTTATTATAAGACTTTCTCTGACCAGGTTCTGATTTTTTTCCTCTTTTGATGTGAAGTAAACAAGAAAACTACTGATCATGTTACTGATGAAACACAATACGTACGACATCTTCTGTCCGGAAGTACTTCCTGTAGCAGAAACATGAACGGAGTGCGTCGTTTCAAGGGCCTCGTTTTTAGCCTCTTTTTTTAAGTATATAACTTACAGAACAACAAGTTCTCATTTTTAAGACGATATTAATGATTAAAAATCAACAGTGTTGGTCTGATATCATGTTGAACATCTGTTCTGCAAATCTCTGTGAAAAAGTCTTCACTATAGAAACAATAATGTATTACCACACTCACACACACACACACACACTCACTCACACACTCACACACTCACACACACACACACACACACACACACACACACACTCACTCACACACTCACACACACACACGCACACACACCCACACTCACACAAACTCACACGCTCTACAGCTGGCACTATCGTCACTGTATTTCAGAAGATTACTCAACACTCCTTGGCCCATGAGATCTGTGAACTCATTAATGTTGTGATGTAATTAAAATTATCGCACCAGATTGGAATAATTAAACTTGAGAAGTTCTCAGTCATGTGCTCGTAAATGTCTCCTGTGTGTGGTGCAGTGTTAAATAAACTGCAGTCACTCTTTTACTCCAGGAGAAATGAACAGAAGTCATTATTGAGTATTGTAGCTGAGCAGAGTGAGGATTAACCATTTCACACTCCTGAAGTCCTAGACAATGTGAGCCAGTAATCCTCAGCTACGATACTGAATAATGACTTCTGTTCATTTCTTGTTCTTTTAATCTTCATGTCTAGTTTAATTCTAGGGGGAAACGTTCTACCAGCTATCCTCCTTCATCTGTGCTCTTACTTGGCAAACTTGCAAGAAATAGTTGCAAACTGTTCACTCTTGGCATTGCTTTTTTTTTTTTTTGTTCGAGGTTGCGTGAGGGTGTTACGTTCCTCTTATATACTGCTTATTAAGCTGTTTGTGAAGTGAGTTTGTGAGCCTAAGTGGTGACTCTAGCTTCCTTTTACATACTTTGCTTGTATGGCTTTAAAGGATTTCCATGTTTGCTTAATAACATTTCACAACTACACAGACGTGTGTTTAACTTTGGGAAAAAGAATCAGAAGCAGCTTGTGAGGATGATATTCTCATGATTGGGTTAGAACTAAAAGACATGCTCTACTCCCTCTCTCTCTCTCTCTCACACACGCGCGCACACACACACACACACACACACACACACACACTTTGTGGCAGCTGACTTATTGAGCAATTCCAGATCATATGATCGAGGCTTCTGTTTCAGTGATGCAGTGCAGCAGTTTGTGTTGGTATGTTACAGCCGTGGCCGAAAGTTTTGAGAATGACACAAATATACATTTTCACAAAGTCTGCTGCTTCAGGTCTTTTTAGATCTTTTCGTCAGTTACTATGGTGTACTGTTGTATAATTACAAGCATTTCTTGAGTATCAATGGCTTTTTTTGACAATTACATTAAGTTTATGGAAAGAGACAGTGTAGGAGTGTTGATCCTTTTCGCTGTTTTGTTCCTCGAGCCACTTAGTTATTACTTTTGCTAATGGCAAGGTGCTGGAATCATGCTGGAAAAGGCCTTGTTCGTCACCAAACTGTTCCTGGATGGTTAGGAGTCAGTCCTGTGTCACGCTAACAGTAAAGCATCCTGAGACCATTCATGTGCCTCTCAGCCAAGGGAGTGGGCTCACTCACAATTTTACCTAAGAACACAGACACAAAGAATGAAACAAAAAAAATCTCCCAACTATCCAAAAACTGTTTGATAATGAACAATGCCTTTTCTGGCATGATGGAGCACCTTGCCATAAGGCAAAACTAATAACTAAGGGAACAAAACATGGAAATTTTGGGTCAATGGCCAGGAAACTCTCCAGACTTTTACGAAAATGAGAAATTGTATTCAATCCTCAAGAGGCGGGTGGACAAACAAAACCCCACAAATTCTGACAAACTCCAAGCATTGATTTATGCAAGATGGTGGGCTGGATCAGTCAGGATGTGGCCCAGAAGGTGATTGACAGCAAGCCAGGGCGAATTGCAGAAGTCTTGGAAAAAGAAGGGTCAACACTGCAAATACTGACTCTTTGTATAAACTTAGGCAAAAAAAAAGGCAGAGGCAATAAAAGCCTTTGACATGCTTGTAATTATACTTCAGTATACCACAGTAACATCTGACAAAAAGATCTAAAAACACTGAACACTGAATTTTTAAACTACAGTGTACAGTGTGCCTGGCCTGTGGTTGTCAAATGCAAAAGACTCTGCATTTGACGACTTTTAATGTCGACTCTCAAAAGAGTCGACATTAAAACAGTTCTTCTGAATTTGGATTCTTGTCTTTAATTAAATTTCACTTCAGTTAGTATAGCACATTTTACAATAGACCATGTCGCAAAGCAGCTTTAAAAATGCATGAAGCTAATAAAGTGGTGAGAGTGTTTTCGGGAAGTGTCATTTTTAAGGCGTCCAAAAACGACCCTAGGCAGCAGCACTGATTCACCAGTATAGATGCACCAAGCAGAAGTAGGGATGAATCATCGTGAATCAGGCCGGTCCGGATCAGACACAGACATCACATCAGATAGCACAAGTGCACACATATAGTATGAGTGTGTGATAAAGAAAAAGAGTGAGAATCAAGGAGTACAGTGGTGTGCATTGTGTACAGAGCGACTTGACAGCAGGACAGATTAAAGGGAGAGACAGAAGGTAACACAGGCATGAGGTCACACTGGGACGTACAGCATCCCACCGTTACCTCCATCAGCAAACCTCACATTCCTCAGTCTCCTGTGGAAACAGCACGGAGAAGGTGGAGGGGGCGGAGCAATGCAGGGTTTCATATTCAGCACTCAAAGTTCATATATACACCTTTTTGTTAAGTGTTTAAAATCTGATTGTCTGTGTTTCATGTTAATTCTTATTGTATCATCCGGAGTGTAATACATCACCATGCATGTGAGTCATTTCTTTATGTATATCACTGTGCCTCTCTCTCTCTCTCTGTCTCTCTCTCTCTCTCAGGCCGAGCAGGAGCTGAAGGTGACACAGAGTGAGTTTGACAGGCAGGCTGAGATAACCCGGCTGCTCCTGGAGGGAGTCAGCAGTACACACGTACGCAGTGCACCTGACATGAACTTCTCATTCAAGCAGAAGAAGCACATGTCCTGTACTGATCATTAGTGTTTATTAATAATGTCAGCGTTCTGTCTGTATTTTCTGTATGTCCTGCAGGCTCACCATCTTCGGTGTCTGAATGACTTTGTCGAGGCTCAGACCACTTACTACGCTCAGTGTTATCAGTACATGGTCGATCTGCAAAAACAGCTGGGAAGGTACTTATCATAAGTCATTTATCATAAATCATCACACAGAAGTCCATTTGGTCAGTTTCTTTTTTCATTTTCATGTGAGTCATTCCTGTGATGCTCTTCCTTCCCTTTACAGCTTTCCTTCCTCATTCTCTTCCAATAATAACCAGTGCTCTGTGGGGGCAGGAGCCAGCGTCTCGGTACCCACTCTGCCCGTTTCCTCCGTCCTCTCTGCCAGCTCCAGACAGACCCACTCAGGCTTCAGTGAGCTGTTGAGCTCAGGTGTGAGCCGCAAGGCGCGGGTACTGTATGATTACGACGCAGCCAGCAGCAATGAGCTCTCCTTATTGGCTGATGAAGTGAGTGCCCACCGTTTGTCTAGATCACTGATCAATTTTATTAATAAAGCACATTTAACAAAAGGTCACACTGCTTTTTATCAGTAATCTCCCAGAACGCGATCAGGCGACTGAATATTCAGAGTCATTATACCTGAGATAATATAGCTCCAGTTAAAAGAAAAATAATTACAGACCCCCAAAAAAAAGTTGCTCCTTGGTTTAATGATCACACACACACACTGATTCACACACACACACACACACACACACAGTCTGCTCTTCAATTAGAATGTAAATGACATCCAAGTAAATTGTTAGTATTTCAAATAGCATGGGATGGATGGAGCCAAATACAGAGCAATCTCATCTCCTAATTAAGTGACTTCTGAAGACAATTGGCTCCATTGATTTTAGTTAGAGGTATTGGGGGTAATAAAGGGGTCTGAATACAAATACTTGTACATATGCGTTCTTCAGATTTTTGTTTGTAAAAACTTTTGAAAACCATTTAGCATTTTTCTTCCACTTCAAAATTGTGTGCCACTTTGTGTTGGTCTGTCACATAAAATCACAATAAAATATATTGATGTTTGTGGTTGTAACGTGACAAAATGTGGAAAAGTTCAAGGGGTATGAATACTTTTTAAAGGCAGTGTATCATGTAGGGGTGGGGACTTCATGTATTTTTTTTTTTTTTAAATAACCAAATTGTAGACATCAGGCAAAAAAACAGATTAATGAATGAACATTGATGCAGGTGAGTGGCGGCACAGTGGCGTAGTGGTTAGCACTGTTGCCTTGTAGCTCCAGATGATCAGCTAACCAAGTCAGATCAGAATAAATCTTCTGCAAAATCATCAACTTGTGTACTCGGTCCTGGTTCTGCACATTTTCTCAAATAAAGCATCTGATTGTAAAGCAATGAAAAATAACTCATGCCTCAAACTGCCAATGTGTATTTGGATTATTTTGCCTGTTAAGGTTACAGAAGCGGAATTTCTGAGCTGAGTTTGTGACCAGTCATCACATACTGTAGCATAAAGAATTTTTTTAAATACACTTCTTGTCAATCTTCCACACACTAATATTTTGTCTGACCACATTTCTGACATAAGGTTGTGAACAGTCGCTTACTACAAGCATACGAGTGTTTTAATAGTAGAACATAGTGACTGTTTATGGCTTGTGATGCAACATGCTGTAAAGCTAATATTTCAACATAGATTGTTCAAATAAATTTCTGTAGAAACCAAAGAATGTTGCAAAAGTATACTGCAGCAGCTTACACAGATGCTGCACAGAGTGCATTACAATGCCATTGAAAAGATTTACAATAAATTTAGACCTTTAAGCTTTTTTGAGACGATATATATGTACAGTACTATATACAGTGGGGCAAAAAAGTATTGAGTCAGCCACCAATTGTGCAAGTTCTCCCACTTCAAAAGATGAGAGAGTCCTGTAATGTTCATCATAGGTATACCTCAACTATGAGAAACAAAATAAGAAAGAAAAAGAAATCCAGAAAATCACATTGTAGGATTTTTTAAGAATTTATTTGCAAATTATGGTGGAAAATAAGTATTTGGACAATAACAAAATTTCATATCAATACTTTGTTATATACACTTTGTTGGCAATGACAGAGGTCAAACGTTTCCTGTAAGTCTTCACAAGGTTTTCACACACTGTTGCTGGTATTTTG
>JAQMYG010000033.1:5974890-5989314 GCA_030014215.1 Clariallabes teugelsi
GGCCTCTCTCATCTTTTTAAGTGGGAGAACCTGCACAATTGGTGGCTGACTAAATACTTTTTTGCCCCACTGTATATACATAAAACATGTGATGCTGAATGTTGGATCGGGTATAGAATAGTAACTATGTGTGCTTTCTACTTCAGGTGATTACTGTGAGCAGCGTCCCGGGCATGGATTCTGACTGGCTCATGGGAGAGCGTGGGCACCAGAGGGGCAAAGTGCCAATTACATACCTAGAGCTCTTAAACTGAGTGGCAACAACAAATTAAACCCTACACACAATTCAGATTGGATTACACAGTTTTCAATTTGTTTCTACAACTGTGCAGATTTTGTGAGCTGCTTTCACGCATCTGTGTGTCGAGGATATTTAGCTTGGGAAGAGAGTCTCATCCAAGTCATTTCTGTTTACAAATTGATTATTGCACAAGTGCTTCCAATGTAATGTCATTACTGCCAACACTCTGTATTCGAGAATAGAGCTGATCAGAAGAGCTTATTGAAATATTACTTAACCCGTGATTCACTTTATATCATTTTAAAGTCTTTATGGAAAGTCACTTGTGCCATTTCTTAGAACTTTCAGAACTGTTTTTTTTTTTTTTTTTTTTTAAAGAATTCCTTCTTTTTAAAAAGTTTGTTTAAACTGTTTGGCAGGGATAGAAACTGAAGCGATGTATTATATTGTGGACTATCTGATTTATAATAGCTCTAGTTACCATGTGCCTCGGATATTATTTATCTTTTTATTTGTGAATTTTAAAAATGCAGACTGTTAACCAGTGCGTTTTAAAGGCTTAAATTAGATGCAGAACTTAAAACAGGTTTTTTTTGTTTTGTTTTTTAATATATATATATAAAGAGAGAACAAGCAGTATTCAGAACGTGACCATGTTTAGAGAAAGCACATTTACTTGTGAGGTTATTTACATTTTGTTGTAAACGCAATAACTTGATGTTGTATTCAAACTTCCAGTGTTATGTGCCTTAAATACCGCAGTGCCTTTTTAAGTCGCTCTGATCGTCTCAGGATGAGCATTAGGACTGTACAATCATAAAAGTACAGCTGGTTCAAATCAGGCACATCATTAATTTGTTTGGCTTTTAGGCCGTCATCTCAGAGGCTTAAAACTGTTTACTAATGTGCTTGGTGGATCCCCCCCCCCCCCCCCCTATTCTATTGATACAACTTCAGAAAACGTCATAGTGTGTCTACACCTGACTCTACTTTCAGTTTGTGTATCATCCTGTCATGTCCATTATTTCAATAAGTCTCCTAAGAATTCTTATATTGTTTTTGCATTACTACAAATAAATACCTTTTACATCCTTTATTATATACCGTGCAGTACATGCTCAACATGCGTAACAGTTTTGTGGAAGGCTGCAAGCTGTTCATTTGTCTTAGCGGATTTCTTTTGACATGACGTATATGTATACGTATCTGTATAATATAAAAATAATAATAGTAATAAAAAGTTGTAATTAGATTTAGATTTAACGGTTTTAGTTGTGGTTATTCTAGTTTTCCCTTTTCAGATGTACATGTGGACCAGCAGAGGTCAGGCTTTTCATTTGGACATTTTTAGCAACGTTCTGTAAATAAATTTTTATTAAGTTAAACACTGCAACTCTGTTTAACCGTTTCATACTGACTTCTCATTATTAGTGTTATATTATATTATGAAGCATTTCTCATTTTATTGACACTTTAAAAGTAACTTTTGAGCAATTCCATGCAAAGGTCAACCTTACCATAGGCATTATTTATAGAGTTCTTGCCAAACCATGCTGATGCACTAAAAATACTACATCTGCTTATATTGACTAAACTTTTACTTGTAAATGAAACAGTAATACTGAGCATCAAATAGCACAAAGAGGCACAAAAAAGAAAGAAAACGAGGAAAAGAAAAAGAAAGGACAAGAGCAAAGGATCAGCAATAGTCCCTGACTTAATCATTTCATAGTTAGTTTTTGCAGGAGTACTTTTTCAAATGGTTCATGATCAACTTCACTGTCTGTCTGTTTAGCGTTTGTAGAGGATTGATAGACATGTCACATCCATAACGCTGGTTTATCCTAAATCATTCCTTCCAAAAAATTACAAACATTTGCAAATCTATTCTTTTTTTGTGTTCATGCATGTGTAACGCTTTTTACAGTTGTTTTTAAAATGTACAGAGTTTGTAGAAAACCTGTACTCTCTCATTAAAAGCTGTCTGTTTAAAGTCACATCATAACTCTGATTCAGTTCTGTATTCATTCGTGATATAAATGATTATGGGAATTTTGAAGATTTGTTTGTTTTAAGCTAAGGAACTTCAAATCAAAATGTATGCAAATGAATTCACTGATGATAAACTTGTTCTTGCTCTGAGACTTTTTCTTAACCAGAATACAGAGTGTAACACTGGACTGCTGTCGGATCGTCCTATAAATCAGATTTTTTTGTGTTTGTGTGTTTTAATACTTTGACTCACTTTTTTTTGCACACTCTGCCAGTGCCCTGACTGCAGTGTCTGATTATCAGTGCTGAGAGGGTTAAGTGGAAGTGGAGCTGCGCATGCTGTTCACTTCCTGTGCTGTGGTTCTGCAAGTCGTCCGTTCCTGGCGTCCGTTACTCACTCTCGCATGCTAAAGACGACCCATGTTCAGTTCCTTTCTGAAAATATGAATGTGAGTTCAGCCCTGGTCAGCTTCCGCTCCACCTGCATTCTGTGTTCTGTCTCCTGTGTCTGCTGTAAGGCTTCATCTAAAGCTCTCTGTTACAGTTTGAATGCTGGATCAGTCGAGGTCAAGTAAAATGATGTATGACTGACTGCTCATGTACACTGATTCTTACTGATCACTTCAGTTCTTAGAAATAGTTCTACACTACAGCTGCATACTGTTTTAGTGATGTATATTTTAACCCGTTCTGGAATCTGCAACCAAATGCAAAGTGAACTGTGCTAAATGCAGCCTGCAAACATCTCTCTCAAGTGTTGTCTCTGTTTAGTATAGAAAACTAAAATCAGAATAATGAGTCAGTTTCAGTTTCACAAAGAAATGTTTCCTTCCTGCATTTCTATATTTTCATTTAATTTATGGTGAATTTTTGTCATTCTCATGACTTTGTGTGACACCAAGTGAGAATCACAAACAAGAACTAACAGAAGTTTCATACAATCCACCAACACTTAAACAGCTACTAGAGTACAAAGAGAAACGTTTGTCCACATTCACACCTTCTTGTGACATAAATATGTTTGAAGTAGTTTTTAATCTCAACCCAGGAATAGTCATGTCAATGCCACAGGACCCGGTTATTTTTTAAAACTTAACCCAGATTATTTAGGGGTTGAACCCTCATGGTGGCAGCTGTGGCCTTCCTCTGAGATCTCCAGTTTCTCTTTCTCACCGTGCTTAAACCACCATGACCCAGAGCATCACCACAGTGGTATTCTGGTTACGCTCTGGTTTAGCCTCCACACTTTGTTTTCAATAGGCTTCAAACATGCGAGCAAATGTTCCCATGCCTCAGGCATTCAGCCTTCATTCAATTTGTTTGCCTTCGTTTGTTTTTTTAGACAACACAACGCAGAAATCCTGTGGACTAATCGCAATGACGAGTGCGGCAAGAATTATGTGTTATGTTCCACCCACCGACCCCTTTATGGCTGAATCTGACACTAAAGCACCACTTTGGTCTCTGCGGATATTGTTCCTGACCACACAAGACCCCACCACTAATATACTTTCTATGGCCTATATGGTTTCACAAGTATATATATATGATTAGATAGATAGATAGATAGAACTTTTCCTCAACATTATTTAAATATACACAATGACACAAATTTGCTAAAATAAAGATCATAGAACTTTTAAATGTAAATTTAAAAGTTCTCTGACCTTTATTTTTAAATTTTTCTATATTTTCATTTAACTCAAGGTGAATTTTTGTCATTCTCATGACTTTGTGTGACACCAAGTGAGAATCACAAACAAGAACTAACAGACTTATAGCTTTGTTAATTCTCTAATGTTCAAGCTGGAGGTGACATTTTTCAAAGGATATTCTAGCTGAGATATATGTATGTATGTATGTATGTATGTATTGATAGATAGATAGATAGATAGATAGATTTTTTGGTGCTGTGTAAAAAGAAAGCAAAAAGTGTCCATTTTGGGGAAGCAACCCTTACTCCCACCTCCCCACCCCCTTCCACTGAGACCTTAAACTGGGCAGTTGCTACATACTGCATCACAACAGGAAATTTCAGTTTCCTCTGCTGTTTTTGGTACTTTTGCAACACACAGTGACAGATCATCCTTTAACCATGTTCAAATGTGTGTATATGTGAATGCCACAGCGCTCCTCATGATTATCAAGAGGCATGAAATACAGCATGTTACACAAATCAACAGGAAAACAAACCACAGCGTATGGTTTAGACTGAGTTACTCCCAGCTGACATTTTGGTTATTTGGGTTAACATTTAGGTCTATCTATATATCTACTGTATCTACCCTCCTCTCTCTCTCTCTCTCTCTCTCTCTCTCTCAATTATATATATGATTGTGTGTGTACACAGTGTCCTTTTTCAGATCCTTTTAAGTTTTCCAGTGTAAAAATGTAGTTTTACACTCATCTTAAAATGGGATCAATTCTTTTTTCTATAGAATTCTACTCACAATGCCTCATTCAATACTACAACGCTACATCACACAAAAACAAGTTTTTTTTTATTTAAAATAAAAACAAAATAAGACTGAAATATCCCATTTACATAAGTTCTGTATTCAGACCCCTCATTCAGCATTTGGTCAAAGCCCCTTTGTCAGCAATGACAGCCTCAAGTCTGCTTGTGAATGATGCTACAAGCTTGGCAGACATTTCTTTTGGTCATTTCTTCCATTCTTCTTTGGCAGAATCGTTCAAGCTCCACCAGGTTAAAAGGGCAGGGTCAGTGCACAGATATTCAGGTCTGTTCAGAGATGCTCTATTGGGTTCAGGTCCGACTCTGGGCCGCTTCAGGACTGTCATGGGTCATGTAGGTCTGATCGGTGGAGTGCTGCAGTGATGTCTTTCCTTCTGTAAGTCTCTCTCATTGCCACAAGGGAACTCAGGATGTCATTTATAGTGACTCTTAGGTCCTTGGTTACGTCTCTGACCAAGGCTCATCATCCCCGATTACCCAGTTTTGTTGGGCCGCCAGATCTGGACAGACTGTTGGATGTTCCACATCTCTTCCATTTGAGAAAGATCGAGGCTACTGTGATCTTGCGTGCTTTCAATGCCCCAGAAAGTTTTTTTTTTCATCCTTCCCCACATCTGGATCTTGACACAATCCTGTCTACAGATAATTCTCTGAACCTCATGGATTTGTTTTCACTCTGACATGCACATTATATAGACAGGTGTGTGCAGTGGTCGAATTGTAAAAAAAAAAAATCAAGGGGGATGGTGTGGTCAAGTATTTATTTATTGATTTGTTTGTTTGTTTGTTTGTTTTGGAGTTGGGGTGCTAAAACTAACCATACAAAATGATTGTAAAATTTGTCAAATTTTTAATAACAGTTTTATTAATATAATTAAATCAACTTTGAGCAATCAAAACAAAACACATGCATTTAAACATGCAACTGTCAAAACTACAATTTGATCCTTTCCATGGCTTTCATCTTTGGAGGTTTATAAGAGTAGAATAAAAATCTACATAAACATTAGTAATTAAATAATTTTAATTCATAGTACTGTAGTTTTGTATGACTACACACCAGTCTCTCTCTCTCTCCCTCATACACACACACACATACATCAACATCATCATCATCAAATTACTATTTAAAAATCTATTTTTGACCCTTTTGCACCCAAGCATGTAGGTGAAGCCACAAAGTCTAATGAAAAAACATGTTAAACTAAATCCTTGGTTTTCATCACGTCTCCACTGAGAGGATTTGTGTGTGTGTGTATCACACCGTCAGTTATCTTCTTTTTGAAATACGTCAAAAGCTGTGCTTGAACTGTTCTCTTGGCCATTGCAAAAATGCGAACAGCGCAAAAATAACGCTTGATCTAAAGGGGACGGTAAGGGGACGGTAAGGGGACGGTAAGGGGAATGGTGGTTTTACAGAGAGGATGTTTTTTTGTTTGTTTGTTTTTTTTAAACAGGGAAAACCTCAAATCGAGCCCTGCGTGTGTGCCCTTCCTAATTATGTCAATTAAGTTTGGATTTGTTTTCCACATTCTAGAACAATACAGGATTTTTTATGACATAACACATATGGCATTAGCTAACAACGACAGTCAGTTGTTATTTTAAAGCATGAAGGTCAGCTGTTCTGGAACAGTTTTTGTAAGAACAGTATTGTCAAGTTAATTTGTAAAACCCATCGAGCTCCATGATGATGAAACTGTCTCTCATGAAGACCTTCCCAGGAAATCAAGACCAAAACTGACCTCTGCTGCAGAGGAGAAGCTCATTTAGAGTCACCAGCCCCAGGAATGAACAATTAACAACCAGCACCTCAGATTAGAGGCGTGATGAAGGATTATAGCAGATATACATCTCAATATGTAATGTAATGTAACGGCTCTGATTCACTAAAGCAAGTGGTTTCTTCAACTGTAATTCTCATGTTTCATCATGACCAGGCACTGGCTTTTAATAAAAAGAATGAGTGTGTGTTTTATGCATGTTAACTATGGTTGTGTTTAATCTTTAAATCTTTAGTCGCGTGTCAGGATACATTAGTGGTTTCCTAACATTTTTGGCATATGTACCCTCCTCCCCCTTTCTCTCTCCTCCCTCTCTCTCTCTCTCTCTCTACACACACACACACACACACACTGGCACTGTCTTTTAATAAAAAAATGACTGAGTTTGTGTTTTTATGCATATTAACTTTGCTTGTGTTTAATCTTTTAAAAGAAAAAAAGAAAGAAAAAGAAAACTCTACACTCAACAAACACACCAGGAAACCAAAAAGAAAAATAAATCAACAAAACAACAACATAACATCACAAAATGCACTAAAACAATACAGAAAATTGATAAAGAAATGCATTGAACGTTCCAGTGGCCAAACAAACATTAATGAAGTATTTAGCTGTGCTTTGTGTAGTTAGCATTCATACTTGAGAAAAAAAGAGTACAAGAGCAGGAGTGTACGTATTCACATTTATTATACATATTGTTATCTCAGGTAATGTACATGCATTAAATGAAATAATATTTAGACATCATTTGATATTGAAAATAATGCAATAAAAGTCCATCCACAACCTTGTTATTATATGAAAGACAAAAGCTTAAGCTACAGTAAAAGAGAACTGTGTATACAGTATGTATATATACACACACACTTACATACACACATACAGCTACTCTCTTACTGAAGCTTTCAGCCTTTGTCTCTTTTTAGCTTTTCATTCTCTTATTCAAGTCTCGTTCTTCAATTACCTAATTGGCTTTTTTATTACTTTTAAAAAAAATTTATTACTAAACAGGGGCTGGCCCTAGACTACAGTAGAGTATTTAGAAAAATATATATATATATTTGAAAAAAACATTTAGAATGAATCCCACAAGGGATTAATTATGTGGGGTAATGTGGGGTAATCGCATCTAAACAACAAATCATAAAACAACTAAAAGCCAAAATATACCTCCTGAAAATTATTGCAAATGTAGTAAAAATAAATAATGGCAATATACCTGTTTTAATTCAGTTCTATGTGGCACAAAATAACTTTCTCTGAATGATTATTAAATTATTCCCTCGTTTAAGCATTTTTCATGTTAATGTTGGTTTATTTCCCCAAAACGTAAGTGCTTTTATGTAATGTTTTGTAACATTTTCCAACATATAGTCTGTGATCATTTCATTTAATTTCTAACATAAATGTAATCTGACCTTAATGCACTTTGCTTTTGTCAAGGTTTTGCACAAAAACACGCTAAGAGCCTCTACTCAAACCTGGCCGTCTGTATCCTTTTTGTTGGTAAAACAAGACACTTGTTTATAAAAAAAAAAAAATACAATAAATAAAATAAATCTGCATGTGTATATTTATTTGACCAGCTTGCTGGTTGTGTTTTTTAATAAGTTGTGGGCTTCCAACATTTCTTTTTAATTACACGTGGCAGTAGTCTTGGTCTGAAAGTCAGGAAATAAATGACAGAGATCCCCACCATGGATACACCGACAGAAACAAAGAGTAAAATGTACCAGAAAATTGATTCCTCTGTGCTTCTGCTCCAACACAGGCCGGACTCAAAAAGACCAGCTTTTAGTCTCCGCTGCTGTGGATCTACACACGTAACTTCTAAAAGATCAGAAACGTGCAGGGTTTTGGACGCTTGAAATGTCTTGTACCATTCTAACTGGCAGCAGTTGTAATAATTTCCATTCACATAAACAATCTGCACTCGTTCAGCTAGCACAGTAGCGTGTTCAACTTTAATAGTGGACAACATGTTGTCTCTCAAGTCCAGGAGCTTCAAGTTCAGTGTCATTAGAGATTTAGGAAGCTCTGATATTGAGTTTTTAGAGATGTTTAAAACTTTTAACTGTTGAAATGGAGAAAAGTTAAAGTCCTGCAAACCTGTGTTGCTCAGGCCTAGATGTTGTAGAGTCCCACTGAGACCAGATAAACAGTCTGGCCCAATCTGCAGGTGTGGGTTGTTGGACAGGTCAAGGTATGTTAGTGGCGTGCCATCAAATGCATATGGTGGAATATCGGTTATGCTGCATCCTGCAATGTGGAGCTGTTTTAATGAGGAAAGATTCGTCCAAAGAGCACAGCGTGAGGAGTCTGACTTCGGTAGCTCTTTAGGATGGCACAAACCCACTGTGTTGTAACTTAAGTCCACGATGCTGAGACTGGGGAAAGTAGTGAACACTCCAGGGGGAAGCTTCTGTATGTTGTTTAAGCTCAGGTTCAAATGTGAAAGTTTATTTAGTTCATTGACTGAGCTGGAGTGTGCATGTAGTTCAGCAAGTCTGTTGTTGCTCACATCCAGCTCGTAGATAGATACAGGAAGATCTTCTGTTAAATTCAGTGATTCCAGGCAGTTGCCCCTTATCCTCAGCCAGTGGAGATGGGGCATTTTCAGAAAAAAACCCAGAGGGAAGTATCTCAACTGGTTAACACTGAGATCCAGCAATTCCACAGAAGATACATCTCCATGAAGGTCATCACTCCAAAGCTCTGCTGTAACATTGCTGGCATTTTTACCCAAGTTATAGAACACAACACTACTGGTCCAGTTTGAAAAGGTGTTATTTGACAGATCACTGAGAAAGCGGATTTGGTTATTGGGTAATAAAAGTGTTTTAATGCGATTATTGTTGGGAAGGAATGGAAAATACAGGAGCTGGTTATCAGACAAGTCCAACGTCTCCAGCTCAAAGGTTTCATTGAGATCCTGATTACTGATAAACCATTCGATGAGGTTGTGACTGGCATTTAATACCACCAACTGAGTCATATCAAATTTCGTAAGGCATGGCAGAGAATTGAATGCCAAGTTAAGCCGTGTGAGCTTTTTTAAGTGATCAAATGCAGTATCAATCTCAAACAAATTATTTCTTTCTAGATTCAGTTCTTTGAGCTGATAAAGATCTCTAAATGTGTACTCGTCCAATCTCAGTAGGACATTTCTGGACAAATCCAGGAACTCAAGAGATGTGAGGTTCTGTAAGAGCTCAGAAACCATGTCCTCTGTGAGCCCATTGCCAGAAAGATCCAGAATTCGTAGCCTGGTCAAAGAGCCAAGAGACAGCGCAAACTGCGTGTGGTCATTGTGAAGTTCATTGTTGGCAAAATTCAGGCTCTCTATGAGAGGTGAACTGGAGAACACTTGATCACCCACTGCATTTAAAAAACAGTTTGCACAGCTTAAGGTGTGAAGGGACTGATATCTTGAGAGGCATCCATTCGGTAATTTTAAAATAATGTTCTGATTTAAAAACAGCTCTTCTATTCCCTGTGGCAGGTTACTGGGAACAGAAGACAGTCCAAGGCTGTTACATGTAGCCGTCCTTCCAGTCTGGAGAGAGAAAGAGAGAGAGAGAGAGACTTTACTTATAAGACTTTTTAAAATTACATAAAAAAGGCACTCTGCAAATAAACTATTAAATTGCCCTTTGCAATATGCTTAATTTATCATAATTACTATTCTAACTATAATCCAGCTTTACATGGCACTTACCGGTATGCAGGAGGTGAGAGGATGGCAAAGGGCTGGCAGTAGAGCCACCAAGCCAAAGTAGAGAAGGACTCTGATACCCGGCATCTTTTCATGCTCACTAAGATGAAGGTACAAGAGTCTATTAGATTAACAAGCAGAATTAACTTCGACATAATTGCCCATCAAACCCTAAACAGTGCATTACAATCATAGTTTTTAAAAAAAATACTTTTTTATTACTGTCTCACAGTCACTATTTTGTTTTAGTACTGTAGCAACATTATCTGGTATGAATGGCCACTTTTATATACTGTATGTACATATAAAAAAAATTACATTTGTGTGTGTCCTTCTTGTGTATATACCATATATATATATATATATATATATATGCATATACAGTATATAATAGCAGTATATTATATATATATATATATATACGTGCACACACACACGACTCATTCGGCGGTTGCGGAATGAAGCCAGCAGTATCCGTTTCAGATTTAGTCAGACTTGTCACATATGAGCTCAACGGACATCAACGGACTCACACACTGTTGCTTTCACACAGATGGTGTTTGGGAGCCATCCGGACAGAAAGCGCAGTAAAAAGCTCCAAGCTAACTCTACATCTACAAGCCAGTGTTTAGAGAGAGCTGAAGTGAATGGACAGAGTGCACAGACAGAGCTGCTTCTTACCGCGGCGGTGTGGTCGGTGTGCTCCTGGCTCACTGCACACCATCACTACATCAGGAGCTGATGGAGAACCTGAACCGCTTCCTCGCCCTCGGACTGCCTAATGTGCTCTGCTAGTGTGCAGAGAGCTCTGTATGTATTTGCGGAAGCAAGAGAGCGCAACGGAAGCCAATGTCACATGTAGAGCTGTCAAGATCGCACAGTGAGATTCAAAGTGCACACACACACACACACACACACACACACACAGCTACATCTCCATTTACATCATGCAACAGCAGTTCTGCTTCACTTATATCCACTTATATACAGCATAAACAGAGTTGTTTTGTCCTGAATTGCAGCACAATTCTTCATTTCTGCAAGAGGTCACAGTACGTTTTTGTGCAGAATACACATCGAACTGCATAGACACTTAGGACTGAGCAAAAAAATTTAATATATATATATATTGACAATACATGCATACATACAAAAGATGTCTTTTCACTTTAATGGCTTTTCTTTAGCCATGTTTAATATACCACATGAACCTTTGAAAGGAAACACGCCCATGACAGCCAATACTGGTTTCACTCGTCAGATACTACTGAAGAGGAAACCGCCGAGAGCTCACACCCTTCCTGTCGAAAACAGAAAGCCATCACTTCATGCTACAAGATAAAAACAGTTTTTTGGCACCTTCATGGACCAGTAGTCACACTTCACCATCCGTGCGAAAACTTTCACATTTGTCTGCCTCTGCAAGAGCTTAACACTACTGAGTGCATTTCATCTGCTTAATGACCTGAAGAGCTCTGGACATCAATTAGTCTGGTTTATGAAACAAACAAACAAACAAACAAACAAATATCTAAATAAGATTAATTAAATAAAATAAAATAAAAAAAGAAACATGTAGCCCGTATATTTTGCGTAACCTCCTGGACACATGGGGTAATGCGGCAACATGTTTAAAACAGCAGAACATAAAACAGACGAGCCAAAGACAGAAAGCAGGTCAAAAGTACAAAATATGCTTCTGAGAGCATGAATACTAAAGATAAACAGTTGTGCATTGTTGGACTGAATGCTTCATCTCAGCATTAGTTGTGTTAAAGGCGAGTATAATTGAATTGGCCTGTGATTTTTCTTTTGCTGCAGAAAGCCCTCATTAAGGCTTTATACATTTATATGATAGAGACACTAATACAATGACCACTGCAGTATCTGTAGTAAAAGCTTTAGAGTGAATTAATTATTTTAAGACAGAATCATACTATAGTGTGTATACTGTACATTTTCTATAACAGTAGCTATGATAACATTGCTGTAAGGTGAAACACGTTTGTACGACCGCAGTAATGTTTTAAATCCTGCATGCGATAGTTTCTTTCTATCCTGTCCATAACTACAGGCTTAAAAGAAGCTGATTCTGAAATACTCAAAGGCACCAACAATAATAAATTATAATATGATGTTTAATATGAACAATACTGGAAGCTTTTGACACGGATCTGCATGATTTTATGCATTGCACTGACCACATATGATGCTCTATTGGAAATCTGCATGAACGAGTAGGGGTACAGGTGCGCCTCTTAAAATCTGCATGCACTCATAGGACACTTTAAGAGACACACCTGTATACTTGCCTTTGAGGGACTTTCTAAGTTTTTTTTAACAGAAATTTTGCAAATCTTGTTTAAACTTGGTCGGCACGGTGGTGTAGTGGTTAGCACTGTGGCCTCACACCTCAAGAGTAGCGGCTCTGTGTGCATGTAGAGTCCTCCCCTGTACTAGGTGTGTTTCCTCAGGTACAGTCCCCAACTGTCCATAGTTTGTGTGTGTGTGTGTGTATACCCTGCAATGGATTGGCACCCTGTCCATCCTGTCCTCATGGTATAGGGTCCAGGCCCCCTGACACCCTGTATTAGACCATGAGCGGTATAGAAGGCCACTCGGGTTCTTCCACAACCCTGCAAACCCTGTCTTCATTGAGCTTCATGGACAGGGGCACTGTCATGCTGGAACAGGTTCAGGCCTCTTAGTTCCAGTGTGTGTGTGTGTGTGTGTGTGTGTGTAGTACTCCAGCAACCTGACAGCTTATACAATTCAAACACAAGTAAACATGCACTGATCAATTGCTCTGTAGCTGTTGCCTGATTTCCGGTGGATTTCATTTGTACAAACAAGCTCTGTCCTGTAGTCTGGAGCACATTTTTTGTTTCTTTTGAGGGAACCAAGTCCTGTGACCCTACAACATACAATTTAACTTTCCACTAAAAAGTTAATAATACTTATGTATGCTGATATAGTGTAGTTCTTAAAAAGAAAGAAAGTTCGAATCAGTAGGTGAGATGGCTCCAAAAAAATTCCAATTGTTGAATCTTTAGTGAAAACTTAACGAGTCCATATGAGTCTGTCCTCATGGTCCAGATGGTCAGATATCCACAAACTTTTTGTAATATAGAATATTAATATATCTAGTCACTTAAAGTTATTAGACCATGTAGCAATTATTACACTGTACGAGGACGAGTCAAAAATTATCCGCACTCTGGGTATATTAAAACGTCTTATCAGCGTTTCTGTTCAAGGCTACTGTCGCCCCAGTCACTGCTGTGCAAGTGTGAACATGTTACATCAGTTCCTTTCTAACTGCAGTGTGAGCAAAATGGATGCCCGGCTTGTGATTTGCACAGAGGCAGAGCGGCGAGCAGTGATTATGTTATATTGTAGTCTGAGGGTGTACCTGGTGCAGAAACAACTCACAGGAGAGCGATACTCTAAGGAAGGTGAAAGTTTAGGTTAAAGTGAATCATTACTGGTGACGAGGCACGGGTTCATCATTACGAGCCTGAGAGTAGACGGGAGAGTATTGAACGGAAACATCCTCAATCATAGACTGAGAAAAAGTTCAAAACTCAACCATCAGCTGGAAAAATTCATCAGTGCTACAGTTTTATGAGATTCTTAAGGGCCAGTATTGGAACATTATCAGGAAAAAGGTTTAACAATCAACAGTGCTGGTTACAGTGAGACACTTATTGAAGAGGTGAAGCCTAAACTGATCTTGTTCCATTGACTCTTCCATTGGTCCCCTGAAAGCATCCATAAGTGAAGGCAGCGGTGCATTCCTGGCTCGCAGCTCAGACTAAAACATTAACATGTTAAAAACATACAAAAGCATGGAAATTATGATGAAAAATTATGTATTTGTCTAAATATAATTTTTATATATATATATATATATATATATATATAATTTAGAATTTAATTCTACTGCCAGAGAGTGCAGATCATTTTGGACTGGCCAATCATACATTAAATGCAATCAAATCAACATTGAATTCTGTTGTATGTGGCTAAATGTACCTCCAGGGTCCGGGTCCGATTCCCGGCCAGGCTCAATTCCTGGATATATATATATATATAGGGCTGGGCGATAAAACGATAACGATATGTATCGCGATAGACATGTGATCGATATCAATAAAAAATGTGTTCGATAGAACGTTTGATATTTTTTATTCTTTGTCGGAAGAAAACAGAGGTC
>JAQMYG010000033.1:6018616-6030457 GCA_030014215.1 Clariallabes teugelsi
GGCGGGGTACACCCTGGACAGGGTGCCAATCCATCGCAGGGCACACACACATACACTCACACACTCATTCACACACTGAGGGCAATTTGAGAATGCCAATTAGCCTAATCTGCATATCGTTGGACTGTGGGAGGAAACCGGAGTACCTGGAGGAAACCCACCAAACACTGGGAGAACATGCAAACACACAGAGATGGGAATCCAAACCTGGACCCTGGAGGTGCAAGGTGACAGTGCTAACCAATATATAAACAACAATAACAAAATTTATTTAGATGTAAGAAATCTAAAAGAATGTACATTAATATCTTTATTGGTTTGTCCCTAATGTGCAAGCCCGAGGAAGAAACTTTGAGAGGAGCCAGACTTGAAAGGGAACCCATGCTCCAGATGATACCAGATCTCATGCCAGTAATTAAGCCCATTCTGTAAATGTGTGTTATAGGTTCAATTTGTATAAAGAAAATGTGTTTTATTGATTAGTTAGTTCCAACTTAACCAAGGAATCTTAAGAATCATGACACATTTTAGAGGTAAGTCAAGTTCTACCTCCTTCTCAAATCCTCATCCCATTGCAGAGCTCATGATACGCATTCTTGGTGTTTATGACAGGTGTGTGAGAGGAGCAAACAGCTGAGCACATACTGGAGATAGCTAGAAACAAAGTTTAGAGCTAATGTCTCTTCCTTAAATGCAACTATATCGCAATGCTTATCGGTATACGACAACCTGGTGGTCAAATATTAAATTCCTGGTCAGTAGTGAACATTAAAGACTCTGGGCTAGTGATCAGAAGGTTGGGCCTTTCTGCAAGACCCTTAACTCTAACTCTAAGAGTGCTTGGACCCAGGCTTCCTTACAACTTGGGAAAAGTGAAGACAGGGTTTGTGTTCTGAGTACTGTAACACACTAAAATATTCTTGGAGTGAAAATGGTATAATAATTTTCACGCAAACTTGTGTCTTTGTGAATTTAACTAAGCACAATTTAAAGCTCAGTTCATACCTTTTAAATTTTTCCTATTGATTTCTATAAATTCATAGATGAGCGTTAGCCGGCATGGCCCACGACCTTTTGAACATGCTCAAAAATATGGCGTAGCTTTGGCTTTTTATGACTTTTGGTAAGTCTGCCATAGATCCACAATTTATTTTCATAAGCCTATTCACGGCCATTTATGACCATACGGTGGTGTGATTGATTTTGGCTGCACAAAATCAACCAAAATGAAGAGCGTTCTGTGATGCATCTGTCTTGGTCGCCACAGCGCCAGGAAGGCAAGGCTGTCCTACAATCTTAGGAGGTGCTCCACTGGGGCTACTGTATATAATATATACACCGCATATACACTCACATATCGCAGATCTCTCTGTAGGAATCTTTAGACCCTTGCAATGCTTCATGAAGATATTTTTAAGTAATCTGTGTTATACGTGCCCTTACCATACCAAATCATACATGCCTGTATTTAGCACTGGTGTATTTCACCTGAGCTCTACATTTAGGGATTTGTTGCTGTGGTATACAGTAGTTAATTATGTCTCAGCATCACAGCTGTCACAGCCAGCCTCATTTTTAACTTGTAGCAAAATATGTAAAAGTGGGAAGTGGGCTTATGCAAAGTTTCTATGAATAAGAATTATTATTATAAAATACTTTGAGTTAAACAAACAAAAATATTACTACTTTAGAGACACTAACACATTTAATGGATCTCCCAAAAGTAGTGCATCAATATACTGACTTCAGCCATCAGAAGCAAAATGACTAGATGACTTCTGTTCACACACATGGACACCAGACACCTGACTGAGAAACACAAGAAAGGTAAGGTAAGAAACCTTCTCTTGACCTTTAAACACTTGACCTTTTAAATATTCCATGACAGAATTACTTACAGTCTTAAAGGCAACACAAAGCAGTGCACAACATTAAATATTACTTTTTAGTAGTGTTTTGCCAAATTTAATGACACAACAAATTATTTCCAGTGTACATATGTAACGAATAATGACTTCTTCTGCTGACCACAACTGCCATGAACACGCTTGGAGGTCCATGTGAAATTACAAACTGATTTGGATTTTCCTTTGGGATCAATAAAGTACTCTATCTATCTATCCGTCCGTCCGTCCGTCCTGATTTGATCTGGTCTAGTCTGGTCTGACTCCTAGACAAAAGAAACTGGCTAGACCAGTAGTGTGGCTCTTACACAAAATGAGGAGATCCACCGCTATAGTATGTTACGTAAGAACAGTGTGTGTGGTGAACTGGATTAATCAGAATCTGCTGCAGGGATGTCAATAATCCTGGACATGCGTAGCTTCGTTATTAACCACAGGAGCCACACGCAGAGGTACAGTAGGGCTTCATCAAAACATCATACTCATGAATATATACGATTTATAAATATATAAAATCTATCATACATTTCCTGTAGCTGTGTTCATTATGCATTACATCCTTATGAAATACAAATGAGTTCTGAATAATGCAAGTAGTCAGCTAACATTTGGATTTTTCAGATAAACATGGCATGAGCCTTTGGGGAAAGTACAGCCTACAGTCCAGTAGCAGAGGTCATGCAGAAGGCCACAGAACTCGTTACACTAGAGCGAGGCTGCAGGCAGCAGGATTTATTTCTGTGTACACATCAGGGCCAGCAACTTCAGAAATCCTTGAGCGCTTAAGCATAAATATACAGTGTGTGAGGATTTATTTGCTGAACTGCTCTTTAAACAACAGATATCAGCACCTAAACGCCTGGTTTTTTCCTGTGAAACAACATAAATGTTCCCACATTACAGCAAAAACCTCCTATTGTGCAGTTGCATAGTCTTTTGTGACTAACACTAAGCTCAGTTTGCTCTACTAAGCCAAATATCCCAGCGCACAGTTTCCACTTTGTCACGTCTTTGAACTAACAATAATTTAACCTTAGATATGAAGGTAAAGAAAAGTCTTTTGTTTTCCTTATCATTAAAGGCCCAGATAAGACATTCATAGGATGAAAGGTTTGTCCTTGTCTTTACACATACAATGTCATACAGCTTACTAGGCACATACACTCCACACTGATCCACTTTATTAGGAACACCTGTACGCCTGCACATTCATGCAATATTCTAATCAGCCAATCATATGTTCACATCAAACATCACAAGGAAGAAAACATTCTGAGATGCATTTCTGCTCACCATGATTGTAAAGAATGCTTAACTAAGTTACCATTGTATCGTCAATTCAGACCAATCTCATTCTTCTCTTATGAACTAGGCATTCCCGCTCACAGGATGTTTTCTGCAAACTCCACGCAGATGTGGATGAGATTCCCTGGAGATCTGCAGTTTCTAAAATATTCCAATCAGCCCATCTGACACCAACCACCAGACCACGGCTGAAGTCACAGAGATCACATTTTTGTTAATGCGGATGTTTGATGTGAAAATTAACTGAAGGGCCTGAAACATGCTTGAGTGAATCGACAGCTGTGTTAATACTCAGGTGTTCCTAGTAAAGTCTTTGTGTATTGACCTTTACTTTCAAACCATAAATGTTTATAAACAAAGAATAGTTTCTTTAGTGGAATGTTCTAAATATTAAAAATGCAATAATTTATAATATAAGTCATCATTATTAATGATTATATCAGCTCATCCAGTGCAAACATATTTCACTTTTTTTTTCAGTTAGTTGTTTTTACTCATAGTTATACTCATATATACAGACATGCATTATGTACTGGATGTAAGCCTAATATAAACTTTAAGTTTTATCCAAATATCAACCAACAAGGATTGATTTTTGTGCCAATAATCAGTTTAAATGTTATTACATATTAATCCCTGAGTATACAAACAACCCTTTTCTCAAGACCCCAAGGCATTTAGTGGATCTCAAAGGGACAAAAGAAAGCTGAGTGAACAGTATAGTGTGTTTCGAGTCCCTGTGCTGATAGTGCCATAGGTTCAAACCTGCCTTGGAGTAAATAAGAAAGCACTCCACTGGTCCAGAAAACTTAAGTAGAGCCGACTTTTCTTTTTTTTTTTTTTTATTCCGTAGACTGGTGGGGTATTTTATTGCGGTGTCACTTGAGAAGCCACAATATTCCACACACACGATCCCCTTAAATCATACTGTAAATAGGTCATCCTACTTAACATTGCACGTACCTAAAGGGCAAGTGCTCACAAACATCTAACAAGTATAAGACCAACATAGACCACGCTTTGTTGAACATTACATGATCAGCATTCTCTTCCAATTAGCCCATCTTGTCTCTTGTCTCCAATTAGTTCACCTCTCTTGCTCATTTGTTTTCTTGGTTGTTTGTTTCTCTCAGCAAACCTGAAAGCTATGCATGATGAGGCTCTCAGCGCACATACCATGGACAGCAGCTGGTGTTTCTGAGTGGGGTAAGGTTTCTCTGAACACTGATCACATTTCCTTCCACTGAAAGGTCATACAGAGATGAACTGAGACATTCTTATCAAGAATAATATAGAGTCTAACAAAACACAAAACCTAATAAATAGTAGCACTGCTTAACCCCTTAAATTCCAGGGACCTGTTGATAAGTCGTCACACTTCTCACTCTTATACCTAACCCGTTCCTTTTATTTCACTATAGACACACAATAGATATTGTCACATTACAGCTTGAAGGTCTTGGGTTCAATCCTGAGCTCAGGTTACTGTCTGTATGGAGTTTTGTATGGATCTTCTTCCTGCGTATTGGGTTTTCCTTTGCTACATGAGATTGTCCCTGGTGTGAATGAGTGTGAACATGAGTGTGAAAATGGTGCCATGCAATGGACTGGGTGCATTCTCCCACCATGTGTTGCTGTGATATACTCGGACTCCATGATTATGACGAGTGTAAAGCAGCTATTAGACATAAATTCAGGAGTAACCATTTTAGATTTACTTAGCGTTCGATTTCTTTACCTTGTTGACTTACTGTTATACTCAAGAGGATTTAATAAACTTATAGATTGATATTAAATGTGACGTTCACACTGAATTTGTGGTCAAATCCCAGGGTACTGTATGATCTATGGTCAAAGCATCATTTCATACACTCTCTGGTTCACGTTGCACTCCTTCTACTCACAGACCATCAGTTCCACATACACACTGCGAGGTGTATACTCTGTGTCACTCTGTGTCTATTGTACAAGTCCGTACCAAACCTGCTTATTGGTGTTTGTTTTCCTCTTACAGACCTTATATCCAGTTTCACAGACTCTGATTCTTGCCGAGCCCTGTTCATGGTGTTTGCACATCCCCTGACTATTCCATGTTCCCGGTTAGCGAGTTTGCCTTCTGTGTTTGTTTTGTTTGCCAAGATCATTAAATCTCTGTCGAACTGCACTTACCTCTGATCCAGTCATTAAAACATGGCCTGTGTACCAATCATCCTAGAAATGTTCCTATTTACTCCTGGGTAAGCATAAAAGTTTTATTATTTGTAGTCGTTAAAGTTGTTTACATTTTTTATTTCAATACAAGGGAATTACTTTTATTTTCATTCACTAATTACAATTGCACAATATCTGAAAGCAAAAAATTCTAAAGCAATTAGCACTAGAAGTAAAATAGAGATCAATCATTTATACACTTAAATTCCGACAATTCCGAAGTCCCTGCAGTTTTTGTAATGAACTAAAGTCTAATGAATGTGCTGGGGAAGTGAATACACAGTAGGATCACGATCGATCTCATAAACACAGTACACAGTAAGTCCAGAAGTCCTAAAATGAGGCTTATTATTATTATTATTATTATCCCTGATTTTTGTAATTTAGTCAAAGAGCTGTGCAAACAATAGGGACTAATTATTTAGATTAGGAATAAATGAGAGAAACTAATTCTGTCGCAGAAATTAGAGCATCTAGACTCTTAATTTTACCTGTAATAAGCTTTCATTCCAGGCATAGGATGCACACTTGACAACTGATTAGAGACCAAGATGAACTGATTAAGCAGGTGGAATCAGGTGTTACTCCCAGAGACAATATGAGCAAGAAACTCAATTCAATTCAGTTCAAAGATAATGTGGTGCAAGGCCGTTCAATGCTTTATTGGTCAATAGCAGCACTTATATAAATATAATCGGTGCAGCGGTCCACTGAGATCCAGTGCAGTGTGGAGAAGATAGGGGTGATGTGATCATATCCTTTGGTTCTAGTAAAGAATTTGGCTGCTGCATTCTGGACTAACTGGAGCTTTATGCAGCTAGTGGAACATCCAGAGAGTAACTAGACAAAATGAGGCTTATTATCCCTGTTTTGTGCGATTTAGTCAAAGGACGGTGCTTTCTGCATTTCTCAAATAAAGCCAGAGAGAAACACTGGTTAAGCACACATTTTGTAAGGCCAGTTCGTTGAGGGTGGAACCATTCATTGTGCGCAAACATCATTGCGTGTCTATGGCTTGTATCCAGGAAACACCCTCTTTATGATAGATTATAAGGGCATTGCCTGCTTCACACATTTTATCTTCCAAACATAGCTGAGTGATGAGGAAATGAAAAATCAGAGATACAGCAAACAAACAAAATCACGGCTTTTTATTTTGGACTTTGGAGCAAAATTAACTTAAACACACCTGAATTTGTTGAATGCGGTCAACAGCAACTGAGCGATAAGCCACACATGAGGAGGATCAGGCCTCACTGGATTTAGCTAGCAGAATGTGGTAAACCTGATCATGGATTATATTTCATGGGTGGTTTCTCCGACAGGCTTTAAATTAAACATGGGAGTAGGCCTTAACCCAAAATAGTTAATTAAGGCATTCTGCAACTTACCTTAAATAACTTCCAGACTATCCTGAGCTAAATTACACTATAGACTAAATTTAAAGCACATGTGCCACTGTGGATTAGTCAGAATAATAATAATGTGGATTAGTGCTGGACTAGGGTTGCTTCTAAAGCCTGGAATGGACCAAGAAAATCATAATTTTTTGTGGAAGTAGAAATTTAGATTCAGAAAAAAAAGAACCTTGCACCTCCAGGGTCTGGGTTAGATTCTCTCCTCGGGTCTATGTGAGAGTTTGCATGTTTTCCCCGTGCTTGGTGAGTTTCCCTCAGGGTACTCCAGTTTCCTCCCACAGTCCAAAGACATGCAGATTAGGTTAATTGGTGTTACTAAATCGCCTGTAGCACGTGAGTGTATGTGTGTGTATGCCCTGCGATGGATTGGCACCCTGTCCAGGGTGTACCCCGCCTTGTGCCCTAAGTCTCCTTTGATGGGCTCTGGACCCCTGTGACCCTGTATAAGGATAAAGCGGTATAGACGAGTGAGTGAGCGTGAGAACATGGACGATCAAAAATGTAAAGGTTGAAATTTAAAGCCAATGGGCCATTACCGAACAATAAGGACTAATCACTTATTTAGTAGATTACTCCTTGACAGGAATAATAGAGAGAAACTAATTTTGTGTAAGAAACTAGAGCATCTAGATACTCAATTTTATCTGTAATAAGCTTTAATTCTAGTCGAATAGGAGGGACGCTCAGCAGTTGATTAGAGACCAAAGTGAACTGATTAAGCAAGTGGAATCAGGTGTTACTCCCTGAGACAATATGAGAAAGAAACTTAATTCAATTCAGTTCAAAGATAATGTGGTGCATGGCCATTTAGTGCTTTATACTGTAGGTCAATAGCAGAAAATACAATCAATGCAACGTTTTACTGGGATCCAGTGCAGTGTGGATAAGATAGGGGTGATGTGATCATATCATTTGGTTCTAGTAAGGACACTGGGCTGCTGCGTTCTGGACTAACCGGAGCTTTATGCAGCTAGGGGAACATCCAGACAGTCCAAAATCATGAATTAGCTTTTCTGGACCAGGTACTGACATTATACATTATCATAGCAATATTTCTGAAATGTAAGAAGGCTGTTCTAAGATGAAAGAAAGCTTTCCTACAAATTTCATCGATCTCCCCAGAACCCATCATCCTCTGGATGACACCATCTCTATAATGGGATTATAAATCATTACACCTCAACAGGCAAAGATGAAAAGATGCTCAGTATGAGAATCACTCTGTATTATTATAGCTTTAAGCATAAGGTAAAAACCTCCAGTATCCAGGTGAGAATTTCACTGAAGCAAGCAACTGTAAAGTGCATTTAAAATGGATATCACAAAGCAGCTTTACAGAAATCTATACATATCAGGTAAAAATTAGATATTTTTAAGTTTATCCCTAAAAAAAAATCAGAGCTGATGGTGGCAGGGAAAATCTCCCCAAGATGACATGAGGAAGACATGATTCTTTACAGCATTCATTTAAGGCCATCCACAAACAGCAGAAAGTGAGTCATAGATGTAGAAGCTCCAAGTAGAAGCAAAGCATCAGGATGAATCTGGCATGCACGTATAGCAGTCTAGAGGATTCTATATACGATTCTGGCACGGGAACAACATAAGGCATCAGGATATACTGTATCTACTTACAATGGCATGTGTAAAGGGATGGGATGTATTAGGAAGCAAGTGACCACTTAGTTATTGAAACTGATCTGTTGAAAGAAGGACAAGTGGGCAAACATAAGGATCTGAGCAACTCTGACAAGGGACATGTTGTGAAGGAAGGCTTGGTTTGGGTTCTGGCACTATTCCAGGACTTTGAATATGCTTTAGTAACAGTTCTTTAAGTTTCCGCACACGTTTCTACTCAGACACGGCTTGTTGATTGTTCCATTGTCCCACAAAGGTTTCAGAGTTTTAACACTTAATTGGCAAATAGCAGCATTTGCTAACTGTGTCAGTGCGAGTATCAGTACCTCAATAATTTAGGTATTTTGTATTTACAGTATGCACATGCTGTACATACATGTGTAAATAAAAGTCCTTTTAATTTTATCCGTGTTCCCTAAAACGGCGAGGAACTTGGTAACTTCACTGACCTTGGTTTGCGACATAAAATATACAACAATGATTCATTGTTCTAAATTTTAAGTCGCAAACCAAGGTCAGTGAAGTTACCAAGTTTTTCACAAAAGCAAGAATAAAAATAGCCTTGAAAAAAGTCCTCAATTTGCTAATTTTCACGTTTTTCAATGAGTGCTTTTTAAAAGCTTAAGGAATTTTCTCAGGCCTTTCCCAGAGTTGGCTCTCTATATTCCTGTCTGCTACCTGTCTGATTTTATTGGGCACTACTAGAGATGCTGCTGCTGTATAATAAAAGTTTTTAAACATAAATTATTTGCATTGTCTATAGGTAGCAGTATTCTAATTCACAGTAGTTTAATTAAAAACCATCCTTGATCCATGTTATTCTGATGTTTTTCCTTACTATTATGCTGGTATATTAATTAAGCAGCATGTAAATAATGATATGAGATAATAGGACACCATTGGCTCATCTGTTTCCATCTTTATCCATCTGGATTTTACTTTGTCTACAGTGGGGCAAAAAAGTATTTAGTCAGCCTCTTCTCCCACTTAAAAAGATGAGAGAGGCCTTTAATTTTCATCATAGGTATACTGTACCTCTACTATGAGAGACTATGGTCTTGGCCATAGTGGAGTGGGACTGTTTGAGGTTGTGGACAGGTGTCTTTTATACTGATAACAGATACATTAATACAGGTAACGGGTGGAGGACAGAGGAGCCTCTTAAAGAAGAAGTTACAGGTCTGTGAGAGCCAGAAATCTTGCCTTTTTTTTGTAGGTGACCAAATACTTATACTTAAGAATTAATTTACCAATTAATCCTTTAAAAATCCTACAATGTGATTTTCTGGATTTTTTTTTTCTTATTTTGTCTCTCATAGTTGAGGTATAACTATGATGAAAATTATAGGCCTCTCTCATCTTTTTAAGTGGGAGAACTTGCACAATTGGTGGCTGACTAAATACTTTTTTGCCCCATTGTATGTGATACAGAGTTGAGAACACTAGCGAGAGACCGGACATGGGCTCCTCTCATGTGTATCTATGGAAAATCATATAAGCATGGCATAGCTTTCCTGTGTACAGTCTGGGATACAGGCACTGTCTGATAGCAGTCTTTACCCTCCTTCCTGTTGTAGCTGCACAAACATGGCCACCTTGAACTACAATTCCCAACAGGCCACCAGATCCCATCCTATCCACCAGAGATCTAATCCACACCTGTTACTAATCACCCATTTAAGCACCCATTTAACACTCACACCATGAACTTGTGAAGTATTTATATTCTAGTGACTTACATTACCAAGATTTTTGCTTGTTATGTCTGTTTTGTCTCTGGATTTGCTATCTTATTCGATTTTGCCCTTTGCTTGTTATATGACATTCTGCTTGTATCCTCTGACTGCTTTAACCATGCTCTTGCTTACTGTTTTTGCATTGTCTGCCTCGCTCTGATTTATGCTGAGTAAATGTTTTTTGCATTTACATTCTGCATCAGTTCCTTTCTGACAATATTTTATATTATAAATATAGATATGTAAAGAGTAAACACAAACACCCCTATATAGACAGAAGTTGTACAACAATGTTACGTTTAATATTCACCCCAAGAGAGTTAAATTAAATAAGTCGGACCTATAGTGTTGTTGAGGAAACTGAACACTTAGCTACAGTATATGATAGTACACTAGTTAGCCTGATGTGTGCTTATCAAAACCAGTCAATTAATGAAGTCAAGAGTTCATTTTAAAAAGTAATTTCACATTGAAACTCTTATGATGAGTCAGTGTCAGGCTAGAATCATTGCACAATTAGGGGGAAAAGCAAGTATGCATTATAGTTTACTGAGAAGTTCTGACAAAGACATTAATATAACAGACATAAATTACAATCTTGACCTTTGTGTAACTTTAAGCTTTGACTTTAAACAGAAGGTTATTTCTGTTCTCTTCCCTCATGCAGGTGTTTCATATATAAACTCATCACGTTTTACTGGGTGAAGTTATGTGTAAAGTAAACATGTGTGTGTGTGTGTGTATTATGACACCAACTTTGCTATTCTCAAGAACTCACTGAAACCTATTTAGAAGCAGTTAAGATTAAGATGTGGTGCAGGCTTTATGTCGCCGCTCATATGACTTTATTTCATACAAGATTTATACAACAAGATTATATAATATTTACAAATTCTACAAATCAGGACAACTTCACAACAGAAAAATGTGGTGTTATAAACAACTAGCCCACATGCAGATCCTGACATACCTGTTTGTGCCGTAGCGGTGCTGCCTACTGTTACATTCGGCAATGAATGCCTGTGACACCACCAAGAGTGTTATATACTGTTTTACTGTATCTCACCTTTCAGCTGCTCCCATTGAGGGTTCGCCACAACAGACCATCTGATCTGCACACAACTTGGCACAGGTTTTATCCAGGCCTGGGACCAGCACTGTATCCAGTGACTGTGGTTTGAGCATAGGTTGTGAATTGAACCCGGGCCTTCCACATGGCAGGTGAGAAACCTACAGTACCACTGAACCACCACTGTGGAAGGTCTAGAGTCAATTCCCACTCATTTCCCAAACCCTAGCCACTGGATGCAGTGTCGGTCCCAAGACTAACAACAACTAGTCCACTAGATCAATGTTTTCCAATGTTTGGGTAATACAAAATACAACATGCTATTTCTGCATAGATATGCATCATTTAGTAATAATAAGCTATTATTATAATTTTCAACCTTAAATTAGTTGGGGAAAAGAGAAAGCACAAGAACCAGTTGGGTCACTGGGTGGAGTGGTTCATAAAGGATAACATTTTCATGTCCCTTTAGGATAACTACTGTAGTTACAGTCATGTTCAAAAGTTAGAACCTAGGGTTAGAAATAAAAATCATCTGGTCATAGTGGGTCTTAGTATTA
>JAQMYG010000033.1:6068596-6087764 GCA_030014215.1 Clariallabes teugelsi
CTGGGGTGTGGGCACTGGCTGGAATCGAACCCGGGCCTTCCGCATGGCAGGCGAAACACCTACCACTGAGCCACCAGTGCCCTGCAGTGAGTACATAAAGTAAATGATTTAAAATCCAAATCTGTTGAGAGAAAAGATTAAGATCTTAGTGTAAGTTGTTTATTTTTTAGCATCAATTAGAGCGAAATCTCTGTATAAAAGTCTACTTGTACAATAGTGTTCGTTCCAAGACTGTAGTCTGACATTACAGGCCAGGAGTATTTGGACAGTGACTCATATTATTTGTCTCGGTACACCAACACAATGGATTTGAAATTAAACAATCATGATTTGATTGAAGTGCAGACTTTGATCTTCAATGGGTTTAATTAAATATGGCATCATAATTAAGGAAATGCACGGATGGTTTAGTGGTTAGCACTGTGGCCTCTCACCTCCAGGGTCGAGGGTTTGATCCCCTTAGGCTAATTGGCGTTCCCGTAGTGACTGAATGCGCCGGGGGTCCTACCACCGTCATAAAATAGGAATGAATACGATGGTAATCACTATTGGCCTCCACGGTCCCTAGTTGGACTAGGAAGTTCCTAAATGGATAGAATTAAGGAATTACAGCAATTTATTTTCCAAGTTCCTCCATTTTCACAGGCTGAAAAGTCCTGAATTATAAGTAGTTTGAGGGACAGTTGTGGCCTGTTTTAGTTAATTCATGACAGATTAAAGGTCTGCATTTCATTCTAAGTGTTGAATTTGCATTCCAGTCCAAAGAAATGCCAAAGGCAGGTGATGGAGGCCATCATTCAGGATTAAGCTGGAGAAAGCAAACAGACCTATTACACTGAGATAGATGGCAGAAAATTCAGAAACGGCCAATTCAACAATCTGTACGTTCTTAAAAGGAAGGAGTTGGTGAAGGGGAATTTTTTTTTTTCCACAACATCTAATCAGGTCAAGAACACATTTTAGAAAATCTATAATCAAGGAGTGTAAATACTGTTTACTGTAATCAGGAGACATTTGGCCTCTCATTATACATCTGAGCAGCTGGGGGTTAAGGGTCTTGCTCAAGGGCACAACTTGGAGGTTGTGAGGTTTGAACCTGGGATCTTCCGAACCGTAGTCCAATGCCGTCACCACCGAGCTACCCCTGCTCTTCTACTAATGGTAATTTTTTAGTGTTACTTTGTCCGATTACTTTTGAGCCGGTGAAAATGGCTGTAAATATTTCATTCGGTACTTTTGATATAACTCATTGATTAAAGTTGAAAGTCCGCACATTATTTAAACATGGATCATGGTGGTGTACAGGGCAAACATTTCAAAAATTGTGTCCTTGTCCAAATACTTATGGACCTGGCAGTACAAAATGAAGCAGGATAAGGAAGATAAAGATCCAGTCCTGTGCATAAGTCTTGACCCATCCCTCATTTTCTCATATTATATACAGTTAAATACAATTACATTAAAGAAATGTAATTGTATTTAATGTAATTGTATTTAACTGTATTTACATTAAAGAAATGGGAACAAATGTTTTACTACGATGGGATTCAAAGTGCCTAAAGATACAATTTACAAATTTGGTGGTTTATGTAACAACCTCAGCAGCGACCTTATTTCCCCTCTCGTCCGTTCCAAACATTCAGCATCAGCAGTATACTATACTAATCACCGGCCTGATCGTCTGTTATCTGGTTCATTCCTTAAGTTAGACGTGTTTTTATGCTTGAATGGGACAAAAAAAAGTCCTTCAGGAAGTCTGGAGAACTATTCCTCAAGATTACATGAAAAAAAGACAAGTAAGATTTGTGAATTCCTGCCCATTTCCCTTTGATTCAGCTGAACACAGGTGTATTAAAGAATCTAGAATATGTTCCGGTTCATCCTGTCTGAAACAAAACCCAGCTGTGTGTTACGTGTACGTGTGCAGTAAGAAACAAGAGGATGAAATAACCTTAAACAGAGTCTCTCTAATGCGTAGGTGACGGTTTTTACTCCACATGCAGAGCGCAACATTTACATTTTGTCCTGCAGCTGTGTGTGTTCATGCGGATGATGTTATAGTCTCAAGTGGTGTTGAGGAAACTGTTTCGAGTCTTTGCAGACCGAGACGAGACGAATCCCTTAATGCTACGTGTCGTGTAGAATTTCACCTCTTTCCTCCCAAAAAGTGGATATCTAGACTACAATATTTCGTACATTATATACAATGAGTGAGTGAAATTGTTTTTATTTTAAAATTCCGTGTCTTTTACATTATTGAACCAGAGTAAGCAGTAGGAATGAGGTTTTCACACCAGTATTAGAGACACGTCCATGTCTGAAACTCCACCACCTTTCCTTCTTTGAATGTACTGTGTCCTGCATCTGAATTACTTTTTTTTTTTCTGTCAATTTTCTATCTTTCTTTCAGTTTTGAGAAGCTGAGATATTTTCATAACTGAAAGTTTCGACTCAGAAGATATTTGCATTAGATTAGATGCCGACACCATCGCAGTGCATGTGTTTAGTGCGCTCTGTGATATGGAACGCAAACCGAAATCATCCCAGCACCACCACACATCTGCTCTCGGCTCGTATGAGACGGTGTTTAACCTTCAGCCTTTTTTTTTTTTTTGCTCGGATAGAATTCTACATCAATTGCTTTGAATAAAACGCATGACCCGTGAACATGCAAATCAATTTTTTTTCCAAGTGTGTGACGATATTTCATATTTCATCATACAACATCTAACCTGCACTTAGTTTAACAAGCGCACAGTTTTCTATTGAGAAACCGGATCTGTTTCTCTCTCCGTCTCTCAGAGTCCCGTGGCGTGTGTTTGCTCTAACTGGGTTTTCTCTGCACTGCAGGCTGCAGCTCAGCACACACACACACACACACACACACACACACACACACACACACACAGAGGTGGAGACCACGGTGGAGTGGTGTGAGGTGCTGAAGCGTGTGAGAACCAAACACTGCCTGAGCTAGATCAGTTTACAGCCCAATATCAGTGCAGGTGTTTATCAGGTTAGGGAGAAAACGCCCCAGTATTTTTATAAAAAGATTGTTTTTGGCAACCCGAGTTGGAATCACACTCACGTTGCACACTGACTGCCTCGTGACTTGGCTTGATATTTCGGTCTTTACAAAAATATAAAGGAAAATTAAATGCATTGAAGCGCTCTGCTCTGATACTGTGTTTATGCAGCACAGAGAAACCGATAAAGAGATAAAAAGGTGTTCTTAAAAAAAAAAGTGTATCCATGATTAAAGGAAGTTACACACTATAACTAAAAAGGTATAATTTCTAAAACTACATCAAAACCACTCTGCACACTGAGATGATGTTGTGTTTATCCTCACAGTAATGAGGCTAACATTAATCCATCAAGACACAGAAGTAGCACTCGTTATCCTGAAACGTGATTTTAAAAAGATCCAAATAAAAGCTCCTCCACTTCTTTTGAGATTGAGTTTTGAGTGTGATTCTTTTAAGCGGTGTGACGTTTCTGCCACTTCCTGCTTGAGGTGTTGTTCAGGCGTCATCGTTAAATGCTGGTTGTTTGCGGTGACCTTTGACTTCACGCGAGCTGTAGGTCACCTTCTGTAGGTGAAGATGCGTCGGTGAGGAACCCAAACTTCTTGCAGCCTACGGACGCTTGTACACTACGGGGCTGTTCGGTAGCACCAATCCCACTACGACACTGTACAGTGGTGGCCAAAAGTATTGAAGCAGAAATGAAATTCAATGTTTTCATGACATTCTCAAGCTTAAGTCAAGTCATTTATTCTTCAAAACCTGCTGGATCTGACTGAGTCGATAAGACGTCACTCACGTCACCTGGTGTCACTCACTCGATCCTGCCTGCTCGATTGCTTTCTAAAGATCTGCCACAGATGTTCGCAGTTCACTTGAGAATTCCCGAGTTTCAGGTGGACACACCCCGTCTTCAGAAAGTAAAAGTCCTGCCACATATTTATTCCATCCATTTGGGCGAGGGTTCTCTTTAGCCAGGTAGGCGAGAACTAGTTAGTGACATCACCTGTTTTGTACACAGGGAGGACTATAATACACAGCATATGTTATCTTAATAATGTATGTCTTTGAACTGTTGGAGGAAACCCGAGTACCCAGAGGAAACCCGTCAAGTATATACAGAATGAGGAAAGAAAACCTTTTTATTTTTTCACATTAAAACCCACTTTAAGTGAGATTAGTTGGTTTCAACTGTGTTTTATCTGTCCAACCCGATATCTAGAAACTGATGTTATTTCAGGCCAGATGTTTACATTAACATAAAGAAAAGATATTCATTCTCAGTTTTCATCTTGCCGTACATTTCTTTTTGCAAGTCAGTTAGGACTTTTAATACCATTAAAACCATCATTTGACTGATATAGTTTTGAATTGCACTGGGTCAAAACTTTAAAAACCCCACTTTATCTGAGACAAGCGGGACCGGATACCTGTGTATGTGTCTTTACCATTGGAACTGACAAAACTAAAGGGAAAGAGGGGGGATTAGGGTGTGTGTGTTCCCCTCTGATTTTATCTCTAATGTTTAGTCATTGTCAATCCCCACCCACTCCCCTACCAACCAGGATGAGACAATGTTCGGGAGTGTCATAACACACTCTGAGGACACAGCTATCCGCCCACTTCCACATGCATGGGATCACAGACTCCATGATCGGCCAGTTTGACTGATTGGTTTTTGAGAATATCTAAATATCTGTCTATCTGTCTCTATTGATCTACCTATCTAGATAGATAGATAGATAGATATCACAGTCCAATACAGCTCTGAGACAAAATGGTGTTCAAGTGCACAGTAAATACCACATAGTGTTGTCCCTCCCCCCCGAGGAATGCTGACCCCTCTGCATCACCAGTACTCTCTCGTGATTTAGAAGTGCAGTTTCGCAAGAATTTAACGCAGAACCAAATACATGTGTGTCAAAGTTGTACAAGACTCACTCACGAACAAATCCAACTTACGAACGTGCTCTCGAAACGGGACTTGTCCCCGACTTACTATAGTGCACTTCAGACATTAGATCGCATTATAGGAGAGGATTATTATTTTGGGCCCAAACAAAAGGAGGCTCACAAACCTGACTGAGAAACACCAGGAGGAGTGAGCAAAAAGTCCAGATGTTCAGTGGGTCAGAAGTTTAATATTTGGTTGCATCACTTTTTAATTGCTTTGCTAGAATCAAACACCTGGTTAGACATTCACAAGCTTCTAACCATACTGGACTACGTAGGGATCAAGAAACAAAGGCAGCTTTTCTTATCTTCATCTTCTGATCGAATCATTTGACTCTTCATCCCTGATTTATGCTGAGATGCTGTTTAGATAATAGCAGCATGTAAATAAACTGCTGTACTTTACACTAAAGGGCAGTAAAAGCATGAAGATGTAACGGGGGAACATGTACGGGGGAAGTGACCGTTCCTTCCTGACCCAGTTTCCATGCCAGGGAGACACCAGGCTAAAATGGATGACCGAGCAGATGAGGTTTGGCCGGTTAGATGTGTGGCGCAGTTATTGTTGTTAGTAATCAGAACGTTTTTGAGTTCAAATTGTGAGAAATATGCGCTATCCTAAACACTCACTGTTACATAGAAGACCTGCTAGACCATAAGACTTGTTGGCTATCTAATCGGCTAATCTATGTTTAGGAGAGGACACTCTTAAACAAGACACTTTATAAATAAGGCCTTTTAGTGCCACTCCACAGATGATATAAGCTCTTAGCAGATAATAGATCTAATGTAGTTAACGTTACACAATCATAAGTGTGTTGAAAACAGGTTAATTGACGCTACACTGATGTGGAAAATAATGACAGTAAAAAGTATCGTTAGAACTGACGTGGCGCAGCGTCAGCGATGTGCGTTTGAGAATAAAACATGATGTCCAGTGAATTAATGAGTCTCTAATCACTTGTTCTTTCTGCAGATATGGAGACCGATTTCTTCAACCCTGTATTTCCCAGTCGGTCCAGGAACAGGTTTTCTGTACATGGTCAATCTGTACTTCCTGTATCAGTACTCGTCCAGACTGGAAACAGGTACGACTCGCCGTACACCATAAATAGTCGATCAGAATCATAAATGTTGATTGCGCATTAATAATATCGAAATACAAAGGGTCATTCAAGTCAAACCAGGACACAGTTGTGAGAGTTAAAAACACCCTTTATTTCTACACTTCACGCACTTATCCCAGTGTTTCACTCGTGCTTGGACACCATCAAGGTAGAACGTCTTCTCAGTACGCCGGAGATGTGATGAGACACTGGCCTTCCAGGAACTCCATTAATGGCCCAAACATGCGGCCCAAATGTCTTGTAGCGGGGTCAGGACTGTACGGAGGATGTGGCAATAATCCTCCAGCCGAGTTCCTGTAACGTGCGAGTGATGTTGGTGAATGATGTGTGTACAGTTCACACAGACGGATGCGTCTCTTCCACAAGAAATGTGGATATCTGTCGATTCTCTCGCTGAATGTTGTCCGTATCGACTGTAGTGTCTCCGAGCCACCTCGGGCCGGGATCATCATTCGCTGATGTTCGGCCTTCTGTAAAATGCTTGTACCGTTCAAATGTTTTACCGCGGCTGAGTCTCTCATCACCGTACAAAGTCTTCTGTAAACATCAGTCGCTTTTACACCTTCATTCACAAAACATTGCTAAGTGTTAAGATAAGTCCCAGTTCGACTTGAACGCCCCTCATATTTTCATATTTACTTTGTTTTTTATTAATCTAAATCAGTGATCATGAAGTGTTTAATTAAATGCATCGTCTTCAGTCCTTTGCAATTAAATCATCATCAGGTAGTGAATAAAATTAAAATCATTCCGTTCCTATTTTATCCGGGAAGCTACAGTACGTCCACATAGCGAGATAAATGAGTTCTTGTTCAGAGCGGTGGTTCTCAATCCTGGCCCTGGGGAACCTCTGCCCTGCACAATTTCTCACGGTTTCTCGCTTCCCATCACATCCGATTCTGAACTGAATAGTCTGTGTGCGCTAGAGCTGGAAAACTCACGGGTTCTCCAGGAGAACTGTTGGTTTACAGAATTATGAAACGAGTACAGTAAGTCCCCTACATATGAACAAGTTCTGTTCCGAGAGCTCGCTCATAAGTCTGATTTGTTTAAAAGTCCATCAGACATTGTCTATGTACTTGGGATACTAACACAATTGGATATACAGAGTATAAAACTAAAATGTTCATAATCTTGTCCTTTAGAATCGTGCTGACTGTTAAGAACGATTCGTGTTAAAATAACGAGTGATGTCGGTCATCTTTTCACCTCGCTCCATTTTCTCAATTATTTTCACTTTTGTCTCTGTGATTATTGCTTGGCGCTTCTTAGCAGTACCGCTGTTTTAACGCTTGCCTCCCTGGACATCCTGGGCGTGTACTGTATTTTACAGAGGATGCACGCACATGACGATGTACGCCGGACATGTGGTCTAACTAAACATGCGAATGCATGTTCATATCTTTAAAAGTTCATAACTCGATTGTTCGGATGTAGGAGACATACTGTAGTTGTATTCGCACTCCACCAGGACATCGGGTATAAGATATAAATATATATAATATAAATATTTGATTTGGGAAAATTTCCGGTCACCAAACTATTTGAAAAAAAAAAAAACTTTATTTAAAAAAAAAAAACACGTCTGATTCACTCTCGGCTCACACAAAGTCGTACAAGCTGGAGAAAGTTGTTGTGATGATGGATGCATTTATTGAATTGCAAACCTTCCATCTTTCTCTCTCACACACTCACACACACACACACACACACACACACACACACTAACCATTCATTACATTACAAAGTCAGAACTGTTCCATTAAACTCTCTTTCCTCCACTAGGGGCCTTTGATGGAAGACCAGCAGACTACGTCTATATGCTGCTTTTCAACTGGATTTGCATTGTTGTATCCTTTTCACTTTTGTGTGTGTGTTGCAAAAAAAATAATAAAAAGTTAGATTCCTGACTGGTTTCAATTGTCCTTATCTACATGACCCAGATAACCGGATTAATGATGGACATGCAGGTTAGTCATCTGGCTTTTATCCTTAATTATTATTATTATTTGAAACATTTGTATGCTTTTACACTGACAGTCTCTCACACACACACACACACACACACACACACACTAGGTCTGCCACATTGCCAGACAAATTAAGTAACAGTGTATATGAGTGAGTGTAGAAACACGGGAAGAAATTTTGTTTCCAAGATATAATGTTTATATTATGATGAATTTCATACGTCATCTTGTACAAGACAGCGGTGCTTGAAGAGTAATCTTCAGGCTAAAACACAAATCCTCTGGATGTGAAAATGTATTTAATATTGTCGTCTTCTTTTTTTTTGTTAAAGCTCCTGATGATCCCGTTGATCATGTCCGTGCTGTACGTCTGGGCTCAAATGAACCGCGACATGATCGTGTCCTTCTGGTTTGGTACGAGGTTCAAGGTACAAATCCAATTTAAAAAATAATAATAATAATAAATTCACGATCTCTTTGCAGTGTGCGTTCTGACACCAGTATGAAATGTTTGCAGGCCTGCTATCTGCCCTGGGTCATTCTGGGATTCAATTACATCATCGGTGGCTCGTAAGAACCTACTCGTTTCATTTTTCTCACAATTGAGTGTTTTTTTTTGTTTTTAACTATTTATAATATTATGTTTGACAGGGTTTTGTTACTTATGTTTGTCTTTTATAGAAAGAATAAGAACAGTGATTCATAGTTGTTTTGTCAAAACATTAATATCCGTGACCTTTGCTGAGGAATGACATCTGCTCAGTGTGAATGATGTACACTAAGAGCTTTATGATGATCTCTCCTCAGTGTTGTGAATGAGCTGATTGGGAATTTAGTGGGCCATCTGTACTTCTTCCTCATGTTCAAATATCCCATGGACCTGGGCGGCAGAACCTTCCTGTCCACGCCAGAGACACTGTAAGCATCAAGTCCACATATTGTTTAAACCTCTTTAGACTATGTATGAGAGGGTTCCCTCAACATTAATCCGTTTCCTTGAATGAATCTCAGTGATCATTACAACACAATCATTCAGCATCACATCTGCTGATGTTGTTGTGTTTTAAGACACAAACATCCGTGTCTTTATCTAAAACGTCTCGTTTTCTTGACAGCTACCGGTGGTTTCCGAATCGGCGCGGTGGAGTTTCTGGATTCGGCGTCCCGCCCATCAGGAGACGCACTCCTCAGGAACAAGCAGGAGGAGGAGGGGGCGGAGGAGGAGGCGGAGGACGTCACAACTGGGGACAAGGCTTTCGGCTCGGGGAAGATTGAGGACGTCCTACTGCTGAAGCCACCGTGCACGCTGATGCTCACCAGGCACATAATAAAAACACTGATGCTGCAGAACACAAGTTTGCGTAGGTTTGGGCTTCGGTTCAGTTTTTCTATCTCTCCTGCCGACTCGGAATGAAAAGGTGATCTCACACACACACAGGTCTCCGTCACACCACGTCAGCGTGCTCGTTTACTCTTTAGTGAAAGCGTACGTCACACCGTTACTGGGTTTCTCACCGTACACAAGCAGCGCTGCAGAATGAGGAGCTCGGGCAGTGTTTGTGTAAAGGAGATGAATTAGTACAAGACTGAAATGTGTTTTTTTTTTTTTATTTTTTTTTATTGTTTTTGTTGTTTTGCCCCCTGTAAAACCTAGCACACTGTGTCAGTGTGTGATCGCTTCAGATTAATTTTTTTTTTCTTTTTAATTCCTTTGTTTTAAAACTAAATGAATGCTTTAGTTTTTACTGTTCTGTTGATCGTCATGTACAGAGTTTTAACGCATTTTTCTTTTTACTAAGATGTGCAACTCTTGTGTTAATCGCTCTCACTTGTAAATTGTTTTTTGTTCAAACCATGTGTTTATCAGGGTTTGAAATATGTACAACACATGTCTAATGAGCTCTCCTAATAAATAAAAATTCATTACTGAAATTAAGACAAATTAAATACATAGTTTCAGCCTGTAGGGGTCAGTATTTCACAGAACTCTTAACAGTGGTAGGAGACAGTAAATTAAACCTAAAACCTTTTTAAAAAATATTTAAAACTCTTGAGTTTTATATCCAACATGAATTATAAATCATGATGTAATGACAAAAACATGAAGCTGACCTTTAACAAAGTACTGAAAGGGAAGCCTGATGGGCAAACGGCTATAGTTCAGTAGTTTCATTCTCCAAACACATAGACGGAGGAAAACATTTACTGTCAGGTGAGAATGGAGTTTGAGATGCACTACAGTGATGTGACCTGGGCTGAAAACAATACAGGCTTTTGAGGAAAAAAAAAAAAAAAACACAACACAATTTTGGGGTACAAAAGACTGAAAATGGCAAATAAATACCTCAAGAACAATTCAGCAGAGTGAAAATGATGTGTGACTGTGTGAAGTTAAATAAAATAGTACTTCAGGTTAAGTGCTGGCTGACGAATTACTAAAATCATGTGCTTTATTTGTGGGCCATTTTTACTTGGCTGAAAGAAGAACTTGGCAGGGGAATTTCACAACCATAAAGAGAAAGCGTATCACCCTGTGGATGTCTTAACGGTGCAGGTTACAACAGACAGAGAAATTAATTTCAATCGTTTGTTTTATTGAGTTACAGCAGACTGTTTTAAAGAAGGAGCAAGCATGACTCTTGATACCCATACAGTATTCCTGATACATGTCTGAACATGAGGAGAAGAGTGGCAGGGGAGGGTGAGAAATACACAGAGCTATCTTAAAGCAGACCACAGCGGAGACGGTGAAATGGAACTAGGCCTTGAATGCGAAGAAATAAAATAAAATAAATGCTATTCTTCTGTGAGAGAGAGCGAGAGAGTAATATTGCAAAGATGAACTACAAATAAACAGGTTTTGTGCCTTGCTGCAGTGATTTCAACATGGATTACTGGACGTCCATCGTGTGCAGGCAACGCTTCCATGGTCCAAAAGAAAAAAAAGTTTGTACTTTTACTTGGTTTGAGGAATGAGATCTAAAGAGCACCGCCTTGTCTTTGTCCACTTCACATATTAAGTGCCATAGAGACCGAGCTCATCAGCAGGTCCATCAGTTTTACCGTCCTTTCAAACGTTCCATCAGGAGCGTTAAGCAAAAATGGCTTGGGGGGGAGAGAGACATCTACAGTATTAGAAATGTAACAAAACTCATCCTCAGAAAATTTTTTTTTTTTACAAATCTGTCAGAAACATATTTACATGGGGCTCTTCTGCTATAAAATAACAAAAAGATAGCCTTAAACACCTACGTAGTAATAGTAGCATAGCAGTCTGACTTTGGCACTCCACGGTCAGCGCTTACACACACGCACGCGCACACACACACACACTCACAGTCCTTTTATTCCTCTGATGAGATCAGAGTCCAGGCATGAGATCATTGGTTCCAAGTATGTCAAACGCAATTATTTTCCTTCCCACTTCAGGGTTAGTCATAGCAGCCTAGTCTCCGGCCTGCAACGAAAAACAAATACACATTATAGTTTTAACAGAGATACCACTTAGACGTCGTGCTGACGCGCGTGTGTGTGTGTGCTAGATGATTTAAACAGTGACAGTAAATACCTTACAGAAATAAGGAAGCAGATCATATTGTAGAAAGCTATGACCTATTGTTTTGTGAGCAAGGATGTTTATTTCCTTTACAACATGGAGGTTGGGATAAACAGCAAACTTCATTTCACAGGAAAAAATAAAAACAGGCAGAGAAGCAAGTCTGAGTGAAACTTTAGATTTGACAGAATATTCTTTACTGCAGCACATCGGACTCACAGAGGTACAACACTGCTATACTGGACACCTGAAACAAGCAGATTATTGTAATTATTTTTATTATTATTATACAAATCAGCTTTTCATTGAGAGGTCCACAGGGCACGCACACTCACTAGGCTGGTAAATGAAAGCAACACCAGATTATATTAACAACCTGAGAAAGGAAAACCCTCTTTATTCGTTCATTAATCTTCATTAAGCGCGCCATCCTGCTCATGGTCACAGTGACTCTAGAGCCGATCCCAGTACCACGGAATTATCATAACACACATCATTCATCTTCATGTACAGGGGCAGGAAGATGTCCCTTTTTAGGCGAGACAGGGTACACCTTGGACAGGGCCGCCAATCCATCACACACACATACACAGTAGGCAATCTGTAAACGCCTAACCCGTCATCGTACTGTGGGAGGAAACCCACCATGTGAGAACATGCAAACTCTACGAACACAGAGGTGGGAATTGAACCCTCAACCCACTACTCCACCGTGGCGCCCAACACACCAATCAATTTATATACATACTGTATATTTCGTGTGAATGCCATGATGCTAGCTAGTCTTTAATAAATCCCAGAACCTACAACACTGAGGAAACCCTGATGGACAATCTTTCTGCAATCCAGCCCGAGCAGAACATGGGCGATTTCTTAATTTATCTGTGAGCTCGCTAATGAATTTATCACCCGTCTACCTCTGTGTGTATAATGTTAACGCAGAGCTGCTCTTCTCTGCAAACCGTTAGCTATCTATGTAGCCAGCTGTAGTCTGCAGCCACGGCTCTGTGTGGTAGCTATGGTAACAAGAATAAAGAAATCCTAAAACCAGTTGTTGGTTTGATCGAGCTTTGGGACCATTAAATCCTCCATCACCTACACTTGAGTCATCTCACGATTTTATTCACCATATTACGAACATGACGTTTTTGCAAAAGATATCAGATGCCCGAATCTTCTAGCACAACTGTATTTGCTTTGTATTTGCTGCACACTTTCAAATATGAATTGGGAAATTTTTTACAAGATCTAGGAAAACGTTCTGCAAAAAAGTCCTTACCTTTCTCAGTTCATCCCGACACCGTGTGTTCTGTGGTCTGAACCTCAAGGTCGGTGGCCACTCTCCGTGTCTCAGAGTCTTTTCTTTCATTCTCAGCGGCCATGGAAACTTTAACCCATCCCCCACTGTCCACACTCACCAGTCCATGTTGGTCCTTGCTTTTGCTAATGTCCTGCATGTTGTGACCCAGCTTACTGGTGACCCAACTGACTATGTCCTGACTGACGAGTTTCGAGCGTTCCGCCAGCTTGTCGTCGTCCTCTAGTTTTAGCAGCTTCGCCTCAGGGAAATTCCGCTGTAGTACACCGTGGGCCGGTTCGGGGCTCGGCAGGCTGTTCTGGCCATTGTGTTTCTTGTTGCTCAGGTTCTCGAACTGCTCCATCCATTCCAAAGTCCCATTTTTGAGAGCGGAGCGGTTATTCTTAAACCAGCGTACGATTTCCGTGCGAGGCAGCCCAGTCTGGAGCTCCAGTTCACTGTACTCCTCCGGTGACGGCCACTGCGTCTGTGAGAAAACCTCTTTCAGAAGGTAGAGAGACTTGCTGTCGATTTCAGAACAAACGGACGTCAGACGAGGAAGGGGTGAGGACTTTTCCCGACCTTCCTGCTCATGTATGCCATTCAGCGCTCCCCTGTCCAGTCTTTTAAAGCCCATGGAGTTGAGCAAGGCTTGTTCGAGGTTATCTCTCAGGGCACGACGCTCTGTAAACCAGCCATCGATTTCTGTTTTGGAAATCCTAGTGTCAATCGCAAGGTTTTCAATCTCAGCCTGTGACGGAAAGCTTGTCCTCTGGAAACACTCCTCTAACATTTTTATTTGTTCAGAGGATTTTCCCTTTACCCATTCCAGAAGGGGAAACTTAGTGGCTACAGCTTTCTGAGGCTGGTTTTCCTTCGATGGAAGTTCAGCCCTTAAAGACAGTACAGTCTTGTGGTTCCCGAGACGCTGATCGCTGAACCACTTTTTAATTTCTCCCCAGGAAAGACCGGTCGTCTCAATCAAACGATACACCTCTTCGTCATCGGGAAACTGACACTGAGTGTAGCTCGCCAGCAGCTCTTTAATCTGACCTGGTGTTTTTTTGCAATCTGAAGAAAGGCTGGGTGTAGGAGAGGCAGATTTATTAGTATTCTGAACTGTTTGTATTATCGACGGCCTCTTCAACTCTGGAGAAGCAATGGGCGACATGAGGGACCTCTTAACAGCCTGATTTGAAACCGTTAGTGCAAGCGGACCAGAGGTCGCACCGGACCCGTTGGTCACTGGTGTCAACACCAAGCCGGACTGTCCAAGAACTTGGCAGGGGACGGTCTGAATAAGGGACTGGGAGTTTTTTCCGGATTGGGTCAGATGGGCAGGTAAGACCGTGAACGCTTGTTGAAGAGGTTGAATTGTTCCGTTGAACATTTTCTTACGTGCTTCCTCAACCTCCTCTGGCGACCAGCTGATGCCTTGTTTCAGCCTTTGGGTCGTGAACCACACTTTGATTTGCTCTTCTGGGTGCTTTGATGCTGCAGTCAGCCATGAGAGCTCGGCTTGCGTAGGATACGGAAACTTATTAAAGGAATTAATTAGAGTCAGGTTTCCATCTAGGGACGCGTTGTATTTCGATGTGTTTAAAGGAACAGCGATTTTTGGCACTAAACTGTAGTTAGGTGGACGCTGCAGGGACGGCATTATGTGCGAGAGACCCTCTTTGAGTGTTGCGTCTGGAATGATCACTGTTCCGTTCACGTTCACGGCAGTGATCTGTTTTTTGGATAGCTCTGGGGTGAGCTTGTCTATCTGACCGTCTCCCAAAGGGCGCTTGCCATCGGTTTTTGGTTTCTTCAGAGCCATGGATTTGCTTGATGGCGAAAGGTCCTCTCCTGACTGAGGGCTCCTGACATCATAAATGGCTGCACAGTTTGAACCTTCAATTGTCTGCTCCAGGATGGTCTGACTGTTCAGTTTTATCCTCTTGAACTTGAAATTGCTCTCTCCGGGATGGAATTTCTCGTTGTGTTCAGTCAAGGTGTCGAACTTTTTTGTGTTGAAGTTGCAGACGGCACAGAGATACAGAGGGTTGAGGATGACATTAGGATGGTTGGAATCCACGTGTTCTTTGAATTCAATAAGGTTCTGTGTGGAGAAGGTACAATATTTGCACTCATAGCCTCCCTGCACCTTCTTCTGTGGGCGAATTTCTGCCTCTGGCTTTTCTGGATCGACTACTGATGGTATAGTGCTTACTACATTCTTCTGGTCTGTCCAACTCTCACTAGCAGGAGTACACGAGGATCCGTTCTCCGCTGTACTGTCCACACCGTCGTCTGCGTCCTGGTCCAACATGTCATCTGGCCGAATCATACAAGGGGTGGTGGACTTCCTTCGACTGGCCATGATCTACTGTGGAACTGTGCAATCGAGATGAGGGCCTGTTAGAGAAAGTGGACTGGATCTTTGTCTGAGGACTTACTGGAGAATTATTTCTGCTGACCATTAATGTCAGCTGCAATGGGTGACTTCATGAGACTTCATCGCAGGACACACAATCTAAAAAAGAAACAAGAAGAGAAAAAGGAAATTTGTTAATATATGAGCAAGTTTTAATATAATAAAGCATTCTTAATTTAACAATGAACAATTAATTGGATTAATTGGACAGATTTAAAGGACAGCCATTTTCTATCATTGTGCCCTCGGACTGATTCGTAGAAACCGGTGAGGCCGACTCATTTCTCCTGCACCACCACACGCACGCACACATATAATATACCGGATGTTGGACATTTTACACATTTCACTGAAAATATTGTATATAATTGTAAATATTGGTATCTGGTGCACTGTACTGTCAATTTTTTTTTAACAATACACGTGAGCTGCTTCCACGATTGTACCGGAAGTAGGTCCGTTTATATCTGCGGAAATTTGTAACTCGAATGTTTGTAAGTCCGGGACAACCTGTGCTACCCATGTTTGCATGGACAATATTTCTCCAGTCCAAGTTAACTGTTTATATGGACGCTGATCGGATAAGATGTGTTTACATGCAAAAAAAATAAAATAAAAAAAACATTTCACCAGTATACAAATTTTTGGACAAGTGCAAAGTGGTTGTGTCTGCATCACATCACACAATCTTACCCCCAAAGAGTGAGTGAACATGTGCTATAAATAAAATAACACATATTCATTCCAACATGAGAGAAACGATTGGATTTACATGGCTAGTATTCAATGGATTAATAATTCAACAGAATAATCCTATTCGACGGATTATAAAAAGGTTTACACTACCACCGCTCTCTCTCTCTCTCTAATTGAAAACTCGGGCTGGGTCAGGTCGGGTCAGACTGATGCGACTGAGGTGATCACATAATGCTTTTTTTTTTTTTTTTTCAATTCAATTTTATTCGTATAGCTTGTTTAACAGTGGTCAGTCGCGAAGCAGCTTTACAGAATCAGAAGTAAATCATGGAAATGTGTGAGAAAACGCATATGAATCAGAATGATCAGATTGTCCCTGATAAGCAAACCGAGTGCGAGAGGAAAAACTCTCTGAGAAGCCAATAGGAAGAAACCTCGAGAGAAACCGGACTCGACAGGGAACGCTGGCAGGGATTTTTATTCTGATTGAGCTACAGTTAGTAGAGAAATAGGGTCAATGCAGACACAGCTAATGTTGCTCATGTGCATTTTCTACACATTTAAATCTTCTGCTGATAAGTTAAAGTGTAAGTGATTCCTCTGTGACCGCGGCCACCATATACACACTGAGTGAAGCCATCTCCTACCATCACGTGCTGTTTCACAATTGTTCATTTACACACACTGGAGACATTATCTCCTGACAGCAAGCTTAATTACACATTTCCTACTGTTTTACAAAATACAGTGAGACTACAAAGAAAATGGAAACTCAAGTTTCCATTTTTTCCCAAAATGACATTCTGCCTAATTACAGTCATCACAGTATTTACAGTAAAACAAAACCAGTGCAATTTTTCTCTAAAACAACCTACATTCTCTGAAAGCATGCAAAACTACATTCTAATTTACAGATTATAAGCAATCTATGTATACAGCGTTTTAGCTCAAATAATGAGCTAAAGTCTTATAGGACTGTCTAAAACACAAAACTTTCTATTCATATTCACTTCACATGATGAGCGCAGGAAGGACTTGTAATCACCACTCAGGAATCAGGAGCTCGAAAGAATTTCTTGATTCGTATTGGATTTGTCCTGTAATAGTCCGAGCGGGGCTTCATTAAAAATTAAGACGGGCCTTCTTTCCATGTTGCAGTCGTAGCGCCTGCTTTAAGTGAGTGCCATGGACTTGTGCTAGACTACGACAGTGGATTAAGGATCCTTATATGGTTTAATTAGTGTGCAAAGAGATGCAACTGTCAGAGGTAGGAAAAATGTCTTCTAGCAGGTCTGATTGGTTATCTGGTAATAATCTTCCTCTGGCTTGCACTGACCTCAGGGTCTCAGTACACTGGAGAGTGATGAAATATGCATGAGCCACAGTCCTCTCGTATCTCAACCTCACAACCCGGCTCCGGCAGAATCAACCAGGAGCACAAACGGCGGAGCAGTAAATCTTATAAAATGAATAAAGTGTGAATAAAGACGGACAACGTTCTGAGATATGGCTTGGTTGTAGTTTAAAAAGATCCCTGAAAAAGACAATTGGGTCACCAGAGTTGTTGCAATATATCGCCCCATCAAAAAAAAAAAAAAAAAAAAAACCACCACCCTCCCTGTACTAGAGCACGGTTTCCTCTCTACTGCCTCTGTTAATATGCATATTTGACAAACGGTTGAATGAAATGTGACTGAGGCGTGTGTTTCACAGAGGTGGCGGAGAGCACTAGAGAGCGGAAGATGAGCATTGTGTGCCTTTCCGCTGCCTGAGCTGCATCCTTCCACGGGAGGACGTAACTGTGTTAGTGCTGTGTGAGGAGGCGGAGACAGTGTCTCGTTAATACTGTGCAGTGCAGCAGGGAAGGGGCTGAATTCAGGATTGAGGCAGAATTAATTTAAATCTCATCAGATGGGGCCTAGAAACCCCGCAGCACTGAACTGAAACTTGCTTCAAGATGCAGAGATGCACAAAACTATTGTCTCGAATTACTGTACCTCCCCCTCTAATACAAGCTTGTAGCGGTTTTGATGCTTGTGTGATGGAGGTAAAATTAAAAAATAAAAAACATGTCTTCTGAAGGTAAAAAGTGACAAGTGTGTGTATGATTACAAGTGTATGATTTAAATCTTAGTGAAGACTGTTTAAAAAGATTCTCACAGCTCTTTCAAGGACAGTATGAAAAAAGTGTGAAAGTATGAAATGCGTTCCACATAAACGGATAATATAACCATAAGGATTCTGCTTGAGAAATCAATACACTTCTAATAATTAATTAAAGCTGAAACGGTCAAGTCATGAAAACAAGTTTATAAAAACAACTCGAATTCTTCGCATGTCGCCTGCACGCCATGACCAACTTTAAATACAACTTTTTTAGACACTAAGCCTTTATAAGTTTGTTTCTGCTCAGGTTACATTTTTTGGGGGGTAATCTTGAGATGAGGCTTGGAGGAGAAAAAAAGAAAACAGAGAGGCCTCCTGGGTTGCCATGGAAACGGCCCTAGGCACGAGGGTGGGAGGGTTTCTCTCACCAGAGGTCCAGATGAGGATCCGCATTATTCCGCATTCCTATTTTTGGCCAAGGCAATTTTTGCGGGTTAAAATCCACACACAGCAGATGTGTGTGAAGCCATTTACACTCTTCTGTGCAGAAACACTTAGATTTGCAACGACTGCCCCTGCTGAGTAGACAAAACCTGTGATCATTACAACGCTCAAAAAAAAAAAAAAAAAAAGTTTGAAGCCGTAAAACTAGTAATAAGCAAATAATTACTTGAGATACTTTTGATTATTATGAAGATCGAACATTCTTCAAAAAGCAAACTGTTCCATACTCATTTCTCAGCCTCAGACTTATTCACCTAAATCAGGCACCTGAGCATCTTTCAGTCCTCCCGCTCCACCCAAGCCAAAACAGTTTAGAAACACACACAAGCCAATAGAAATACGGTGTTTGCGTCACAACTAAAGCATGTATCTAGTCATAGTCATGATTTAGATGTCATTTAGCACCAACGCTCAGAGAAGCGGTCCTGCCTGTCTGTTTACACACACAAACACACACACACACACACACACACACACACACACACACACACACACACACACACACACACACACA
>JAQMYG010000033.1:6135345-6152550 GCA_030014215.1 Clariallabes teugelsi
GTAGAATGTAGAAAATAAATCACTAAACAAAAACAAAGAAATTTGCAAGTGTTCTAAAACTTTTGAACGGTAGTGTAGATGAGAAGGTGTGTCCAAACTTTTGGCCTGTACTGTATAAAAAAAAAAGAAAGTAAAAAAAAAAAAGTTCAAATAATCTGGCACCTCAACAAAGTTTAACTTTTTAACCCTTCACCAATATAAAGTAGATGAATTGATTGCTATTTATAGCCTCTGATGACTAGCAATGGGCGGAGCATTCTTACACTTATAATCTTTGTTTGCGTAAAAGTGACCAATCAAATCTTTCTCCTCCTTCCACATTCTTTACACTGGAGTTCTGTACACATGTGTGCTGCTCGGCTCCAGGCCTACTCGGGCCTTCCTTCTGCATGTCTGAACATGTCGGGACATGTCTCAGGGTTCCTACATGAATATACTGCAGCAGTATTGGAGAGACACCTCTAGCAGTGTAGTGAGAGTAACAGGTGCTGAGACAGAACCATGTGAGGACGAGCTATTTTCTACTGGAAAGCACCACATCTGGGGCCACACAGTGAGTCCATGCTTGGTGCTTTGTGTGTGTGAGTGTGTGTGTGTGAGTGTGTGTGTGCGGTTATATTTATATATTTAAGCAGGATCTAATATTGTACTGCAGTGATGTGCTTCTTGTTTACTCTTTGACAGTTATGCAGTCGCCTGTGAGTAGAGCCCTGAATAGAGACTCTCATAAATGATTAATATTTGTAATAACTCTAAATACACTAGGAGACCATATGTGCACCATGCTTAACTCGCGTGGCTTCATTTGACTTTTAAGCTCTGTGATAACAACCATGCAAGGTCAGTGATGCATATTATTGTATAGAGTGCTGTGGGTATTATCACTCACTCACTCACTCACTCACCCACTCACTCACCCATCGTCTATACCACTTCATCCTGTATGCAAAGTCGCAGGGGGCTGGAGCCTCTCACAGGAGACATAGGGCACAAGGCATGAGGTACACCCTGGATGGGGGTCAATCCATCGCATGTCACACACATACACCACACACTCACATGCTCATTCACACACTACAGGCAATTTGGGAATCTGCATGTCTTTGGACTGTGGGAGGAAACCCACCAAGCACAGGGAGAACATGCAAACTACATGCACACAGACCCCGAGGCGGGACTTGAACCCGGACCCTGGAGGTGCAAAACGATAGTGCAAACTGCTAGGCCACTGTGCCATGTGTCATGTGGTTATTATAATGCGACTTTATTAATTCATCAGCAAAATGTTGCATTGTTACCTTTCTATTTCTCTAATGTACTGACTTTAGACTTTAGGAAAATGCACTAGATGTGAGCCTCAAGTTTAATGAATCACTGTTTTGAGAACACAGGGTCACACACACACACACACACACACACACACAGACAGAGAGAGAGAGAGAGAGAGAGAGAGAGAATTCACCTCTTCCCCCAAGTGACTGCTTGGGTACAATATCCTCTCCAAACAGAGTAACGTAGCAACGCTGCCAAAACCCTTCTTCTATTAAGAGGAGTGGAGCTATCAAAGGTTGTCACTCAGCATGGCTTTGTAGGCTTTAGGCACTGAGCCCTTGAAGCTGAAAGCACAGATTGTAACACACTTACTCTGTCTGGGTTCAGTTTTTCACACACTGACCTCAGTGACTCCTTTGGTGCACTTACAGTATAGATAGAGCATACTGCATCACTGTAAAAAAATTTACAGTAATTTCCCCCAAAAAAACAACAACTGCTGTTGTAAACAATGGTAAACATATTAACAGTGAAGTACTGTAATATCTTTCACGTTAAAACAACAACAACAACACATAGTCCACTACATTTGCTTATTCAAATATCAGCTACAACCAAATGTAGGAGATTGCTGGCACGGCTGGGATTTGAACCCACAACCTTCAGATCTGCTTCAACCACTGCTTTTAGCCACAACAACCATCTCAGACTGTTCACTGGACACTAATTACAGTAAACCTCATTTATCAATTCTAACTTGCAGCAAAGGATTGCACTATGCACAAGCCAATGCACAAATGTTGCTCTGTTTGCAGTGACTCAGTGGTTTAAGCCTTTGAGTTAAACAGCAGGAGGTTGCAAATTCAAATCCTGGCAGTGCCAACCTGCTTTGGTCGGGTCTCTCAGCAAAACCTTTAACTCGTGTCTCATTTGTATCCTGCGTGAACTGTGGAACCCTTTTCACAAAGCATCATTTGTTGAATACACTCACCTAACATTGTGTCATGAATAGGAGTCACAGCTATAGTACTGTAGGTTCTTATGCAGACAGATTAGCAGTGCAGTTATTATACACTATGATTCAGCATATAAATATCTGCTCGAGATTATTGTACTCATGCACAACTCGTGTGACTCAAACAGGGTTTGAGTCGCATGTCAGGTGTTATTGTATGAGCCGCACTTACTGTACTTCTTACTGTACTTTGTTCTACCTAATAATTATTTTCTAAGTATCATTTGATTGCTACTTATGTGTCTACTTCCTTTTATCCTTTCACCATGCTTTGTTTGCATGCTGTACCAAGGTCATTTCCCCTGTGTGATCAATACCTTCCCTGCTTGTCTTCCTTCCCACCTTCACATGTTTTAACATGAGGTTTCTCATACTTCCAATCAATGTCTGGTCTCTGTCTGGGCACGTTCTGCTGAAAAAGGGTGGATGAATATAAGCAGGTTAATGAAAGGATACTTGATTATCATTAAAAAAAACAGCAATAGTATTGCACATTCAGAACGGAATTATGTCGCAGTTGACTCGCTGTTTAGACCTGGTATTGACACAAGGATGAAAATATCTACTGTAGCAATAGACTGATTAAACATATGTTAAGCAGTAATATATTTCGGAATGATTGATAAGTACATTGCAGAACTAATAAGGACACAGTAAATAAGTACGTAATGATTAATAATGTATTACACAGCTGAAGAGAATATATTGCACTGTAAATATACTACGGAATGATTAGTAAATAAATATATTGCACAACTAATGAGAATATATTGCACTGTAAATAAACTGTGGGATGGTTAGTAAATGTATTGCACCACTAATGATAATATAATCACTTCATGTTCTTTTCATAATTTTACATGTATGCGTCGTAACTTTAATGTACAATGACATGCTTATTTTGTCTTATCCTCTCGACAACAAGGGGGTAGAAGGGCAGTGAACAATAAAATTACAGTAAGAGATTAATATATATATATATATATATATAAGAAACAGTAGAATATAATTTTAAATTTACAGTGTAAATTAAGACCATTATTGTGTGGGTTCCCCTTTTGCCACCAAAACAGCCCTGACCCCTTCGCCCCACTTCACTAGATCTCTGAAGGTGTGGTGGTGTACCCCGGCACCAGAACATTAGCACGAGACCCTGTAAGTGCTGTCATTTGCAAGGAGGGTTCTCCATGGATCAGACTTGTTAGTTCACCACGTCCCATGAACGCTGGTTCAGATTGAGATTTAAGGAATTTGGAGGTCGGTTCAACAACCTTGAACTCTTTGCTTGCTAAACCCCTTACACACCAAGCAGTGAGGCGCTGAGTGTTCTCATATCTTTCTGTCCTTGCCAGCATTAACCTTATCAGCAAATTGTGCTACATTCTGTGGGATCGGACAGGATGGGCGGGCCTCAGGCATGAAAGAGCCTTAGGTGCCCATAATCTTGTCACCAGGTCAAATGACTGGAATTGATAATAATTATTCATATTATAGCTGTTCGGTGTATGTGTAACGTTTTACAGTTTTCAGCACAACTCTTGTATAGGGTCCATGTTAAATTCAAAGCTGTATAACATTATTATGTTAAGCGTTCCTAACTGCCGTCGTGGAACTTTTCCCGATTAGGATACGATTGATCAGCTTAATGATTGATCAGCTTAATGACTGTAGAGAGAACCTTTAGTTAACGGATCTCAAGGACTATAAACCCCCTCACCTAGAATTAAGAATCTCTGGCACAGACAGTTTATCCAATATAACATTTTAAATAATAATGGTATAATGTAATAATACTTTAAGGTAGCATGATGGCATCGTGATTAGCACTGTCGCCTTTCTCCTCCAGGGTCTGGGTTCGACTCCCACCTGTGAGTTTGCATCTTCTCCCCGTGCTTGGTGGGTTTCCTCCGGGTCCAAAGACATGCAGATTAGGTTCTGTCACTGTCGTCCAGTGTGTACCCCGCCTCATGCCCTAAGTCTCCTGGGATACGCTCCAGACCCCCTGTGACTCTGTATACAGGATAAAGTGGTATAGATGATTAGTGAGTGAGTGTTACTCCTTTACTATTCAAAGAAAATCTCTACAATTAACATGTGATCTTCAAAGGTAAAATTCATGTTAATTCGTTAAATTCTGAGTTGACTTATGTAGTTTAAACGACCATGTGCCTGTGTGTTGATAGCGGTGCCAGTGGGAGTTGATTCTTGTATCAACTCCACATAAAGAGTCTGCAGCATGTTGTACTTTAGACTGTCTACAGTATGTCTCATCTACTGTATGTTTGAAAAATGTTTCTTGTCTTAAACAACATTGTAACTGGAATAACAACAATGCAGCACAAACCAGCAAATAATCACGCTTTGTAGTACCATTTTCGATGTTGTGCTTTAAAAGTGTTAGACGAGTTATATGTTAAAGCTAGACACTTGTTCTGTTCACTTTTATTAGTATAATGTTTGTTTATTAGTTATAAATTGTCATATTGATGAGTGTTTAATTTTTATATATATATAAAAAAAAAAAGATTAGCTTGACTGTTGGTTTCTCTTCAGTTCAGTGTGTGTGTGTGTGTGTGTGTGTGTGTGTGTGGTGATATGGTGGAAGGGTCTCGGTAGCTCCCTAACAGCAGGTGCATAAGAGGTTAAACCAGGACAGTCCTCAGAGCGCAGCAGCATGCAAATGGAATTTGTTTCGGCGCTGATTTATGTAGTAACATCAAACCCGAGTGTACTCTGGGAGACAGGGAATACATCGTGCATTGAGGAGGAAATCGTAATTAGGTCACAAACACAAAGGAGGAAAAAGAGAGAGAGAGAAAAAAAAAAACCCATCCTGTAGTAGCTCGGTATGTTGAGTGCGCATACGTGTGTAATCCTTTCCAGAGAGCATGTATTTTGTGCTCATCCTTCTGTGAGTACTAGGTTTCTGCCTCCGCCTTCCCTGCGTAATTCTCCCTCTCCCCTTCTGTCTTTCCTCCCTCCCTCTCTGTGAGTGTAGCTTGGGCGTCGTGCCAAGTGGAGTGTGTTTTTTGAATGAATACCTGATGAGGCTGCTGAGGCTGACTGGGGGAGGAGGAGGAGCTGCATTCAGCAGAGCACCGAGCATGTGTGTGCGTATGTGTGTGTAGAGCGAGAGAGAGAGAGAGAGAGATTGGGAGTGAGGCAGTGTGTATGCCTTGCATAACATACTCCGTACCTCTTGTACGCAAGGGCTTCATGTGAGACAGCCCAGACAAGGGGACTTCCTTTCTACTCACTCCTCCAGGGCCACTGCAGAAGGGGAGAGGAGAAGAGACCGGGGGGGGGGAGTCCAGGAGGACAGGACAGGAGAGCAGGGGACATGGAGGTGAAGATATGACGAGAGAGAGATTGTGGATCTGACTTTGTGTCTGTGTTAAACCTGGACAAAGGATGGCTGGTGAGGAATAGGGTGCCTTGCACGCACATACTACGCCGTGCAAGAAGGCGGGAGAGAGAGAGAGAGAGAGAGAGAGAGGGCTGTTGTCTCCATGATCCAGAGGTAAGTCTCCTGACAAAGGAGTCTTCATCTATAATATTTTCTAGTTTAACAAGTCGAGCGTGCATGGCGTAGTCACTAAGAAACGATTAGACACAATATGTTTGTGTACGTTCTGCTGAAATGATGCATTTTGTGATGTGATACTTTTTCCAAAGAGAGAGAGAGAGAGAGAGAGAGAGAGAGAATATGTCCAGAATAGCAGCCTGTAGTCATTGTAAAGCAGCAACAGCACTGTTTGGATTCATGTCTAGCTTAGGACTCCCCAGTCCGCCTCTTAAAGGGGCAGGTACCTTTACCAAAGGGTGGCAACGTGCAGAGAATAGTTGTTTTAAGGCACTGTCTGGCAAAAAGCACCAAACACTTCCATACCTATTTCGAACAATTGCCTTTTTCCTTTGGTTCGAAGGTGGTCGAGGTCATACCGAATGCCGTGTAGCATCTTATCGCACTTTGTGTGCTCATTTGGGGATGACATCATGTTTGGTTAAGGTCCCTGTGATTGTAACATTGTTAAAATGTCTTGACATTCAGTGGAAATGGAATAACTCGTGAATGCAAAAATCAGGTCAATGTTACTACCACCACATAGATATTTCATCGAGTGTTATGATAAAGACGCAGGACAAATCATTTACATGTGAATTTGCATAGTTAAAACTGTGCTTTGGCCTTTGGCTTGTGTGATGCGTTTGTGTGTGTGTGTGTGTGTGTGCGCGTGTACCTACTGAGGATAGGGAGGTGTGAACGAGTTACGCTGGGGGCCCGGGCAAGCTATCTGCAACAGGGCAGCAGTGTGTGATGTCTGATGTAGTCAGAGCTGGAGTGATACTGCAGTACTAATCTCTCTGACACGGAGAGCAGCCTATCTGTGTGTGTTGATATGTGTGTCAACGTACATGTGTGTGAGAAAGAAAGAAAGAAAGAACGAGAGAGAGAGAGAGAGAGAGAGAGGAACAAGTGAGAAATATGTAGTTTAAGTCAATGCAGTTAGCATCTGGAAAAGAAACAACACCAGGATGGAAATGCAAAAGTCATCTAGAAACATGTCAGGGATATAATTAGTGATGGAAGTAATTTCTCTTAACTTTATGAGAAGACAAGACATTAAATGTTTTCTATAAAAGAGACAGTTCGATCAAGATTGTCGAAAGCCGCCTTAAATGACTGTATGATCCATTCTGTAGGCTGACATTCACACATAGTACAAGCAGCGTTTGTGTTATGACCATAAAGTGCTTCGACTCTGTGTGTAAAGAAAGACTTGAGCAGTTTTTGGCTTCTGCTATTCTTATATCTTTATAATGTACTATGAGAAGCACTGTGTTTAGTTTTGCTTTTTTTTTTTGTTATGGGAGGCTGAAGGGGAAGCACTCCGTCAGGTTCAATGTGAGCATTTATGATTTTCTGATTCTGTCTCTGATCAAGGCACAGACTGCAGTGAGGTACGGCAGTAAGGCAGAGCATTCCAGATGATTCCACATGAAGACTTCAGTAACAGCAAGAGGATCCAGTGACTGAATCTGATTTATATCCGAACGCAAGGTATAAAAAAAGAGTCATTTTTAAACAATGGACTCCGTGAGCAACTGAAAACAAGTCCAAACCCATCTAGTGTAGAAGCACATTAGAGTCGAAGAGTGAAATATCATGAAGTCCCATCAGGAGCGTAGTAATGAGTGCCTGCCCCCAAAGAAGAGAGAGATCCTGGCACTTGAGGAGCGGCAGGTGCTGGTAGCATCAACTGTGAACGAGAGCCATAGTGGTGAGAACTTGGCATGGCTTGCAAGTGTAGCCAGTATGGCCAGTATGGCTACTGTTCCCAACCTAGTTCCATCACAGAGTCACAGTTCTGAAACTAGCAGCCCGACCGCATCAACCAAAGCCCTGACTATAGTCACGGAGTACCCGCTTTCCACCTCTGCCTCCAACAGCTCTCTGTCATCATATACAAACTCCATAGGTCTCTCTGGAACAACCACAATAACAGCCAATCCAGCCGTCCTCTCCTCCAACCTTCCTCAAGCAGCAGGACCCATTCAGTCCACTCAGCTACCACCTAACTTACAAATCATTGGACCGTACACCAGTTATATCTCCTCTCAGATAGTGTCAGCTGCAGCAAGTACAACTCAACCACGCAGACCCACCCAGGAGGTTTACGCTGCCACAGCTGTCATCCCACAAGCTTCTAATGGAAACCCACAGAAGCAGCATGTAATCTCATCCTTACCGAATGTAGCTCACCCCACCAGCCAGTGCATTCAGGTAGAGGGCACTCCAGTCGGCTTGCCAATGATTTCCCCAACTTCCCAAGTACCCCTTCAACTTCACACTCATTCAACTGTTCTTGCCCCCCATGGCTTGACTCTTGCTCCCCCTCAGGTGCTTGTGCATTATGCTGATGGTCTTATCACAAAACAACCTGATTCCCACATCAAAGATCTGCAGAACGGTCCTCTCGGAGAGGTCACAGTGGTCAAACACACCACCAGCATTATGAAGGGACTGGCTAACAAACCAGAAAGTGATGATTGCCAAAGGCAAATCCAAAACTTGAGTCTCCCAGCCCAAACTCAGGTCTTACTTCCTGCTGACTATGCTCCTCATGACAGTGCAGGACTTCAGACATCGGTCATGCTGGTGTCAAGCAACCACCTGATGGCCAATAACAGCACTGAGCTTCAGAGCATCCAGGATAAAGAACACACATCTCTGGCTCGGGTTGAGAGAACAAGACTCTCTGTGGGGAAACCAGTCTCGAGAGTTTCCTCCCTTTCTCTCTCGTCATCAGACAGCATGGGAGCATCTCTCGCTCCAACTCTCTCCCCTCACGCTCTCCTGCATGCATCTCCATCCGCCCAGACCCAGGAGCTTTCTACAAACCTTTTCTCAAGCACACAGCTGCCTATTATTGGATACATTACTAGTACATCTGGGGCACCCCAACAGGCTGTGGCCAGTTACCATAGCAACCTCCCACAGCATCTAGTAATCTCAGGCAGTCCCTCCCTCCTTATTCCTGTGAGTACTGGCAACATTAACACGTCATCTACTGAGTCAGAGGTTTCTCGTTGCTCCATCCCTGCCATTTCTGCTACCAGTGTACAGACGGTAGCTACAGGTCTGCCTCAGGCCTACATAACTGCAGCCACACCTACTGTTACAACCTCCATCCTCCCTAATGGCAAAGAGATCACAGGCCCAGAGGAACATCATGCTGCACCGGGTGTACAGAGCTCCACACAGGTGCAGCTTCCCCTGCTTTCAGCAGGAGTTGTAGCAACACCAGCCCCTGTGCTCCCTTCAACACCCACAAGTCCACAGAATGCTCCTCTCTCTCCATCGTCAACCTTGCCTCCATACTTCATGAAGGGCTCCATCATCCAGCTGGCAGATGGAGAGCTCAAGCGGGTGGAGGACCTGAGGACGGAGGACTTTCTACAGAGTGCAGAAGTCAGCAGAGAACTAAAAATTGACTCAAGCACAGTCGAACGAATAGATTCCAGCAAAACTCCTGATGCAGTCATTATACAGTTTTCTGTCGGGGAACACAAAGCACAGGTGAGTCATGTTGTGATGTATAATATTTTTTAGGTTTCTCCAAGGGTGAGTCAAAAATTATCTGCACTCTGGCTGTAGAATGTATTTTAATTAACTTTTAGAAAAGACAATGTCAATGCTTTTCAATGCACTTTCAACCCTCATTAAAAAATATCACCTGGAGAGTGTGAGTTTGAATCCTGGGTGATGCTGTAGCCTTCCGCAGATGGGGCCCAGAGAGAGCTGATTGGCCGAGGGAGGGGAGTCATCTTACATCAATCATGGCTCTAAGCCAATCATGTGAGCTCATGCAAGCGGAAGGAATAGATGTTGCTCTCAATGGCGCTTGAGGGAGCAGTTCGAAAATATGCGGTTGGCCAGTGTCACGTGGCTCGGAGGAAACACATGCTAGTCTTCGGCCCTTCCTGACTGGTATGTGCAGCCTTGATGAGGGCGTGCCCTAATGATGGGTGGGAATTGGATACGACGAAATTAGGGAGGAAATCATAAAGAAAAAAAATGTTTTAGGCTGAGCTGAGAGCCACGCTGTCTTCACTTCTTCATCCATAGTGATTCTTTGTCCATGTAGAGCTGCTTTCGGGGGACCAAACAGGTAAAACACTGATGGAGAAAGATCAGGACTATAGGGAGGATGCTTTTACACCTCAAAAAAAGTTTTTGCAGAATGTCAACAGTGTGGGCAGAACTGTGTTGACGTACATCATCATGCAAGATCACAGCGCCCTTGATTAGTCCTCAGTCCTCTGTGTCTAGGCTTCAGCTCATCAATAAGAAATAATCTTTTTTTTCTGATAATGTTCCAATACTGACCCTTGAAAATCCTTGAAAACTGTAAACCTCCCTTTTTTCCACCCAAATGGTCGACTTTTGAACTTTTTCCCTGGGTGGCGATTAAGGATGTTTGTGTTTTGTTTACTCTCAGGCTTGTAGTGATGAATCCGTGTCTCGTCACCAGTAATGATTCTCTTTAGGAAACTTTCACCTTGATTAGAGTTGTTGGTCTTTCGGCTGCTCCCGGTAAGGGGTCGCCACAGCGGAATATCCAGTCCGCACAACAACTAGGCACAGGTTCGGGGCCTTCCGCATGGCAGGTGAAACACCTACCACTGAGCCACCAGTGCCCACGTTTTTCACCTTGATTAGAGTATCGGTCCAAATTTAGTTTGCAGATATCAAAGCGCTTTTGTTTATGGTGAGTTGTTTCATGCGTTGTTGGTACACCCACAGACCACAAAAAAAAAAAAAAACAGAAGAGCACGCTGCTCTTCTTTCATGCAAATCACAAGTGGTTCATCGCACCGCAGTTACAAATAAACTTTTTGAGCTAATGACCTAATTTTTGACTCACCCTCGTACATTTCCACAAACATACAATTCATGTATTCAATAGCTTGCCTCAATAAGACTCCTTGAACCTTAACATAAAAATGTACAATAATTATTATAATAAATTATAATAATATAGTCATAATGAATTGGTTATTTTTCTGATTGCTATCCGGTGCAATAATCCTTCAACATGTACTTATGGTGGATCCTGCTGATGTTTTGCTTCTCTGTAGGTATGTGTGGAAGTGCTGGTTGAGTACCCTTTCTTCGTGTTTGGTCAGGGATGGTCATCCTGCTGCCCAGACCGCACTACCCAGTTACTGGCTCTGTCGTGTGCCAAACTCTCTGTCGGTGATGTCTGCATCTCGCTCACCCTAAAGAGCCTCAGGAATGGTGCATTAAGAAAAGACCAAACCTGTGGTCCTGTGAAGAACCATAATAACACCCATCATAAAGCAACCAAGCTCAGTGGGGGGACTGGAGACGCACAGGCTCTGAGGGAGGATCCGATGGATGGGAACATTTTTGTAGTGGAAGGGAAACAAAAGTTTGAAGGTCATGAGATTAAGAGTCCTGACTCTGGTAATGGTGTGATCATAGTAAAGAACGAAGAAGGGAAAGCTCATGGTGCAGGAAGTCGCAAGAGGAGGTGGTCTGCCCCGGAGAGAGGAGAGATAGATAGGGCACAGGAGAACGACCAGCCCGAAACTCTGCCTAAACTTTCCTTCCTCTCGCAGGAGGTAAAGGTCAGCATCGAGGGAAGGTCCAGTATGGGCACCTGAGGTATCTTGTGAGCCATTAAAAAAAGAGGACACTTTTGTTATTCGAGGAAAATAATCTTCTAAACCAAGGATCGTTGTGGTTTATTCAGTTACTTGGTTACTCGGTGTTGGCTGTTGATGACGTTTCCAAAACCATATGTATTCTTCACTGGGCAAGCGAAATGCAGCAGTACAAGAATAACAAGATTATTACGGTTATCTTCTCATGGCTTATTTTAGTTACCGTAACAGGAGCTACTTTTTTGTCTGACAGTATTTACAGGATATGTTTTTGTAATAAAACAATACAAATAATTCCTGGCATTTGTCCTGGGGCATACATATAATAAATATGATGAGGGGTACCTATTTTTCTAGTTAATCCTGCCATGTATTTGTTTTTGGCACTTTGTCTATGTTCATGTAAATTGTAGCACAATTGTATTTCAGTCATAACCAGTGAGTCAAACACATATAAACCTGTAGGCTGGAGAAACTGGTCAAAAGCTCGACTTGCTGTGACAAAGTTACCCCCTAAATGTAGTTAAAAGTACATTACGATCTGCTATACGATCCGCCTTACGTATATAGATAATCTCTATGATTTGAATGAAAATCTACCATATAAAAGGGAGATACAAATTCGTGAATTAACAATATCTGTTTGTGATTGAGCAGGATCGATTAGTCCTAGGTGTGATTTTAAGATAATCTGTTTCAGATGAGTTTGAATTTTCTTAACCAAACATGTTCCAATTATCGGGACAAAACTGGACTGTAACACTGAATGTTAAGGATTATACATATTTTTACCAATATTTTAATTACGTAAATACACCAGAATTTTAATTAGTCAAATCCTTCTAGATATGCAATATTATGATTATTCACATACCTCAAACATGACACAAGGCTGTTTCAGGTTCTGATCAGGATCTGGGATCTTTAAAACCACGTCCAAAACCCATGTCCATGTTCATTGTTCATGTTCATACAGTGAATATGTGCAGGTGAATTCTCACTCAGCCTTTCAATATTAGCACTTTACTGAAGGCAATGGATGATTAAAACCCTCACCTCTGCTTTGTTGCCTAAGCAACAGCCATTTGCACAATGTCAATTTTAGCATAATGTTAGCTGTCCTGTATGTTCTAACCCCGTTTAAAACGAATTACAACCGTCACATTGATGCGTTTGAAATCCAGTTGGAGTCTGCAAAAGCGTTGAGTTATTAAAATTCTTGTGGGGTTGCAATTTAACCAACTGAATTTCTGTGTACAAAATTCTCATACACTAGTGTAATATATTGTGTATAAATATATAATGTACAATATATTCTGTTCAGGAATATATTGATAACATATAACAATATATTCCGTTTCCACAGGGGTTGGTTGTGTATGTCACTCTCTTTAGGGGCTTCTGGGTAACACTTTACTGTAAGATCCACAAATAGGCACGCTCAGTGTGTTACGGCTCTGGAAGGTCGGTTCCGTTAGGTTGCCGCTGTTGGGCCCTTGAGCAAGGCCCTTAACCCTGTCTGCCCCGGGGGCGCCATAAAAATGTCTGACCCTGCGCTCTGACCGCGGCCTACTAACAAAGTATGCGGAGAATAAAGACTTTCACTTTAGTGTATATGTGACGAATAAAGGCTGAACTGAACTTCTCATATTTCTACATTTTCTATATAAACAAACATAATACAGAATAATAATGCTAATACATTAGTTACGTATTAACTAAGATGTTAATACTTAAATATTATGATTATTAACAGTTTTGTATACGGTGGACGACTCAAACACCATGTCTGTGATTAGTACATATATTATATAATACTGTACCTGCTTATTTGTGGATCTTACAGTGCAAAGTTTCTGGCTATTGTACTGTTTAGGGCTCTTGAAGCGGTTTCAGTGTCCCAATATCACCTACAGGAAGTGGAACATTTCGGGCTGAGAAGGTTGCTGAGAAATCATTTCATTAAACAAACGTCTGTCATTTAGATTCGATCATAAAACTCATGATTTTCTTACGTAGTCTACAGTGCACCAAAATGTTTCATGTTTACGAATTTCCTGTTTTATTTTTCGTTCCTGTATAACGAAATACAGTACGCTGTCAAGACTTAGCTAAGTGTGCATAATGCACAACACACTCGATTCGACTGGCTGTTTAATACGAGAGAGCCCTACTATAAGTAACAAAGCTATACTTTGTATAACAGTAATTCAATTCTTTGCTATTTGCACAAGTAGAAATATTAAAGTAGGTTTACAGATTGTCTGTCTTTGAATTATCTTTGTCTTTATTTGCTTTGAATAAGTTGGTCTTTCTCATTAATTATGGTTTGGAAATTCCTCCATAAGGGTGTGTGAGTAAACCAAAATGGTATCCATGTGTCTGTATGTCAGTGTGTGTGTGTGTGTGTGTGTGTTTTTAATGGATTCTGAGAGAGAACGTTTTGGGGGAAGAAATGCATGATTGCACATTTCGGGTAGAGTTTACGCACTTTCTAAAATTTGTGTGTGTGTGTTTGAAAGAGAGAGAGAGAGAGAGAGAGAGAGCACATAGAAAATGTATATGGGAGAGATGGTCATGTATGGTTTAAGTGTCTTATAGGTATGAAATTCGCATTATAAACACATTCCTAGCCCATGGAACATACAGTAAGTTCAGTTTTCATTGTTCCTGCAGTTAAACGATTGGTGCTATGACATTAGAATAGAAGCCAGCTACATCGAAGTCTGTCTCCAGTCTCTTTTATTCAATGTCTTCTCTCTCTTCTGTTCAATGGAAAGCCTAAATATTTTTAATGTTAATTGTGTGGATTGTATCTAATAATCGAAACATATCCTGGTCTCAGTGTACTTCTGTAAATGCTTGTAAAACTAACAATATTTCCTATTTCGATCTGTCCGACAGCAATTCAGTGCACATCCACAGGGCATGCAACTTTAATACCAACATGGAGCTTGTTTGATTTTTTTTTCATTTTTTTTTTCAAAGGATATATTTGTGTATAATACCTGTCTGTAATTCCTTATTTGTAAAGCTTGCATGCAAAGCCTTGACAATGAAACAGTATCGTTAATCATCCTGCAAACTCCAAAAGCATTTCAGCAGTGATTTAACATTCCATACATGCCATTTATTCAACAAACATATGAGCAGAGAGAATTAATTTGGACAAAAAAACCTTGAAAAAAGATGCTGAAGCGCTGAATTCTAAGCAAGGGAGACGACAAATCGACATTCTTCAGGCTCAGGTGAAGAGACTGGTGCGGTGACTTAATGCCATATTTACATTACCGTCCATTCAGATACTGAAACGTCCACTTTTGCCTTTCTGACAGGAACCGGTGTCCATGTCCACATATTCTGAAGGACTCAGTGTTGTATATGTGATAGCTGCGTGGAAAACGTTTTGTTTTTATGATCAGACACACAAAGACATTTCTCTTGGGTTTAGTTTGCAATGATTGCAATGACCAGGAAAAGCCTCAAGCAATAGCACCATGTCACACTAAGGGCAGGACACGAAACTGTCCATTAGACCTCTGGACTCAGACAGCTGTGCAAGTCATCACCAGGACATGGCTCTCTTCCTGCCTTCACCAGAGCACTCAGTGGTTCACTCAGACTTACTCACTATCACCTCCTGCTGGACAAAACATCCTTTGGGCAACTGTTCTATCTTTGTAGTATCTCTATTTATTCATTTTCCTACCAATCCATTGATTTTATCGGATTTTGACTACAGCAGTTTCAGTAAGTGCGGAGGGTAGATTCCTTCGGTTCACTGTGTAAAACCTCAAAATGTAAAAAAAAAAAAAAAAGAAGAAGAAAAAGAAAGAAACACAAAATTCTTTTCTGGAATAAAAGCAATGTGGTAAACTCTTACTATTCGTGTGACTAGTGTAGTTATGTGTGTAAAATTCTTTTCTTGTTCTTCTGACCTATTGATTTTGTAACCAACGAAAAGCAAATAAGACAATTAAACCTCAGATTTTTTTATTACTGTAATTATTATTATTATTATAATTATTATATATTTTTTTTCTTGCGTGTGTGTGTGTATGTGTGTGTGTGTGTGTGTGTGTGTGATGTATTGCTGTAACTGATGCATCCAAGACTGTTCAGTGGATTCAGTGATCTCTTTGGTTTGTGGTGATTTTTATTTTGTTTGTTTGTTTGTTTGTTTTTTAAAATAAATAGACTGTTGTTTGATTTAAAAGAAATATAAACAAATGTGGGACTCATTTTTAAATGTCTGGTTTAGAATTTACTTGTTGTACAATACACAATTAATGTCCCTGTATACTCCAATAAAATTCTGTGCAAGTTTTATTTGCCTTTATTTATTTTTTTACTTGGAATGCTGCATGTGTTCACTCACTCACTCACTCACTCACTCACTCACTCACTCACTCTCTCACTCTCACTCTCACTCACTCACTTACTCTCTCACTCACTCACTCTCTCACACTCACTCACTCACTTAATCTCTCACTCACTCACTCACTCACTCACTTACTCTCTCACTCTCTCACTTACTCACTCACTCACTCACTCTCTCACTTACTCACTCTCTCACTCTCACTCACTCACTTACTCTCTCACTCTCTCACTCACTCTCTCACTCACTCACTCACTCACTCACTCACTTACTCTCTCACACTCTCACTCTCACTCACTCACTCATTCTCTCACTCACTCTCTCACACTCTCACTCACTTACTCTCTCACTCACTCACTCACTCTCTCACTTACTCACTGACTCACTCACTCACACTCTCTCACTCACTCACTCTCTCACTCACTCACTCTCTCATTCACTCACTCACTCTCACTCACTCACTCTCTCTCACTCACTCTCACTCACTCACTCTCTCACTCTCTCACTCACTCACTGACTTACTCACTCACTTACTCATTGACTTACTCACTCCCTCACTGACTTACTCACTCACTGACTTACTCACTCACTCACTCTCTCACTCACTCACTGACTTACTCACTCACTCTCTCTCTCACTCACTCACTCTCTCACTCACTCTCTCACTCACTCACTCTCTCACTCTCTCACACTCACTTACTCTCTCACTCTCTCACTTACTCACTTACTCACTCACTCACACTCACTCACTCACTTACTCTCTCACTCTCTCACTTACTCACTCTCTCACTCTCACTCACTCTCTCACTCACTCACTCACTTATTCTCTCACACTCTCACTCACTCACTCTCTCACACACTCATTCACTCTCTCACTCACTCACTCACTCACTCACTCACTTACTCTCTCACTCACTCTCTCACTTACTCACTTACTCTCTCACTCTCTCACTCACTCACTCTCTCATCGTCTACACCGCTTTCTCCTGTATACAGGGTCGCGGGGGGCCTGGAGTCTATCCCAGGAGAGTTAGGGCACAAGGTGGGAGGGGGGGACACAATCCATCGCAGGGCACACACACCAAAATTCACACACTATGAGCAATTTAGCCTCAATTAGCCTAATCTGCATGTCTTTGGTCTGTGGGAGGAAACCAGAATACCCAGAGGAAACCCACCAAGCACAGGGAGAACATGCATGCGCCATGTGGGAATCTGGAGACAGTGCTAACCACTAAGCCACTGCACAGCTGCGTGTGTAGACAGTAATTAAATCAAATTCAAATTTTATTTGTCACATACACAGTCATACACAGTACGATATGCAGTGAAATGCTTACACGACCGC
>JAQMYG010000033.1:6174394-6191054 GCA_030014215.1 Clariallabes teugelsi
CCAAGTTGTTGTGCGGACTGGATATTCCGCTGTGGCGACCCCTTGCCGGGAGCAGCCGAAAGACCAACAACAACATACTAGGGTAAAAGTACCTGTCGTTGAGGGGTAAAGAGTTTGTAGAAACAGTTAAAAGGTTAAAGCTACAAATAATCTGATCATCTTTAATGTAATCAGTGATGTTATTATTTTAGGTCGAAGCCCACAAACACGTCTGTCTGTCTGTCTGTACAGCTGAACTCTCTGTCTAACTTATTAATACAATGAAGTAAAATTTTGTAAGGTTGAGTAACTTACGCCTTGTTTACGCCAAATACACTCCTTGTTCAGTAATCAGAGAGTGAAGCACAGATGAGAAATTGAAAAAAGTAGATTTTCTCTTAAAATTAATCCAGTGTGTTAAAATTCTCTTATACCATTTCAGCGGTGAAAATATGAACCAGTAAAAATATTCAGTTTATCTTTTCTAGTTAATATCTATTGATGCAGGTGTTTGTTTACATTGAGCAAGGAGCTTATTTTAAAGTAGAATATTTTAAATCCGGGACACATAACTGTTCATAACATCACTTTTACACAACTTTTTGATTTTTTTGAGTACTGCAAAAGTTTCATTAAATTCTGTCTAGCGGTCGATTTAAGATGCGCCCACGTTATCCAAACTTGTTTTCCAAAACAGAAAATGTAAGCAGTCATCATGTTTTTGGTAAACTCAGGCTTTATTAAGCCAGACGCTCCAGGTACACATAAGAGCTGAGAAACAGAAATGTATAGTCTTAATCTACCCCTCATTTCTTCATATTAAATTAAATCATGTGGATCAAATTAAAGAAATGGGATCAAATGTTTTACTGCGACAGGCTGCTAAGAGTCTAAATATACAGTTAAAGAAATTGTTTACTGTATGTAACAACCAGAGCAGCAACCTCATTTCCCCTCTCGTCTGTTCCAACCATTCAGCATCAGCAGTATACAGTACTGTACTAATCACTGGTCTGATCATCTATCATCATCTGCATCTGTTTCTCACTGGTGCATGCCTTAAGTTAAATGTTTTCTGAAACTGGCAAAAAAGTTTTTCAGGAAGCCTGGAGAACTATTCCTCGAGACTACATTAAAAATACAAGAAACTCCAACTCTTGAAAGCAAAATATAAATAAAGGCATTGTTTTATCTCATGCACATGAACTGTAATACCATCTGAACATTTCATAAACCTGTTTTTAACCCTTTCAGAATAAAGACCTTGAGTGACAAGTCCAAGGAGGCCAAAGTGAAGAAGAAACAGAGGTGTGTACATGTAAATAAACGGCTGGTAAAGTCTTGTAATAATATCACTAATTCGTCAACAATTAAATAGACATTAAAAAATGTCATAAAAATAATTTCGCTGTGTGTCTTTTAGGAGAGACGAGTTTCTTCCTCAGTATTCTGCTGGACTGGAGCTGTTGGATCGGTACGTGTTCTGTAATGAATACACTCACATGCATTAACTGCTTAATGGCATCATCTTTTAAAGCAGTACATGATTCTAATTTGCTCACCTATTTAAGAAAAACAAAACAAAACACACTTTTATCCTGTAGATATGAGGAAACCTGGGTGTCGCTGCACAAACGAACCAAAGAATCCGCCAAAGCTGCAGAAGTGAGTAAATAAACGCTTTTACCATGTTTTCTTGTGTCAAATGCTGACACATCCATTACACGTGTTTTCAGCTACTAGTTGATCAAATCTTGAAGTTTTGTTGCGCTGATGAAATGCTGGTGTAATATTCTTTGTGTCCAATAAGTTGCAGGACTGAAAGCCTCGGTGTTTTTACCAACACAAAGCTGTTTATAGCAGAAATAAAACAGGATGAGGTTATAAGAGGATGAACAGAGTTTCCTAGGAAGTTTGATTAATTGAAGAATGACTTTTAAGTAGTTTAGAGACTTTTACTATGGACGAATAGACTGAAACAGGGCAAATTAAGAGTCACAAATAACGGGATATTGTACACTATGGCTCTGAAGGCACATACAGTACAGTACTGTGTTTAAGACTCGCGTAGAGATCACTGTGTTTATCACTACACTTTATGATCATATGTACTCATCAGGTGGTGGATGGAGAAGTGGTGATGCTCTCGGCTCACTGGGAGAGAAGAAGAGGAGCGCTGCTCGAGCTGCAGGAACAGTTACAGCAGATTCCAAACTTCCTCAAAGAACTGGAGTCCATCACTGCTCGAGTCGGTGAGACTGGCACTAAAAAACACTATGTAGCTCCCACACGTGTCGCTATATACAGGTCTTGAGCTTTGCATACTGTAGCTTCAGTCTTCTGAACTCTCTGTGTTGCATGTGGTCTGATTTAAATGGCGTTTAGATCTAAATGCTAGGACTGTTGTGTGTTGGACACCTTATGCTCATCCCTCAGCAGTTTAGAGACTTGTCGTGCGTGCTGTGCAACACACTTTCGCCGCATCATGAGCTCCACTGACGCCAGAGAAATTACGCTTTTTGGTGGATCACCTTGAGTAACCTTGGAGAACAGCTGCTCAGTAATATATGAAGGCACTAAGTGGAAACTCCTGTGGAGTGCCATCTGCTAGCACTCGCAGTTCGTATTTATTCCCTCGAGCTCACTCTGTCTGTTAGTGACAGGTTCTCACCATCACTTTCAGCAGAATATGTTGCAGGCAACAGCTCATGGCTGATGTGGAAGACAAACTCAACGGCGAAACAAACAGGACTTCATCAACTTATTGCCTAAAATTTCATAATGAGACATTAAACGATGTAATCAGGGATGCGCCTGATCTAATCCTGTCCTCAGGGTCTTTGTTGGAGTTGTTCCTGTCTCCATGTGGCTTTCCTCTGGACTGTCTGGTTTCCTCAGACCTTCCCGAAAACATGCCGGTAGACGGGTAGAAAGAATATTCTAGTCATCAGTGTTGATGAGTGTGTGGACATGTGTGTTAACAGTTGTCTCTGATGGACGGAGGCTCATCAGGAGTATATTTCCTCTTCGTAATCTGTGTTCCCAGGATGGGCTCCGGATCCGTCGCAGCCCTGATTTGGGATAAACTGTTCACGGAAAAGGAATGTATGAGTGAGCAAACACTGTGAAACACTCTGGATCCTCAGCGTAAACAGTCTAAGGATTGAGACACACAAAAAAGCAATGATGGTGTCTTAGAGCAGATGTTTTTTTTTCCAATGTGTTAGAGTCAGATTTGTGGTCCTTGGATTTGAACCCTGGGATTTTCACAGTCGTCCAGAACCACTGTGTTAAATTCCAGCACCCAGATGTGAAATTCCAGTTTCAGATGTGTTTAAGTTCCAGTGTGCAGAAGACTGAACCACTGCGAAATCTTTCTCTTGTGTTCATTTAAAAAAATGCTTGTATAAAGCAGAAATGGATGGAAATTTGATTGTTTTGTTGAGCAACACGTCTTTTTATTCCGATCAGCACTGTCTGTAAAAGAAATCATAATACATAACTGAAAAACGTAGTTTGCCAAAACTGGCAGAAGTCAGACTGCAGACCTTGAGGAAACGGCAGCAGCGCAGAATTTATCAGAATGCTATTACATCTGATTCAGCTTATCAGTTGTTTAGTTTGCACTTGGGTTTCCTGGAGCAGAAAGTAAACTTAATGGGCCGGGCGTTGCTTATTGACTTTTAAATTCTTGTTTATTATCGTTAATAGCTTTTTCTTTGAAAAGGTCTTAATCAAAGCATTTTACTCGATCAGGGTCTTAGTACAGGTGGGACTTAAACATTTCTCCCAGGTCATGTACAGAACATTTTATCTTTTACTGTAAGTACAAAGTGCTTTTTTGAGCTGAGCCACATGGTGGCACTGCAAAGCTTTGCTTATGTTTCACAGAATGTTTAACTGTGCATTCCGCACGCCAGACACTGTTCTTTATTTGCTTATGAGATCAACTTTTGTGGCTTAGCAGATGAAACTTACTTCATAAATAGAGGCAACACTAACAAACAATTCAGTCTAATCTAATCAGCCAATCATGTGGAAGCAGCGCACTGCAAAAATTCATACATGTACAGTAGGTCAAGAGCATTAGACATTAGAATGAGGGAAAAGTGTGATCTCTGTGACTTTGACTGTGGCCTGGTTGTTTGTGCCATACAGACTGGTATGAGTATTTCAGAATCAGCTTATCACCAGGGATATTTGCTCACAACATGACATAGGATGGTGAGAGAAACAAAACAAAATATAGAAACAAGCAACGTTGATCGGGCTCAAGCACCTGTGCCATCACCGCCCGGGTGCACCGGGTGCAACTGTGAGGCTTTTGCGCCTGTTAAGGCCTCCAAAAAGCATCACACTATGAGGTCACTCAGTTTGATGTTACTCAACATGATATAACTCAGGACGTTATTAGCCACTTTTCAACATAAGTTTAAAGCATCGCCATGGCTGAACCGTTTGAGATATCAAAAAACCTGCAATTTTGTATCCTCAATGTCCTGAGATCATATTGGCCTGGTTTGGTGGCGATTGTATAAATGCACTAAGAGGAGTATATCAAATTCCATTGAATGCCTGACTTCCTGTTGGGAAGCGCCCATGGCATGAACAGTGAAGGTTGTTCAGCTCAATGAGATCTAAATGTGTATCAGATTTAGCATGTACAGTATCTGAACAGTCCTAATGTTAGACGATCCCAACACGTGTGCTGATTTTCATGACCCACAAAAAGCCCCGGATGCTGGGAAAAAATCCTTAGAAGAACAAGAGAGCCCTGCACACACTATGACTATGAGTGCATTATAGGGCTGATATCATAGTGCTTGGGCCCTAAAAAGGGCATCATGTGAGAGGAGGGGGATGGTGAAACCCTGTTGAAGGGAGAGATCAGAGGAGAATGACTAGACTATTTTCAGCTGACAGGAAGTGTACTGTATAGTAACTCAAATATGCGCTCCTTATAACCAAGGTGAGCAGAAGAGCGCCTCATGACGCACAACACAAAGTTTGAAGTACTGTAAATGGATTTTGTGTTGTGTATGAGTGCTGTGCAGCAGAAGACATCGGGTTTCACGCGTGTCAGACATGAATAAGAGTCCGAGGCTCTCATCAAAATGACAGAGATCAGGTTTCTTCCACATTCTGAAGTGTAACGTGATCATTAACCGAAACGTTCGATGTGCATTTGCATGTTTTGCAATGTGCTGCTGCAACATGGCTGACTCATTTAGATAAGAGCATAAATGTACAGGTGTTCCTAATAAAGTGCAAGGCATGCAATGTACAGTAAGTATGTGACTTATTTATCTCGATGTGTTTGTTTTTTAATAGGGTTTTCAACTTGTTTTTTATTTAGCAGTGGTATAAAACCTGCACAAGCAAAGAAAGACTGAAGCAACATGCAATTTAATTCAATTTGATTTTACTGTATATAATGCTTTTACTGTAACAGTGGTCACTGTCACAAAGCAGCTTTACAGAATCAATAATCAGAAAAAAACAAAAACGAAGTAAGTTCGAAAAAATGTGAGGAATTGTCCTGGTCCTTGAAATTTGATGGATAATTTGTCTTCAACTAGAGACGCATCTGTCTGTGGGAACTGTACACACAACCATTCACCACTTGCACATTACAGGAACTCGGCTGGGAGTTATTGCCACATCCCCCATACAGTCCTGACCTCACTCCAAGCCATTTCCACATGTTTGGGTCATTTAAAGGAGTTCCTGTGTTTCTAACACGTAGCAGACAAACCGATCGTGTCTCAAAACTTTCTACCCTGATGGTAACCAGGCACTCGTGAAACGCTGGGATAAGGGCATTAGTGTAGAAAGGGATTATATAGAGGAATAAAGAGAGTTGTTACTCTCATAACTGTGCTCTGTGTTTTGTGTTTTGATTTTCGAGTCATACTTTACATATTTTCTCACATTTCATACACATTTCTATAACTTTGTTTTGATTCTGTAAAGCTGATTTGTGACGATGGCCACTGTTAAAAGAGCTATTCAAATGAAATTGAATTGAATCGTTATGTTATTTTGCACGATTAAAATCCTGGTTTGACTCAAACACCCCTTGTATTATAACAAAAAAAAAAAAAAAAAAAAAACAGGAACGTGCCACAAACACACAAACTGAAGCCTAAATCACAGTAGACAGACTGAACTCTTAAAGGAGGTGACCAATCTGAACTCCACCTGGATTGAACATACTGAACATTTAAACAGTACACACTGACTAAATGCTGTGATCGAACACTGGGTCTGAGCTCCCAGATTAAATACCCTAATTTAGGACACAGATTGAGTGGCCCGACTGATGAGTAAATGATGAGACTGGAGTAGACCAGAGTATATACTTAGCATATAATTAGCATATAATTATAAAAAAATGATCAAAACGAGGCTAAAAGCACTAAACCCTGTAAAAGCATCTAATCTGTGCTACAGCTCAACTGGAGGAGAACTTTCAGGAGACGGAGAGTCACCTGACGTACTTGGAGGATCTGTGTGGTCAGTGCGAGCTGCAGCGCTTCAAACACCTTCAGATCGTACAGCTGGAGAACTACAAAAAGAAGAAGAGGTGATTACACACATTACTGTCAAACCGCTTTCTCTCTTTCCCATATCTGCTTGTTCCTGAATCGCTGTGGTCAATATGGTATTTAAGAAACTCAAGTACATTTAAATCTATTTTGCTGTCTCAAAGTATAAACTTTGAGACAGCAAAATAGATTTAAATGTACTTGGGTTTCTCAAGTACATTTAAATCCATTCTGCTGTCTGAGTATAAAAAGGTTTGTGTTATGCCTGTGCAGTGATCACAGCTTAATGAACTCTAATACCGTAGTGTTATAATTTGCCTTAAAATTCCCTTTACTGTACTCCATATTCCAAATTTCTATTATATTCTGAATTTATATAATGGAAGTTTTTTCCTCTGCTATAATTTCATCAAGAGATTTTAGTCGGTTCATCATCTGATCCTCAGTGAGCTTTCCTATTTCTAAATCAGTACATTTCCCTGAAGTGATTCCTTCCTCTAATCTCGCTCTCATCTCCGTTTCCTTCTTTTCCCTATCGGCCCCGTTTTTCAGATCTTTTACAGATGGTGAAGTAGGTATAATGGAAGCGCAGCGGAGCGCAGGTTAGGAAGGAAATGCTGCAGCACCAAAGGCTCATGAAAAGCAGAATGCTATTAAATCCTGTTGATACACATAAAAGGGTGTCTCATCTCTTTCTCGCACACACTGTGCATTTCGAGCATCTTTTTTCTTATTTAAGATCATATTTGGCTCTGGAGTTGATTCTTTTTTTTTTTTTTTTTGTCTGTGCATTATAACCTCTGTTATCAGAATGACTGAAACAGGATCAGAGCGCAGCTGATGTGTACAGTACGTCTTGTGTTTACATGGAGACGGTGCATTTTTGTGGAGTAAAATAAGCTTTCTGGAAAATTTAATAAATAGTAGGTGTGTAATGTTTAATGCACTGCTTGTTTGTGCTCTGTCAAGGCATCTTTTAAATCTCTTAATGTTTAACGTGCAACAGGATTGAAAAAGAGTGAAAATCACAGAATTACAACCGCACTGCCTACTGTAACTGGAGTTCTCGTTTTATCATCAGTGGAGTTAAAAAGTACAAGGTTAAGGGGAAACTGCTGGAGTCGGGTGTCAAATAATAGACAATAGATAATAGACAGTTTCAGATGACCATGTGACCATTAACCATTTTTTTTTGTTGACATTTTGTTTGTAGGAAAGAACTGGAATCTTTTAAAGGTAAGAAACTAAAACATTAATTTATTATTCATTCTGTATAATGTGGTATACTTTTATCTAATTACTGTCAGTGAACTACAGTACAGACAGTCCACGATTGAGCTGGGAGCGAAATAACAAAACGATTGCTTTGGGAACCAATACATGTGTGTGATTCTATTTTTAAAACCCATCCAGTCTGTACTGACCAGAGGTCTGTTATTAATAAAGCTGGAAGAGGTTTCGGTATTAGACAAACGTGTGTTTTCGAGGTTATAATGTCTGTCTGTGTGTTTGACCTCTGATTTTGTCATTTCTCATTTACCTCCTGCACCTCATTTACTGCCCCACAGTGAGGAGAGCTGTTCAGTAATTAGCTGCTAATTAACCTCTGTGAGTGAGTGATGTGTCAGTGATTGGGGTAATCTCAGTTCATTTTTTTCATGCAATATAATGTCCATGATATAAGGATATCTCAGGGTAAGTTAATAAAGCTGAATGTTTTTTATTTTAAAATAAAAGTGTAAGATTTTGGTTATTATTATTAAAAAAAAAAAAAAAAGTAATTAATTTGAGCTGGTTAAAGTGTAGAAATGTTCAGTGTAAGGTATTTACTCAATTCCTTTTATGAAATGGAGGGATGCTTTGGAATTTTGGTCTGACTTCAATTTGCAAAATCCACTCGGTAGTTACTCCTGTACTCTCTTTTGTCCATTCAATTAAATTTTATTTGTATAAGCCGAGGACGATGGCGACAGTGGCAAGGAAAAGAGGAGAGGGCAGAAGAGAAGGAGAGATGGCAGTTAGATATGGTCACAGTCAAACAATGTATAAGGTGAATGTACTGTATATTTAGTGTAGAGTGCAAGCAGGGACTCCGGCAGGACTAACTATGACAGCTAACTAAAAGGGAGAGACAGAAGGAAACACAGACATGAGGGCTCCCTGAGATGTAAAGCGACCAATCAGACATACCAGTTCACCGTAATACTCTACGTCCATGCTCCTTTCCCCAAGGCAAATCTGACCACTATGACAATTTCACTACCTGATACACAAAGGAGTTATCATGAAATATATATTGGGTCACGAAATGTTTTTATATATACTGTGTATGTATGTATGTCTGTATATATATATATATATTGGCCAAATCAAGAAAAAAAAACATTAAAAGTAGTGTAATTGTAGTGTAACACAATGCAACAGAAACTCACAGGTTTGGAACTTAACAGCTGTGTGACCATAATACCCCTACTGTATCTCACCTTCGCGGTTTCGCGCGGTGGCCATAAGTACGGTTCATCATGATTCACCGCGAGTTTTTGGCGCTGTGAGTACGTTTCCATCTTTCCGTGCGAAAAATTAAACATGCTTAATTTTTTTGCCGGTCCTCGCGGAAGCTTACGGTCCTTACAGAACTCTGCGGAACGTCTGCGGGAAATCGCGGCAACTCATGGTGCCTAACTCCGCATCTCACCGTGAGTCAAGCCGCATAGGTGAGATAGGGGTATAAGAAAACCACTTAGTAAGACTAATCAGAATCAGAAACTTAAATTTGTTAGGGAGAACAAAGACTTTGTACTTTGGATAAATGGAAAAAGGGTTATGTAGTCTGATGAGTCCGGATTGACCCCATACCAGAGGAATCGGAGTGTCTCAGTTCAAAGAGAAGTGGACGAAGCGATGCACCCATCATGCACAGTGTCCACTGTACAAGCCTCTGCGGGTAGTGTTATGATCTCGGGTTGCTTCAGGTCCAAACTCAGAAACATTATTTGCTATAAGTTATCACATCTATTGATTTGTTCATGAAAGAGTAGAGGAATGATTTTCATGAATTAACTACCACATTGCGTGCTATAATCAAAGCTGAATCTGGTTAAATGTAATGGTGGTTCCAGACGGTGTATAGTGACTATAATAATGGTTGTAGCGGTGGTGATGTGACCATACTGTACAGTCAGAACACTTGCCTGCAGACAGTGTGGTTATGTGAGCTCAGGTCTTATTTTTGGTGGACTTTTATAGTAAACTCTTAATCTTAATGTTCTCAAACTGGGCTAGAACAATCTGTAATTTAGGGCATAAATACAGTTATTCACCTAAAAATTAAGTCTTAACACGCATGTGTTTCTTTTTCTGAGTCTCTGGGCTACATTGGCTCAATTCCTTCAAACCGGTTACATAAGTCATCACATAGAACGGATTAAATGTAAAATATTTCTCTTGTACTGTGTGAAAACAACCATGACTATAGATTTGCAAAATATGACTCAGCAGTTTCTTTTCCTCTTACCTCTGTGTTAGACAGTCATCATGTAAAGATAATTATTTGTTTCTGTGTAATATGACATCAGGTACTTAGTTAATCGAATTAAGTAGATATCAAGACGTGCTTTCCGCCCCCACATCGCTGTGAATGGTACATTCCAAGCTTGCTTCTCCTTTAGCACTGTGTCCCTGAGCAGGAGATGCTTCAGCATCAAACAGAGTAAGACTCAGCATGTGCGTATGAGTGTGTGTGTGTGTGTGTGTGTGTGTGTGTGTGTGTGTGTGTGTGTGTGTGTGTGTACACATGTGTGTGCATGCGTGCGTGGGTCTGTGAGAGATCTTCAGATTGGCTGTACATGCTGGAGAAGGTGCGAAGGGATGCAGGTTTAACCTTTTCTCTTCTGAAGCTGTCTTTCAGCCTCGGATTTTTCGACCCTTCGCTCGTCTTCACGCGCCAGAGACAGGAGCATGTGCACACCTGGAGCTGTGGACGGCAGTAAGAGGAAACTGTGTTTGTTTTGCTGTGGATGCAGTTCAGCTGTCGTGGTGATCTGGGCCAGTTTGGCAGAATTGTATAAATGATCCTTTTTTCCCCTCTTTAAGGCGACTCTGTGAGTCACAGATGCACTGTTGTTTGGCGGGGAGGGGTGCTCGAGAGCCCTGTGAGCTTTGGTGAAACTGGTGAAAGGTTTAGTTGTGGCTTTTGGGCTGTAGTCCAAGCACACTGGAGGTGGCCATGCTGGTCTTTGTAAATAAGTCTGTTTTGGCTCTTGTGTAAAGAACGCATGTGGCTCTGTTCAGCTGCTGTTTACCGACTTTGTGAAAGATCGTTGGCTTTGCACACCAACTGTGATATATTTATGGTTTTGTAATATATATTTTTTTTTTTTCATTTTTATTATTAATTCACTGCGAAAGGTAAAAATGGTTTTGGTCTTACACTTGGGCGTTAAGTGATTGAGTGAATCAGCTGACAGGAAAAGATTATGTTTTTGTAAATACTGTAGCTGGATCGTGCTTGAGTAATGCATTTGAATCAGGATTGTGGAAATATTTCTGTTTCAGAAGAAATAATCCTATCCATCTATTCAGGCTGTTGGATTGAAAGCCCTGATTAGCCAGCACTGCAAATGTTGTGGCACAGAAACCTTTATTGTGTTTGGCTTCTGGATGGGAAACCAGGATAAACCAGATGGCATAATGGGAGAAAAATAAGCACCCTGTCTGTGTACATCATGTAAGCAGAGTTGAGGAAAGAATCTCTGGTAGCTTTCACAACATGGCAGTACTGACCTGAGTGCTAAATACTTCCATTCTTCAGGGATTCTCGATGGGCTGGGGAAAAAAAAACTGAAGCAAATAGCAATATAAAGTATTATCAGTGTTGCAGGAAGGCTCAGGGTAACCTTTGCTTCCAGAACAGCTTTGATCCTTTTTGTAATGTAGTAGGAAATGTTATACCATCCCAGGAAATGCACATCATATGAGTGTTCATATGTTTCAGATAATGTAATCATCATCATCCTTAATATTGCAATTGTTCTTCTTTTTTTTTTTTTTTTTTTACACAGGCTAAATTTGCTTGTTATTCAAAGTTATGCAAAGTGATGATGTAATTATTCCCTTTAGACAGCTGTCCAAGACCTTGAGTTAAACACCACCTTAGGTCAGTGTAGTCAGATTTATGTGGTGAATTCCATCTTTATAACCTCTTGAGACCCGAATGTCCTCATATGAGGACATGTCGTTTTATCCCAACTTAATTGTCTATATATTTATCCTTGTACTATCCTCATATAAGAACTGTATAATTCTTTTGCCAAACTTCTTCCTGGTTGAAGACATTGATTAAAGTTATAGATATCAGCTATAAATAAAGAGAATTTCAGTAGAAATTGCAATGTACACAAGAGTACGTAGAGTCCGGGTCTCAGTAAGACTCTTCAACTGCTGAAAATATTTGGTCAGCATGCTTCAAATCAGCATTCTGTCACTGTAGATTTGCAGTTTGTAATGCTGCACCCACACGTAAGAACCTTGCACATCAGCTAAAGTTATAAAGTCAACAGCAGCATCGATGCAAAACCATCACCTACTGGACGACGGGAGTGTCGATGAGAGAAGTGCTCAGCATGGGAGCATCCTTTAATCCTCTAGTGCTCTTGCTAAAAAGCACCACAACAACAGCAGGTCAGCGTCCTCGTCTAGTAACCAGTGACAACGAAGTGGGTGTGTCTGTCCATTAATGTCATAATGACTGACTGGCTGATGTACTGGCAGTCTTCCTATGTTTTGTTTCAATTTGGCTTATAAATTATATAATATTTAAAATCTACGAATCTCATCTTCGACCAGTATAAATAAATTTTTTAATTGAAACCACCCAATCTGGCAACACTGCTTTTGGCTTCAACTAAACATGCACTAAACCATCTTTCAGAAGATTTTCAGAAATCTGGATTCTGTGCATCGTCCTTGGGAATTTCCAAGCGTTCATGTAACGTTAGTATGACTGATACACCTGTACACACTGTACTGTTTGGCTTCATGCTTCATGTTGCTGTAAAATCTCACACACCGAAGTGCTTTAATATCTGATGCATCATCCTAATACATCTCCCCTTTACAGCCGTGTTTGTAGTTGTAGGTGATATTAAAGTCGATGTGTTTCATGTGCTGATGAAAGGATTCTCCTGTCTCTTCACTAAGATGGTGCATTAGCAGTTAGAGCTGCTCTCATTATGATAAGTTATTAACCTAAGTGGCCCATGGGCTTTGCCTCTGCAGTTACCAATCACGCTAGTGTCCTCGGACTGATTAGTAGCCAGGAGACTGCGCTGAATTTGCTTCTCAGATAAAGCATGCCTGTTGCTCAGGGACAGAGATTGAGTGTCTGATGGATGCGACTGCAGAGTATCAATTGTTAATCGCGATCACAGTTTTGGCCTTTTCTTAACTGATAATGCAGGGAGCCGTAATTTCTGCACAATCCTGACCTGCAAGCATCCAGACCAGCCTCGGCAAAAAAAAAAAAAAAAAAAAATTGTTTTAAATGAAGCACAGCATGAATAATCCAACTAAGAAATCTAAAAATCTAATAAAATACTCAGGCCCGGATCGAGATTTCTTATTGTGTTATAAATCACATTGCAAGAACAGTGTGGGGAACCTTTTTATTATATCTCGTCCTTATCATGTGTTTCTGATGTAAAATAAGTTACCATTCAACACTCACTCTTGCACTAGTTTACATAATAGGTGAGCTAGAATGGGATGAATTACTGAGGGTCACACAATGACTTCAATCATCATTTAGCCTCCAGTGTGCAAAGAAAATAAAGTAATACGCAGGTGGACTGTGTTGATTCAGATGAGTTTGAGTTTACAGAGCAGTTTAGAACACAATACATTAGTTTTATTGTTTTAAAATAATGGCATGAGGGTGAACAAAGAGTGCAGTAGTGCTTTAAAGCAGACCCATCATGCAGAGTCCTCTTTTTAGAAGACTTTAATTTTTAGACTCCGATGGGTTTCCAGCGTGCAGTCCAGGAGGAAGAAAATCTCTGGTTAACTTAAGTACCTTAACAAAGTAAATTTGGTTACCTTCTGCCTCTACTGCTACAGTAGGTCTGATCTATTTCATAGTTACTGTACTGTATGTCTACACTGTTTTATAAAGTCCTGCATTTAACAATGTTTTAATTATTGTGCTGCAGTGTCTTGCTTTTAGCTTATGACATTGTGTTATTAATTGTAAAGTGACCTTAAGTAGTCGTCAAATAAACTGTATTATTATTATTATTTGTAAGAGGTGTAAAACAGGAAGTTTATTTCAGCTAGAGCAGTAACACACACACACACACTTTGGGGAAGCTCTCAGACCTGTATTTACTAGTTACAGAAACAGTAAAATGCTGGATCTTTTAGAGTAATGCTACACTTTGCTTGTATGAAAAAAAATATTTAAAAGTATGTACGGACATCCTCTAGTTTCTGCTACCATACAGTGGTGGGGAAAATACACAAATCCTGAGTTAAAGAAGAGACACCCCAGGTATCTGATGCACAAACGTAGTGCTACTGTACTTGTTGTAGGATGTTTTGGAATAAAACCAATAAAACTACTTAAGTAAAGTACATACTGTACTGTATACATGAAAACTGTACTTACAGTAAGTACTGTAACAAAGCCTGATCTATTTCATAGTTACTGTATGTCTGTTTTATTAATCTACACATAACTAAGGGTGATTTCTCTTTAAACATCATTTTACACCAGTGATTTCTCTCTAAACAGTAATCTAATATTTATGTTCGCCAGGAGATGCAGTCAGGACCGTAAATATTAGGACACAGACAGAATGATAGCTATTTTAGCTATTTATCTACCCCATGTTATAGTTGTAGCTTTTTAAATTTAAGAATATTTACATCCGCTGTGGTGTTGAAAGCATTGCAAGCTTTATATTTTGCTGCTCAGAATGTTTTCTAGTGAACTTCCTTGGTTTTCCTTTCCCAAAGTACTATACAGAAATTAGCGATTCATATTAAACGCGTTGTGTGAGCAGCCAGTACACCGTCGCGTTGGTAAACATGCTGTTTGTCTCGTCACCTTCTGCCTGTGCGAGAGTAAAAACACTAACTCTTGTGACTGTTGTGTTGAGACCTGCATGTCCCAAGTCCCAAAGCACACTTCCAGGATTGTTAATACACTAGTTTCATATTTAAATATAGAATTAAGAGGTTCAGGTACAGAATGTCAGCTGTAATTATTAATAGGAATTCATAAAACTAAAAAAATTACTTAGTTTTAAACAACTAGAGAAATTACTGCAGAAGCAGCGAGGCCAAGATAAAAAAAATAAAAAAAAACAGTCCCACACCCCCTTCACGCTTCATAAAATGTGCCATCCAAGGTATATTGTTTTATTAAATATAGTTTTAATAATGTCCAGTAGGCTGTGGAAAATCTAGTCCAAAATAGCTTCAAACTACAAAAGTTCACCCTGCTTTCCTTACCATCTAATCACTGTTACTTGAGTCGTCATGTGAATTTACACGCCACAAATGCATCGAGTGACGTTCAAGTCAAACCGGGACTTGTGATTACATTTCTTGTGAATTAAGGCATAAAACACAAGCACAGTACAGTGATGAGAATCTTAGCCACAGTAAAACATTTGAATGGTGCAAATATTTTAAAGAAGGCTGTATGTCTGTGAATGACGATCCTGGCCCAAGGTGGCTCTGTAGCAAAACACCTGATACTTGAATATGAACAGGTAACTTGTCGCCAGCTTGTGGAAGAGACGCACATGTGTGTGGGAACTGAACACACAATCATTCACCGACACCACATGCACAGGCAGTCCGATCCAGCCTCCAGCTACAGTAGTGGTGGACAAAACACCAATGTTTACTTGCATTGCTGTAATTGAGTAGATATTTTTTGTGTACTTATACTTTCAGTAGTTTTACTAAGTATGGTTTGTTTGAAGTACTGTACTATACGATCGGTACATTTTTAATCACATTTGTTAAATAAAAACACAAGGGGGAAAAAAAGTATCTGGCTCTCATCTACTATGCAGTTTAAATGTTGTGTGTCGGCATAATTTATTTTGTCACTGCACTTCAATTCGTAAAGGTGTTCATTTTCTTAAAAAACAATTAATTAGAGATTTTAACCCCTCGTCCTTTTTGCACCACACAGAAATGATGTCCATTCTCCGCTTTGTTTAAAAGTAAATTTTACTCTGAGTAAATTTTAAATGAGCTATATTGAGTAATATTTCAACATAGTAATAGTATTTTACTAACTTGCGTAGTATAATATTTTTACTACCCTTTTAACCTCTTGTTCCGTCATACTGAGAGAACTTTCTCCCCTGATGGTATCCAGGCACCAGTGATGCGCTGGGATAAGTGCATTAGTGTAGCAGGGGATCATATAGAAAAAGAAATACAGTTTTTACTCTCATGACTGTATTCTGCACAATCGAAAGTCCCGGATTGACTTGAACACTCCTGGTACAATAGAGGATTCTATGAGACCATTATCTTTTATTTAAAGCTTTTAGAATTGGTTTGCCATTTGTTTGTGTTCCCAGTGTAAATGCTCTGTATAATTGATGTCGTGTTAAAGGGCAGGTCCAAGCTGAGCTCGTGTTGCCTCGGGTCTAAACAGAAGTGTGAATCATGAGTGTAAATGAAGCGAGGAAAGAGGGAAGACGAATTTGATTCTACTATGAAACATCACCTCAGCGATGTACCAGAAGCGATAATCCGAACAAGCAGACTGAGAGGCACGAAGTTGATGTGTGAATATAATAGATGTTAGGGGATGTGAGTGCGCTGTGTGCGAACTACAGTACATGATGAAGGACAGAGTGGAGGTACAAACATTGTAGACCTCATCCTTTTGATAATTTTATCAGATCTGCAGCTGCATGATGTTTTTTAACATTTTGCAAATTTGTCATAAATGCCATGCGTTGTGAAATACCGTGTTTATACCAGGTCTTTTTGATCCCTTGATACCTAACTACAACGGTGTATATTTCAGCCGTGTGTGTGAGTGTGTGTGAGTGTGTGTGAGTGTGTGTGAGTGTGTGTGAGTGTGTGTGAGTGTGTGTGAGTGTGTG
>JAQMYG010000033.1:6219396-6230796 GCA_030014215.1 Clariallabes teugelsi
TGGTGGTTGTGGGGTTTGAACCTGGGATCTTCCGAACCGTAGTCCAATGCCTTAACCACTGAGCTACCCCTGGCCTTCTTACCCCGACACGCCCATCACTCTGGAATAGGCTTAATCTGGACTCATCAGACCACATGACCTTCTTCCATCGCTCCAAAATCCATCCAAATCTTTATGCTCCCGATCAAGCTGAAGGCTTTTTCTGATTAGTCTCACTAACAAGTGGATTTCTTATGGCCACACGGCTGTTCAGTTCCAATCCTGTGAGTTCTCCTCACATTGTGTGTGTGTTTTAATAATTTGTTGGGACAGTTATATCTCTCCTTAGTTGTTTTCTTTGCTTGGTGCAGGAGAATAATGTGACTCATCTGAAGCAATGAGTTCTGGCTAGACAGTATAGTTGTCCTTGATGATTTGTAAACTCAAGGTTTATACAGCCTGGTCTTCTACTGTAGAAGTCACAAAACCGAGTGATTTACAGTAAACTCCAATCACAGTGTGGTAATGAGACTCTTAGCCGCAGAAAAACATCTAAAGAAGGCTTGATCCTTAAAACCTGATGGATAACTTGTCGCCATCCTGTGGAAGAGACGCTCCTGTCTGTGGGAACTGTACACACAATCATTCACAAACACCACTTGCACATTACAGGAACTCAGTTGGGAGTTACGGCCACGCCCTCCGCACAGTCCTGACCTCACGCCCAGGAATTCCTGGAAGGCTAGCGTTTCAGACGTGAAGTAGGCAGTCTGATCGTGACTCTAGTGTACTGTGAAAACTTTCTACTACCCTGATGGTGTCCAAGCACTAGTGAAACACTGGGATAAGTGCATCTGTGTAGCGGGGGATTATATAGAGAAATAAATAACTAAGTCCCTGTTAGAGACTGGAACGCCCCTCAAGGTACAGTATGATCACAGATAGCAGATAATCCAGTAATCTCATAATTTGACATCACTAGTCTTCAGTAGAAATACCTCGAAGACACTTTGTGTGTTTCAGCACTGTTTGCTCGGCATGCTGGTCAACTTGCTTTCGCCATTACGTCTTGGCAGGATTTCTGCCATTATCTTAAGGGCCTTTTAAATCTTTAGTACAGCTCAAGCGATGTTTGTTAAATGAGCTTTTGATCGACCGATAGATCAAATCCTCTGTCCTTGCTTAAGAGATTGTGTCAATCAAATGCAGTTTCCTCTGCAGAACGAAAACAAACCAACAAAAAAAATCTGTTCATGTGCATAAATAAAATTCTTTTCACACACACGATTAATGTCACTCTGCTAATTGGGGATTAAGCAGATAGTCACGGTATTAAGATACTTGTGGAAGTGGGCAACAAACCTGCGTCTCTTTGTGCCAGAGACAAGACTGACCTCGGATAGATCGACATGTCGGTGACAGCTTGTGTAAACCCTTTACATGGATTTGAACCAATTTTAACATTTTATATACTGTACAATCGAAAGCTCTGAACATGACTGGCTTTGCTGAAATCTGTTGCTATTTTGCATGAATCTCAGGCAGAAGGAAACTGCATTTAAAGTCGTGACTCAGGAGCATCACACACTTTTGTCACGTTGTTATACGTCTCACACTGATTATATAAGGACTGTTCTCATCACTGCGATTCTCAAACTGGCTTCTTTTTTTTTCCTGCAGAAAGCTGGCCAAGTCAAGGTTAAAACACAAAGATTTCAACATCATTTTGGTGAAATTTGTATCTAAAGTCAATTTGTCTGAACAGGGTATAATTTCAGGCGAAACAGCACTAACCATTTGTCAAAAGGCAATTATGGTAGACCACACACCTACAAAGGAATTTATTTGACTGCCATGCCCTTTTTGGAAAAAAACCAAAACAAAACACTAGACTAAATTAAAACAAGATTCAAAACACCATTCCATTGTGCATCCATACCTATTAACGGCGGCTCCTCCATGTTGATGCCTTGGGCGCGCAGGTGTTTCCTGATGCAGGCAAGCCGCTGCACGTTAGGGCCCCAGCGTCGGCCCAGCTTGTGCACATGTTGCACGTGCGAGACGAAACGCAGCTCCTCTTTCAGCTTGCACTCGGGCCGCCACCCGGTCGGTGGGACCACCCGAAAGAGACCGAAAGGTTCGGCCTGCTCACGTACCAGTTCCACGTACGCCAAAGGGTCGTGGAATTCGCGTGGGCTCGGGTGGAGCACGGGAACCTCGGCCATCTCCGGTAAACTGCCGCACTTTCCTCGCTCCTTGTCCTGAGCGACTTTGGCCTCTGCTGGTTTGGGAGATTTGGCTATGTTAAGTGAGTCACCAGGGTCAGTAGGATGGTTTGATTTGACAGGCTCGCTGGGTCTCAGAGGCTTGGCTGGTTTGGCAATTGTGGCTGGTTTCAGGACGTTACTGTGGTGATGATGAGCTGAGGTAGCGGAGCTGCTCTTGCCCCGAGATGTGGCTTTACACTGCGTCCGTTTGACGAGCGGTAACTTCCCGGCAGAGGCTCGTTTGGGTCTCTGCGACGCCGTCACCCGCAGTTCCATCGTTCCTGCATGCAACGTCTTTTGGGCTGCTCTTCTGCTCCGGGTATCCAGAGGAATGACCTGCACCTTGACCCTTTTGACCTCTACTTCAGTCCCTGCTTGGTTTGGTTTAACCCCCGCCATCTCCAGCTGCCTCTTCGATTGTCGCAGTCCACTGCGTCTGACTGTGGATGATGGTGGTGGCAACTGTTTTTGTGTCCTGCTGCGACCAGTTTGGGCTTTTCCTGAGTTATTGTGCTGAAGGTGTGTGTTGCTGTGTTGCTGTGAACTTAAGTGCCGCCTCTGGGCGCTTAGCTCGAGCTTCGCCTCTTTCAACAGTCTGGCTTTGGTGTAGGTCACATGGCCCTTGGGGTATTTCACAGATTTGGTCAGGGGAAGCGGTGGCAAATCCTCCTTCTGCGCCTTCCGACTGTTAGCTGAAGCGGCTCGCTGGGGTCGCGTCACTTTATGTGGCTGGTGAAGGGGGACAAAAATGAGGGTGAAAATGAGTGTGTCACTTGTATAAAAAATACTCACACAGTGGTGAATTAACCTTTTTATTTTGGGGGGAAACTGATCAGGAGAGAAGCCACGTTTCCCCACTAGAGGGAGGGCTTCAGGTTTCGGGAAGCGTGTGTGTGTACATCTGCTGCGATTGTTCAGTCTGTGAATGTGCAAGTGGTGGGGGGAGGGGAAGGAGTCTGTGTCACCCAAACCCTTGCCATCCACCAGCACACTCATTACCCACATGGCATGTCAGAGTAGTTTATGACACTCAACAGCGAACACTGCGCTTTTGTCCAGCTTTTATCTAGCATGACTAGCTCTGGTTCACTAAATGTGTGTGAGGGGAGACGGGGAGGGAGGGGGGAATGAGGGAGGAGAAGGGGGGGGGGGGGGGATTACGCAGCGATGTGATGACATCATGTGTTGCTATAGGCCTGCTGCAGACTGTAACTGTGAACTGAACAGATTCCAGAACAACAAGTTCTTATATTTCTACAGGAAAAATGGCTACGCGAAATGTCTTTTTGTCCATTTTACACACGATTGAACACACTCGCCCTGTCATCGTCCCTCACGCTACGGCAAAGTTAGAAATACATACATATATCTAAAAATACACATAAAATATCATCTCTTTCAGTCTAGCATCATCGCAACCCACCATCTATAGTATACAGTATATAAGAGCACATCAAATATTTCCGGACCTTTTTACTCTGGTTAAAAGCAGATTAAAGTTCATGTATTATTCAGAGGCAGCATTACCTGCTGTTTGTGTTCCAGTGCAGGCTTGCTAGGCCGGAGATTGTGTGTGCTTGAAGCCCTGGTTGTTTCTGAACCTCTCTCCCATGCTTGGGCTCCATCTTTCCCCCTGACCCTCAGGCTCCTCTCCCGCTCCCCGCTTGGCCGGGAATGCCCGTTAAACACTGACAGACATGAACAGAGAGACGCGTCAGAGCCTTCATCTTCACAAAGAGCATTTTGTAAGTGAAACAGTTCAAAGGGAAAATCGGACAGACGGACATAAAGAGACAGAATGAATGACAGACAGAGACACTGAGACTGAATGACTGATGGACAGACAGAGACTCAGACAGACGGTCAGACAGAAAGATTAACACTAGTTTCTTTAAAGCACAAAAGGAGAGTAAAACCCATACTAATGAGTAGAGTCGAATATGAATGAATGAAGATATAGAACTGAATATAATTACAGATACAGTATACAGAAAAATATATCAGGTATATTAGGGTTTTTTTTTCTGATATTGTGTGAACTTTTCCATGTTTCTATCTTTTACATCTCTTTGTTTTACATCCTACTGTATGTCTATAACAGTCCTCTCTTCCTCATTCTTTATATCGTGATACTTCCTATGGAATGCTGACACCCCGCTGGAATGTGCTTCCTGTCTGTCTGTCTCACTGTCTGTCTGTCTGCCTGCCTGCCTGCCTGTCTGTCTGTCTGTCTGTCTGCCTAACTGTCTGTCTGTCTGTCTGTCTGTCTGTCTGTCTGTCTGTCTGTCTGCCTGCCTGTCTGCCTAACTGTCTGTCTGTCTGACTGTCTCCATACAACTTACCTGTTAATAACTTTTGTTCTTTTACTGTACAGTATGTGACACAGGGTGACTGACCAAAAGCTTAAATATAATCCCATTGTGTGTGTGTGTGTGTGTGTGTGTGTGTGTGTGTGTGTGTGTGTTTGACTGCGATTCTCCAAATGATAATAAGCATATCTATGCACAGCCGACACATTAAGCAACAAATTATCTTCCTTTTATTTATCTGAAAGGCAAAAGGTCAGTAAAGAGTCAAACAGTGCTGCAATCTGTATACATCAGAACCTCGGCAAACAAATTTAATCTGTTCCGGGGGCGAGTTCTCAAGGCGAAATTTCATATAGCGCATAAATAACGCATTTTCCGATAGGAAATAATGTAAATGTTACCAATATTGCCAATTTCCAACAATAATCATAAAATAAACAATTCAATAGTAATAATATAAGATTAAATAGATATTAAATCTCACTTAACCTTAATTTAGGATTTTTCCTGGCAATAGCTGCTTTAAAAATGAAACTGAAAGCGTCTCCCTTGTCTTCTTGCTACGTCCATGCTAACCTTCTTGAGACCCATGGTGCAACGTCTTCACTAAATCCTGCACAAAATGCTAGTTTGACTTTCCACTGATGCAAACAAGTTTTGAACGGCTCCCGGACGTACACGCGACTCGGGTTGTTTGCTCGTATGTCGAAAATGCCTCATATGCCACGGCGAATGTTTTCAGGCTCCAAAAGTCTGTCATCACATGATTACCTTTACATATACAGGATGCTGAAAAAGTATAAAACCAATAAGAGGAAAACTACATATAGTGAAATTGGACCCAGTCGGTAGTGATTTAGAAGCGATTTACTCCACTGTATATGATCTCAGTTAGTGAAACAACTGAGATCAGAGGACGACAAGATACTTTCATAGTTTTTCACTAAAGATGTTTCATCATTTTTGCTGGGATCACTACAGTGCTGAAAATACTAGATACTAAAACCTTTAGTTAAACTTGTGATTAATTTAAACAAATGTACACTAGTTTACTAGCAGTTAGCCACCCAGCTACTTATGTACAATAGCTGATTCCAAACGGTATAGTATGTTCATAACTTATTTATTTTTTTATTCTGTACTAAGTGCACGAGTAAGGAAATAAGTATATAAATAATTAAATATCTGGGGGTTTTTTTTCTGATGAGATTCTGTGTAAATTATTTTGAACAGGATGAAATGAGTTGTGTTGGGAGATTTTAACCACGAAAAGAGAAATACAACCATCCCAAATCATTTCCTACCCATTTTTAATACTTTCAGCGGTTTCCGACCACCCTTTAAACATGTCCGACACCTGAACTCAAACATCATCCAGTTAAAATATTAACAACACGACTACTGACTGACATGTTTTTGGTATCACTTTCCTGTATAAAGCTGCACTCTAACGTCTCCTGGGATCAATACATCACCTGCACTGGCTGGTTTTCAGCCAACAACGCACATAAAAGTCATATCTAGATCAGTAGCTTACTGAAAAAATGAGAAGGGAACAGAGAAGCGCCTTTTCTTTATGAAGCACTGCGGCACAAAACTGTCGGTTTCATTATGTTTCACACGGAGCTGCCTTTCTGAGCCGAGCTCCTCGAGCAGGTACCGTGTGCGGCACAGCGGTGATGAGAGCGGCGCTCGTTCCAGCACGGGATGAGGAGGGGGTCCTGTCTCAAAACTAATTTAACGCAGCTTGAAGAGGAATATAGAAACATCCAGCCATGAGAATTAAATTAGATGCTTTGGAGGATGGATATAATGTAAGCTGGGAGATTAAAGTGAGTGCGTAAACAGATTTGTGTGTGTGGAGCTCGTTTAACGTGTAGACTGTGCAGAGAAGGATTAGGTCACTGCAGAGCTGGGATTTTAAGGTTGATTGTACTGGGTGGGTAACAGAGTCCGGTTACATGTAGGAAGTGGTGCATATACCCCAATCAGCCATAACATGAACACCACTTCCAGGTGACCAACGCTGATCACCAACTATGTATGAGAAAACTGATGACAGGATCATGGGCTCCAATAACCCCAAAGGCCAGTCTGTCCAGCCCAATCCACCAAAAAAGTGCCTGGAAAAAAGTCAACGCTTGCCCCGGATAGGAAGCATGGGGCGGAGCAGGAAAACAGCCCCAGGTCCCAATCCGATTGAGCATCTATCGGACAAACAAGTGCGATCCACGGAGGCTCCACCCCACACCTAAAGGATCTGCTGTCAACATCCTAATGCCAGATAAAACACCCCAGCTCTATAGGCCCTGCAAAGCCACGCCCGAGGGGCCAGAGCTGCCACGGGAACCTACAACCTACAGTAGGTCCCAATGGTTTTAATGTCATGTCTGATCGGCCCTACAAACAAACAAGTTCCTTTCCGAGAGCCAAAGTCCAATTTGTTCAGTAAACACTGTACTAGGTACTAGGATACAAACACAATTGGCTCTACATCCATCTACCCATCTACGAACCTCTGTAGTCCAACTAGGAACCGTGGAGGCCAATGGTGACCAACGTGGTAGGACCTCCAGTCAACACTCACACATGCTTTCACACACTACGGGCAATTTGGGAACGCTCATTAGCCTAATCTGCATGTTTTTGGACTGTGGGAGGAAACATGAGTGCCCGGAGAAAACCCACCAAGCACGGGGAGAACATGCAAACTCCATGCACACGGACTCAAACCCAAGAGCTGGCGGTGCAAGTCAACAGTGCTAACCACTAGACCACTGTGATGGCAGAAATGTCTATACACGGTATATTACAGTACAGCGTTCTTTAGAATCATGCAGACAGTTGAACGATTCATGTTAAAAGAAATGAGCAAATGTCCATCTTTTCACTTCGCTCCATTCTCTCTCAATGACTTCACCGTTATTGCCTGGCGCTTCTTAGCAGTACCAGCTTCATTGCTGCCGTTTTTATGCTTGCCCCCAGACGTCGTGACCTTGTCCTGCACGTGCAGAGGATGCCCGCTGCACGCACGTGACAATGTATGCCAGACATGTGATCTAACTTCCGCGATTGAATGTGCGGGAACGCATGCAAGTTCGTATGTTCATACTGTATGTAGGGGAGTAACTGTACCGTGAATACATAAAGCTGTGCCATTTAATTGATTATGCAAAAGATTACGCAATTCAGAGATGATTGCAAAGTGCATTCACTGCCACCTACTGGACTGGAGTGTGGTGCAGAAGATTGTCACTTTGTACAGTATGTGACATGACGTTTAAACAGTTACACAGCATTTCAATGATTATTAGGTGTTTTATTAGAAATGTATTAATTTCCCAGCCTGAGCGATGAAGTATAAAATGCTTCCTGGCTCTCATTTTAAATGCACAGTTCAAAGTTTACAGCAGCTAAAGAACACACTTGCTGTACGGCAGATTTTATAGTTTTATAACTGGGTGGTGACATAATGGAGCTTTGCATCTGCATGCACATGTGCAGCAAGTCTCAGTAACTGTGAAGTCTCTGTGCTACACGGCCAGTGTGCAGCAAATGTTGGAAATCTGACAGAGTGCTGTGCAGAGACACACCTCATTAAGCGCATGGTGAGAGGGAGAGCGGAGCTATAACTCACCTGCGCAAAGCTTCTGACATGGAAAGCAAATGTCTGCTCTGTTTATTATGGACGTGCAATAATGTACTTTATGCTTTGATGATTTTGCTTATGAGAAGAAAAAAAAACAGGCAGTCAAATACAAATAAATAAAAGTATAAGTGGAAAGAGAAAAATCCAAAAAAACAAAAACCCCAAAGAGAAAGTACCATTTCCATTTGTGACGACTCTGCTCGAGGCTTTACTCTTGCGTGGAGTGACCTGACAGGAAGCTGTGACGTTACTAGGAGACGGTTTCTTTCGTTCGTTCTCCTCCGCTTGTTCTTCTTCGTCGCCTTCTTCTTCCTCTTCCTCATCAGCGTCCTCGTCATCGTGAGCATTTCCGAAGTACTTCATGTTACTGGGCAATGCTGCAGAACCTGGACCAGAGGAAAAGACACACACACAGAGGCAGTCTTATGTAGATTTTATCAGTAAGTATTTAGACATCAGTTACCTAGAATAGAGAGGGAAAAAAAAGAGGCAGAAATCTGGTAATAATCTGTATGGATGGATGGATTGCAAATGTCAGTTCTGGGAGCTGCTGTGATTTACCAGGCGAGCGTTAATGCTGCAGTGCCCCGACATGTGCTTTAACATTGCCAAGAGCACAGGAGGGATCTAATTTTAAAGAAGCTGACATGCTGATAAAGTTATTAATGGCAATGTTTAACACACAGCATTTGTACGGAACACTTAATACTGTCAGTACTGCGCTGAAATGTGTTCCAGCTACATGAAAAGCCAGGACTTTTGTGTACTACCATATTGTGTAACTCACAGTATGGTGGTTAAATTAGACCAGTTTAAATGTTAATTAACCCTGTTTTAAAAAAAAAAAAGGTCAAACTCAATACAGCAGTGTTTTGCACATCTATAAGAACAAATGTAACTTTTGCTTCATTTGCTATTTGGTTTGGTTTGGATTCACACCGCACTGGCTGAAAGGTGGCCATTAGTGATGGGACACGGTAACCATTCCATCATCAATCATCGGTTAAAGCTGAGATCAGTATGAACTTTCTGCAGTCTCACGGAGATAAATCGAGTTGTATCTTTCAAAGTTATGGTGCATTTAGCAGAAATTTAACTCTTTTCTTCCCTGACAAGACAAACGACTACATGGTTAGTTCCGGTTAGCCATATATATTTTCGTGTTGTGAGCATGCAAGTTATCAGCATTACAAGCATGCACGTTTCCCGCTACGAAGCAGTTGCGAAGAAAAAAAACGTACAAAAAAATGTACGAATTTGTTATGATTAAAATCAATTAGCATTTTTCATAATCGATCATTTGAAATGCACAGGAAATCAACTGATCATTGACTATAATCAATGATCATCCCATCAATAGTCTCCATCCATCCATCCATCCATCCATACATACTGTACATACATACATCTATACATCCATCCATTTATCTATACATCCATTTATCCATCCTTCGATACATCCATTCATCTATACATCCATTTTATACATCTATCTATCCATATATGCATCCCTCCATCTATCTATCTATCCATCCATCTATTCATCCATCTATCTATGCATCCATCCATCTATCAATTTATCCATCCATCCACCAATCTATACATCCATCTGTCTATCTCTCCATATATCTCTCCCTCCATCCATCTATACATCCCTCTATACATCCCTCCATCCATTCATATATGCATCCATCAATCTATCCTTTAAAATATTCATCCATCCATGCATACATTCATCCATTTATACATCCCTCCATCCATCCATACATCGAATATCCATCTATACATCTTATACATCCATCTATCGATCCAGGCATCCATCCATACATCCCTCCATCCCTCCATCTATACATCCATACATCTATACAGCCACCTAGGCCTCTTATCCTGTGTAGGGTCATGGGGATCCAGGTACACTCTGAAAGGGGTACCAACCTGTCACAGAACACAAGTACACACAAACTTAATCATACACTACGGGCAATGTGGAAACACCAACCATCGTACACCATGTGTTTGGACTGTGGGAGGAAACCCACCATACTCATGCGAACATGCGTGAGGGTGAGATTCTAACTCCCGCCCATGGACAATCATCACCACTATGCTATGCCGCCAGCTGAGGAGTGTGTAGGGCTTTAAAGTTACAAGTACAATTCCTTTACTACAGGCGCGCCCTAAAAGACCATGTGTACAGCGCGGTATAGCTGATGATCTATACAAATGTTTAAGGCTTGAGGATTGAATATCATCGCTGAATATTGAAAACTGAATATTGAGATATTGACGACATCATAAACTTTCAACAGTTTTGTAGCAGCTGTTTGTTTTTGTTTTCTAACAGTAACTATCAGGAGTAACTGCTGCTCTGTGTAAGGTCACCTGATATCACGCACTGCCTCATCTTTACTTTGCTTGTCTTTTCCATTCCTAACCCGAGGCCAGAGAGAGCATAAAGGGGTTAACGGCGGAGACAGCAACATGGCCACAGTCTCGCTTCATCCATGCTGCTCCTAATCCTTCCTGAAGGCTCTGGAGCTCATAATCGAGGGGCTGTTCTGAAGCTCTACACATGCCCTCAATAGCCATTTATGTGAGGGGGGTCACGGAGTGCGTGCAAGCAGAGCTGTGAGCTATAGCATGTGTGTGTGTGTGTGTGTGTGTGTGAGAGAGAGTGAGAGAGAGAAAGTAAGTGTGTGTGTGTGTGTGTGTGTGTGTGTGTGTGTGTGTGTGTGTGTGTGTGTGTGTGTGTGCACACATGGGAAGGAAGCCATTCTGATAAAAGTGGAAAAGGAAATGGATGCAAGATAGACCAGAGCAAAGAGCGACTGCCTTTAATTCAGTCTGTCTACAGCGTTCACTACACAACCTTTCAACTCTACAGGAAGTCAAACAGATTTACACGATGCTGTTTGAAGAACTTTTTACACTTTATACCGCACATCTCCCAGTGCTTTTGGTCTGTAGTTTGTCCTGTTCAGGGTGAGACATTCTCCCTGACACGTCCACAAACCGTAGGTGGTTTCTCAGGTTGTCGGACGCTGCCAAGATTTTTTTTTCTTTCTCTTTTTTTTTTAAGTCACAGGTTGCACGATTCTTACTAAAATGTGAATCAGAATTTTTCTCCATGGGAACTGAGACGGTGTGTCGTCTACGCAACTCACTTGTAAAATAAAAAAGGTCTTATTTTAGAGCC
>JAQMYG010000033.1:6236754-6250345 GCA_030014215.1 Clariallabes teugelsi
TTGCAGTAAATATCCTTGTGATTAATTTGTTAAGGGTGCACAAACTATTGCACTCTGCCTATACGTCTATAAGTTACATGTAAGAAATGACACACATGTGGACGTGATGTTAGAGGGAAAATAATCAACGCCAGAGAGCTGTGACGTGCTGCAGAAAACAAATATTACATCTATCTATCTATCTATCTATCACAATGTAAGGGTCATCAGAGAAGAAAAACTTCATAGATGTGATACCCTGCTCATTCAGTACATTCAGGTCATCAGCTGACTTCATTTTATTGCCACATAACTGAAGCAACCCCAGATCATAACACTGCCTCCAGAGGTTTGTACAGTGGCCACAATGCATGATGGGTACATCGCATCATTTGCTTCCCTTCTCACCCTGACACGCCCATCGCTTTGGAATAGGCTCAATCTGGACCCATCAGACCACATGACCTTTTCCCCTCTGCCCCAATATTTATGCTCCACAGCAAACTGAAGGTTTTTTTTTTTTTTTGCTTAATGAGGTTTTCTTATCTCCCCACAGCTGTTGAGTTCCAATCCTTTGATCTCTCATCAAATTGTGTGCAGATGGAAATGCTCTTACTGTCACTATTACATATAGCTGTGATTTCTACTGTCAGTTTTTTTACCATGCATCGTTACAGGTTTAAATAATTTATTGGACAGTTCCTAATTCCAGTAATTTTGTGAAATGCAGCCTGATACAGGCTATCTATCTATCATCTATCTATCTATCTATCTATCTATCTCTCTATCTATCAGAATCATTCCCATATTACATAACTGTGATATCTATCCATCCCTCTGTAGTCCAACTAGGGGCCGTGGGGGCCAGTGGTGATGACTATTGTATTTATTCCCATTTTTTTACGAGCGTGGTGGGACGTCCGGTCCAACGTTCACACGCCCATTCACACACTACGAGCAGTTTGGGAACTTTTGGGAAATGACACGAGGCGGGAATCGAACCCGAACCCTAGAGGTGCAAGGCGACATGCAGGTGCAAGACCATATACACACACACACACACACACACACACATATACACTTTATTTGCTTATTATTATTATTATTATTATTATTATACACAATTCATTTAAAACTATTATTTTATTTGTGTAAGTTCTTGGAGCATGAAAATATCTACTAAATGTAAGTGCTGCTGAAAATACAATTACTGATTAAGTGACGTGGCCTCTTTAAATCAGCACTAATATAAGATATCAGAACCAGGTTTTATTCGCCATGTCTTTGGACTGAGGGAGGAAACCGGAGAACCCAGCAAGCACGGGGAGAACATGCAAACTCCATGCACACAGATCCTTCGCGGGAATCGAACCCAGGACCTGGTGGTGCGAGGTGACAGTGATAACCACAAAGCCACCGTGCTGCCGATATACAGCACTAGATGTTTTTTTTTTTTAATTGGGCCTTAGTTGTGAAAATCAATAGGATACAAAAATGTAGTTATTTCCAAACATAGTCACATGGTGATGCTGAGACTCCGTATCTATTTAGAAATCTTACTTCACAAGGAAACACAAGTTAACTCCAATGTAAATCATTTGATTTGGCATTCGTACAGCAATCTCCCTTGTGCTGCCAGTGCAGGCTGCGTTATATTCACGTTCCCTGTTATTTACTGTTCCCTACAGCTGTTCCCTTCACCTAAGAAGCTTAGAGCTTCAGGATCAAATTTCACACATTCATAAACATTGCATGAATCTTTTAGAGAGCGATGCTGTAAAATTTATGAAAGGCGCACGCCCAAACTAGTGAAGTCACATTAGAGGTTTTATGTGACTTTATATCGATGAGAGAAGAGGAAATTACCCTTAATATCATTATGATTCCATCTTTAAAGAAATTTTCAGAAGATTCTAAAAGGTATTCAAAGATGACCGGCTGATGCATTTCAAAGGGTTTTCTTAACCGTTATTAACGGACATGTGATTACAATTTCACTTTGATGTCATTCAAATAATTCCTTTAATAAATAGCTTGTAGGACAATTATTCTTCACAACACAAATGGACCACCAACACTCGATTCTGTTCTCCTATTCATAAGCAAACACTTCCAAAAGATAAGATAATACATAATGGACGTGCTGAGAGAGAGAGAGAGAGAGAGAGAGAGAGAGCGAATACAGTCTCAAGCATAATAAGAAAAACTAATGTCCTCTACAGTATTATAGATCATAAAAAAAACATTTATGTAATCTCTCTGGTTTGGACCTCAGCCTTACATAAATCCTCCAGTACTGCGTTATAAAATATTTACGCTTATGAATCCATTATGAAGAACCGATGTCTATACACTCCGAATAAAAAGTTACCGAATATTTTTTGCTCAAAGCTACCACTAAAACATTTTTAATAGCTTCATCTAAATTTCAGCGGATGCATTTAACGCTTTGAAAATGAGTCTCCTTCATTAAAAGAAATTATGGCAAATTTAAAGGTATGTGATTTAACAAGACCTAAAAATGATGTATAGTTAATTATTTTGATCTCTATCTCCCTCTCTATACAATATATATATATATAAATTGGAGATATATATCCGCAGTTACATAAGGGTTCAGGGTTGCCAGCTTGATGACACCCGATTGTCATTTACTACGTGCAATTTGGGAACGCCAATTAACTACAGAAAACAAAAAACTACAGAACCCAGAGGAAACCCAGCAAGCACGGAGAGAACAGGCAAACTCCATGCACACAGACCCCGAGGGGGAAAGACGACCGGACCCAGGAGGTGCAAGACGACGGTGTTAACCACTAAGCCACCGTGTCGCCACACACACACACACACACACACACACACACACATATATAGGGGACCAAAAGAATTTACACACACTTGAAAACATGAAAAATATAAGCCTCTCCTGTGAAGGTCACATGACGGCATCAACGATGGTGCGACTGCTGACATCTTTAAAGGAATCATGATACTACACACTGCTGCCATGATACAATTTGAGTTTAAAAGAAAGAAATCATAGATAACTTTTTTTTTAAACAGATTTTCGACTAATTTAGTCGTGTCCAATTCCCACCCGTCACTAGAGGGTTCCACATTAAGGCCGTTTTCCCCGAAATGTTTTCGAACTGCTGGCTCACACACACTGCGCTATCCGCTCCTTCCGCTTGCGTGAGCTAACAGACGCCCCTGATTGGTTGTAGAGCTGTGATTGACGCGAGAGCACTACTTGTGTCTCCCATCTCTCCAGGCCCCCGGCTGCGGTTGATCCGGGAATCGAACCAGCGATCTCCGGGTGATGGGTAGAGCACTTCACCACTGCGCCACTCGGAGGCCTCTACAGCCACTTTAATAAGAGTTTTTTATTTACTCTAAAATTTCTAGATTTTCTATATTGTACAGAATATTTAGATTTTTTTAATCCTAGCTAAATTGTATTTCTTTTTATTCATATTTATTTTCTATTAATAAGCTTTTATTTGTAAGGTCACTGGCGGTCGTATAAGCATTTCACTGCATATCGTACTGTGTATGTGACGAATAAAATTTGAATCTGAATTTGAAAAGATCAGATCAGTGATCAGTAATGCTGCACACACACACACACACACACACACACTCTTCTGAACTTACACAGTGTGATCAGTGACGCTGGTGTAGAACTTGGGGGAATTAACTGCACTGGGAAACTGGAAACAACTACTTTTGTACAGTAGCTCGTCTTTACACTGCGGCGATGCAGAATCGAATCTGGAAGTAGCGGGTGAGTCTGGGCGTTAAGAGCACAGTGCAAAAGTCTCGGCACTCAGGCGATTATCCAGGGCCGCTCTGCTTAATGAGCAGCGGATGTTTCAGAGACATGAGAGCATGAGCAGCCCCTCTTTCTCTCATGTGAATACACACGCCGATTCAGGCTTTTATTAACCTTCAGCTGAGGATGAAAGCTCGTAGAGCTGGAGGAGCATGAATGCGAAATAGTTCAGTGTGTTCAGAGCAATGGAATGCGGAGACTCCTACTCGGCTCGAGGCCTCGCCAGTTCTGTCGTGGTGCTGATTTAAAACACTGGAAATGACAGATTGAAGAGTATCGTACTCGCCTCTTTCTCACGGGTCCTCCTGAGAATTCGCTATCGGTCTGCGCCGAGCGTCGAGGCCTTTCCGCCTTGCAACCGCTCGCGAAAAGTCCCGTTTTCACTCCTGACCCATTGAGGTGCCCGTTCACGAAGGAACCTGAGACAGAAAATCGACAGCGTCAGATGTTAGAAACATTAACGTGCAAACGTGACAGAAAAAAGCATTATTGTAAAAAAGAAACACCGCGGGGATCTGCGCTGGACTCCGGGATGGAAGCGTGTAATAGTCTTCATTCCTCCCTGCAGGTGGCTGTGGTGTGATTATGAAATGAACACGGCATTACATAAGAAATGAGAACTGACAAAATTAGGACAATAGAATGCAACACTTTATACGTTTTGATGTTCTCCAGCCCCCTCTAGAACCTCTCGGTTCTTGGATGCTCCGCTCACAAACCGCACCGGCTCCGTCATCGCTTTCTACACTTTCTGGCCACAAGGTTGAAATGTTCTGCATTTTTTCGGAGAAAAAAAAAAAAAAAAGGTTCTCAGAGTGTCTCGTTTGAAGAACTTCGCAGTGACTCAACGAGACGTGTTGGCTAACGCGCGATGGGAAAAGGTCTGGGATTTATCATGACCGTGTCAGTAGAATCGCTTCTTACACAGGACCTTTAAAACCCCAGCAATTTTCCTAGACCTCATATTACTTGCAGCGGCACCATATAACTAACATGTCACTGCTGTGTTGAGAATTAATCACACACACACACACACACACACACACACACACACACACACACACGCCCAAACATAACATCTGCTCAGTGGTGGTCCTGTGGTTATCCTATTCAGTGATGAAAGCGAGGCTGAGGCTCTAGTCAGTAACTGTACCTAGAAAATTATCTATATTTCTGTCTGTCTGGTTTCATAGAACTTACATCTTAATACATTTTCATAACAGGGGCTTCATTCTTTTATACATACGTGGAAACATAAAAACATTTGGTTGCTATAATGCGCCAATTTAGCGATGTTGCATTTGTCACTTCCATTACTCAAGGACATAATGCATTACACCATTAAAATAGCTTTTGTTTATAATTCATACAGTGGGACGGCATGTACTGTGTACACTGAGGACCTCTAGTAGAAACTCGAACTTCCTGTGTGTTCTCCTGGTCTGAAACGCTGTACAAATGAAATTGAATTGAATTGAATTGAACAGAATTGTGCACGCACTCTAGGAACGCATTCTGCTTATGCACTTTACAATTTCATAAAATATATATCAATACTGTATAATCTGTGGTATTGTTAATTACTTTAGTCTGGGTTATTTACCAAAATTACACACTCATCATATTCCGTTTTATCCTCCAACTCACAGTCAACCATTTACCCGAGTCTCCAACAACAAAGGTGGACTTGAACACCTTTTCATTTCATTGAACTTTCAGTCTTGGAGCACAGAGATACACCGGGTACTGATTTATGATCACGCTATCTGATATCACCCGAACGAGGACGTGTTCCCTCTGGTTCCTCTCAAGGTTTCTCCGTATTTCCCGCGTTGATACAGTAGCACTGGCACAGGCATCCTCATTTTCTTACAAACCTCTTCAAGTCAATGACTTTAAAACCAAACCTAGACTTTTTATCTGCTTACTTGTACAGTGGATCACCTGAGCAGCCGTTTGTCCCATTACTTCTGATGGTTTAAAAAAATGGCGACGACATCGGTCTAAAAAGTGCTTTAATTATTACACCCTTCACCTGACGATGTAATGCAAAGAGCCATAAGAATCATAAATTAAATTGTCATTTTTTCAATACTTGGTTTCCAATCTTGAGACTGTCTGACGTCTGGGACTCATAGACGTCTGGGACTCATAGACGTCTGGGACTCATAGACGTCTGGGACTCATGAGTCCGTGTCAGAGCAACTCCATAACTGTAGGTCTTGTGATATGTTCCTGGTCTGCAGTGGTCAGGACGTACAGTAGGTACCCGATCGGAATGTTGGTTTTACCGTCGCGGCGAACGGCGGCAGCATTTGGGTTTGTGCGTTTTCTGGCTTTTACCGCTGAGTGGCGCTATATAACTACAGACTGACGCCTCAGGCCTTAGTTCATTCTCTCCAGGATTAATGAGCCGCAGCTCCTTTAGAGCTGCACGTAGTAGCGGATAAAAGCAAGTGAAACGTCTGGGACTCAGACACCCACCGGATGCTGCATTTCTTCTCCTGGTGATGCTCTGCCAGGCCTTTACTGCAGCTGTTTTCAATTCCTGCTTGCGGTAATGAGCACCAAAGCATTCGGCTGAACCTGAGCAGATAATGTCGTCCTTACCGCTTCAAAATTTGTCCAGCTGATTTGTCAGGCGTCAGGTCGATCAATACAAGGGAACAAGTTCCACCGGCAGCCGTACATACACACCCAGGGTATGAGGTGGAGAGCTTCAGATCAAGAGCAGTTCCTTTACTCCTCCTCTTATAAGTTGATATAATATATGTATATTTATCTCAGGATGCTGCTCCAGAACTATATATGACTTCCTGGCTGCTTGATCAGGCCAAACGTTGTAAAGATGTGGTTCTTCTGTTATCCACATATGTCTTGTGTCTTTCTGGACTTTTCCGTGTTCCTGAGCTCACCAGTACATTCTTTTTAAGAATTTCTTTATATATATATATTTTTTTTTTTTTTTAAGAATGTAGCAAGTGATCTGATCACACAGACTTCATATTGAGAGGTAAAAGCACCGGAATGCTGCACCTCCACACCTTTTCATCTCCATAACTGTAAAAGACGTTATGAGGAAATGACACACCTGGCCGGGAAACAGCTGATCAGCCATCTGTCCCATTACTTTTGAATGGGAAACACGTAAGTGCTAAAATTCCTACGCAGCTCACCCTATTTGACTGCGTGCACACACCTTTAGACACACACACACAATATGCAAATGTCTAATAACCAGTAAAGGTATTAATGGCAGATGTTGTCCATGACGGAGCCAAAAATATGACAGAAATGTACTTTGATCACAAACCTGTTTGGTCACATACTGTATTATAAAAGATTTTCAAAGCAGAATTTATGGCCTTGCTTTCTACTAATTAAGGTAATTGCTACAGTACATAAGCAGACAAATGTCATGTCAGGATGAACAGGAGACGACCGGCAATGGAATCCACAGACAATTACAAACTCGCAGGTTTTTGATCTTTTTTTTTTTTTCCTTCTCCAAAGCAAGCAGTCTGCTTAGAGCGTATCAGCTGTGTGTATACAGTAGTCACTGATTAGCTGCATTTATTTTGTGATTGGATTTTTATTAAGCCAGACAAAACCTGCTATTATACAGAATAATACTGTTTTGTTTCAGAAACATCATTACAAGAGCAGGCCAAAATAAAGTCGAATGAAAATATGTTAAAAACATGCACAGTCGACCTTTACTCGCATTTTCTGCTCTGACCTGAACTGGAAATACAGGAACTCACTTTTATTCAATTATTCTTCACAGAATTTACTGGGAAATACACTGATCAGCCATATCATTATGACCACCCGCCTAATATTGAGTAGGTCCCCCTTTGCCACCATAACACTGTGTGTTCTGACACATTTCTATCACAACCAGCATTAACCTTTTCATCACCTTCATCAACTAGTGTCTCTTCTATTGGATCAGACTACACGGGTCAGAATTCACTCCCCATGTGCATCAGGAAACCTGGCCCACCCATGACCCTGTCCACCAGTTCACCGGTTTTCCTTCCTTCGATCACTTTTGGTACGTCCTGACCACTGCAGACCAGGAACATCCCACATGAGCTGCAGTTCTGGAGTTGCTCTGACCCGGTCGTCTAGCCAGAACAATTTATCCCTTATGCTTGCCAGTTTTCGCTTTCTGCTGCCAACACATCAACTTTAAGAAAAAATGTTCACTTCTTGCCTAATATATCCCGCCCACTTCCACAAGATATCGAAAATGTAGCTACTGCGAGAAGGGCCGAATTGTGACAGCTAAAGGACCGGGTCAGAGCAAGTCCAAAACTGCAGGTCTTGTGGGATGTTCCTGGTCTGCAGTGGTCAGGACGTACCAAAAGTGACCCAAGGAAGGAAAACCGGTGAACCGGCGACAGGGTCATGGGTGGGCAAGTATCACTGAAGCACATGGGGAGTGAAGTCTGACCCGTGTAGTCCGATCCAATAGAAGCGCTGGTGTAGATCAAATTGAGGAAAAGGTTAATGCTGGTTGTGATAGAAAGGTGTCGGAGCACATCACAAAGGTCATTACTGTTTTGTTGGCAAAAGAGGGGATCTAGTCAATATTAAGCGGGTGATCATGATGTTATGGCTGATCAGTGAGTGTATATCATATAAGTGACATGAATAAAGTGTCATATTGAAGAATCGTGTTTTTCTGCTCATTTCTTTGTCTTCCTTGTTTTTAGGACAAAGACTCAACTTGTGTGCATCTCTTTTATTTTTGGCCGGTGTAGCTGACTCATGAATATGGCTTTGGCCATGATGACCCCTTTGTGACCTGGATTGTAACCAGTGGAATTGTCTAAATAAAGCCGCTCTGTTCTCACAGCCTACCGACACTGACACATGCGTACGGAGTTGGGAAAAACTGTTAAAGAAGTGATGTAATGCAGTGAAAGCATAATAACCGATAGGCGTGCACGCCGCGTTGAGGAGAACAGCACACACAGCTGACTTCACTCATTAAACCACAGCGACTCGGTGGGGGAACGTACTGTAACGCAGCCCAAAGCACATGGAACCCACAAGAGAGAATAATTCAAGCTAAAACTTGCTCCACTTGCATACACTCAGCCCAATTACAACAGAACGACATAATGTTGAACAGAGCACAGAGAGGCTAAGAAAATACAGAATAAAGAGGGACACCATGATGTCATGAGGGTGTCCCACATGGAGTCGTCTTCTCCACCAGCCACAGGGTTTTGATCTCTCTCAGTCACTGGACAGATGAAGTATGACAATATGTTATTCATATGCTGTGGTCTTCACAGGCACCAGATCTTAACCCAACTGAACACATACGGAACATTTCGAAGCGATGTGTCAGACGGCGCTACGACACTGAATACAGTCCTGACAGCGAAGCACAGCGGTAGGAGCGTAATGATGTGGGGCAGGAGTGAGTGCAAGAGGTGTTGGGGAGATGACGTTTGTACAGTACATGGCACCAGGAGTACCTGTGGATATGAACGGAATTATAGCTGACAAGATGACGGCCGCTGTCCTGAAGCGTGGCAGAAGAGGAACATTCCTGCATGATAATAAGCAAGAGTGTCTAAATGAGAAAATTCGAAAACAATAATTACATTAAGGGCATTCTACAGAGTGACGTTCACTTACTATTATTTCATTAATCATCATCTGAACTATTGAAGGTTGAGGGCCTTGATCAAGGGCCCCGACACTGGCATCTGAGAAGTACTGGGGTTTGAACCTACGACCTTCTGATCAGCGGTTCAATGCTTTATTGACTGAGCTACGCCCCCGCCCCCCCCTTTACCCTGTAACCCAACCAAACCAAACTAATGTTGCCTGATTGAATCCAAGAAACAAAACTGGTCTAGTTTAAAGAGAAAAATAGAGCAACACAAACCCTTGAGCAAAGATCAACTATCAAAAATAAATAAATAAAATACTCTGTAGAAACTGATCACTGGTGTCATCTAGGCTGAGGAGGTTCAGGTTAACCATCAAAAATAATGAAAAATAATGAAAAATAAAAGTTGAAATTTGTTTGTACTGAATTTGGCATATTTAATTCCTATGAAAATGCCAGTATTTTTAATATAGTAATTTTTTTAAATTTTGCATAAGAGAGAACACCCTACTAGTAATACAATACTATCAACTGCAAGGTGATATAATCTTAAACCCTTTACATGGCAGCATCTTACAGGAATGTCGCTCACCCAGAGCGACTTACATTTTTATCTCATTATCCACCCGAGCAGTTGAGGGTTGAGGGCCTTGCTCAAGGGCCCAACAGGGATGATGGTGGGATTTGAACCTGGGACCTGAACCACTGAGCTACCCCCTGCCCCCATCCTGTGAGGTTTAAATAATCCTGCACTCGTACAGTATACTGTACGAAAATGTTAAACGGTTAAATTGTACATGCTGGAAGTTGAACTAACTGCATATGACATGTGAACATATAAACAAACACTCTCGGGCATGTGTGGAGCATGTGTGGAGCATGTGTGGAGCATGTGTGGAGCATGTGTTATAAGCTTCAGAATAGCAGCTGAATGTGTTAGATGTGTTGTTGATTTGACGAGGCGTCTCCCTTTAATCACAAGAGATCGGTGTAAGAATACAATTCAATGTTACAGCAGTTAGCTTCTCAAAGGCATACACACACACACACACACACACACAGCTTTTTACAACAAAGGGATTGTTTGTTTATTTGCCTTAAATTACAGGTATGTGTTTTAAGAAGAACTTTAATTTGCACCGGATGTTAAAATACGAAGCATCAAAAAATATTTGGAATGATCGTCAGTGATTAACTCATAAGTGATTAACGGTAATGTTAAAGTTAGCTTGTTTCCTTGGCTATCATTATAAAATTTAAACTACAGCATTGACAAACAATAGATTTATATATTGAATTTGTAAGTAGTATTAGTGTACACAGTCAGTCAAAAATACAAAGTGTTTAAAAATGATGAAACTTTGCAACTAGCAGACATGTAACAGTGAAGGAGTTTATTATTTACCAGCGTTACTATCTGTCTTTGATGGGAAAAGAGTTTTTAGAAATAGTTAAAGCTAAAAATAATCTGATCAGCTTTAATGTAATCGATGATATTATTATTTCAGGTTGAAGCTCATGTACGCGTCTGTCTGCAACAAAGATGAACACATACATTTTTCTTTTTACTGTAACTGTAATTTCACAAAGTTTTCTTTGTTGTGACGCCCTTATGTAAGAAAATTGTACGAAATTTAAAAAAAGGTGTCCTTGAATGTATAAAACATAAAGACATCATTGGAAGAGCGAGTTCTGATCAAATGTACAGACCAAACCTTTCTTTTATTAATATACATTACTTCATTACTTATGTGAAATGTACGACAAATTATAGAACGCCTGAAATATTTTCACAAACAATAATGCTGTAGGTTTTTGGCTCTTCAGGCAAAACAAAGCGGTTATTTGACGAGTTGTTATCAAGAGCAAGTCCCGGGAGCGAAGCTTTTATCTAGAACAGGGTTTTGGTGTTAACGGAGGACAAGAAAGGAAGAATACTTACGCTTTATTATTCCTGTTCCATTATCAACGCGGCTCTTCTGAGCTCTCTTGAACTCTTTGAGCGAGAGATAGAGCACTCTGCGCACCACTCGCTCCTCTGACCAGGGAATCCCGTCGTTATCATCCTGTAATAATAAAAAAACAACATAGAAACAACATTAACTCCTTCAACTCCACACTTCTATTCCGCTCTACACAGTTGTATCGCTTGCTGTATAGATCAAAGTCGCTCCAAGATAATACGCTTGAAAATGCTGAAAGTATCCACCTAATTAAATAAAATTAAAGGTCCCATAGTGTACCATTTCCTTAACAGGTGAACATCAATAATCCCCAAAGTCAGAAAACTCAGAAAAACACATTTATTTTCGCATACCTCAAACTCCATGTATGTCACTTCATTTCCAAACGCACTGTTTTAGTGTCTATGTAAATGAGCGAGTGCTGAGCCACGCCCCACCAGAGAACAGCGCAGGCTCTACTCTTTTCGATCACTTTGCATTTATGCCACATTGTTCAATTTCTTTTTTTTTTTTTTTTGGTCAGATCGAATTTTCATGTCATGACGGTTCACATCTGTAGTAACAAGTGACTTTTATCTGCCTCTGACTCTAATGTGGCCACATCTGGCGAGCAGTTATTCAGCTGTGCTTGCTGAAGTCCAGAAGAAGCTGTTTTAGCAGCTGTTGCTAGCGCTGCTATGAAATCCCTGCGCTGCCGGTGCTGACTGATGACGTGAGGGTCCTACGCATGCGTAGAGGCACAAAGTCACGTGGATTCCAGTCTGACCCTCCCCATTCAAGTCACATGACCAGGAATCGGATATATATCTGATCTAGGGCCACATGCGGGAGTGACTCAGATCTGATCAAACAAACATCAAATTTCATTAAAATAATAATAATCTGAAAATGACATTAGAGTAAAAAAAAATAATAATTTGAATTGCGTCTCTTCAGGCTTGTAATGTGAACGTAGCCAAAAGATGAGCAACAAGTCGGGGATCTTTTTAGATGCGGTCATAACAGACTTGTTTAAGCCAAATAAAAAAAATAGAAAAAGGACAAAAAAAAAACAGGGAATTTTTGTCTCTTTTTTTTTTTTGGTTCATGAGCACCAAAGACCTATCTGACTGTCTAAAAACTGAACTTTGCTTAATATGTCCCCTTCAACTGTCAAATCACGTGCTGGTGCTTTCGGGATCATGGACCAACACAGAAAATACGACAGAAACAAGATGTGAAGCATGGGGTAAGATTATGTTTCATGTATTAGCTGACACAATAGATATACTGGGACACATTACAGTGCTGGAAGTGACAAGGTGAAGTATGACATCTTAAATACAAAATGTATACCAAAATATTACTTAATATGCTGTTATTACCACCAGGAGCGGGTGGGAGTGGGTAAGGCTCTGAGCTCGTGTATGAAATCGACATGCACTCGAATTTTCTGCTCAATCGGAATGAAAACATACAATAACATCATAAGCTTCTGATACTACTGATACTACTGCTTGGTGGGTTTCCTCCCGGGACTTCTGGTTCCTCCCATAGTACAAAGACATGCAGTTTAGGTTAACTGGTGTTCCCAAATTACCCGGAGTGTGTGCGCAGAAGGTGAGAAGACAATCGAGAGAGATTGGTCAAAATGTGTGGTGGGAACAGGAGGTCGGAGACAACGGGGGAGGCCAGTCATTTAGATGCCTTAAAGATGAGGACAAGAAGTTTATAATCTTAATGAGCCTTGATGAGAAGCCAGAGAAGATTTTAAGACTGGGGTCATGTGTTCATTAGGATGCAGAGAGGGTAATGAGGCCATTAGCAGCGTTCTGGACTTATTATTTAGTTTTAGTTTTAGTAAGCTTGAAGGAATGCCAGAGGTAATGGAATTACAATAATCTAAATGGGAAGTGACCAAAGCCTGAAGAAGTAATTGAGTGGTGCTGTAGATAGAAAGTGAATGATGGAGTCTGGAGATAATGTACAGCCGAAGGTAGGCAGTGTACGTGATAGACCTGATATAGAGCTCAAAGGACAGGGCGAGGTCTAAGATGACAAAGAGACATTTTACAATGGAGGAAGAGAAAACTGTGCTCATAGCACATAGCGCATATATATATATACTCACCTAAAGGATTATTAGGAACACCTGTTCAATTTTTCATTAATGCAATTATCTAATCAACCAATCACATGGCA
>JAQMYG010000033.1:6250806-6271853 GCA_030014215.1 Clariallabes teugelsi
TCGGAGGAAACACGTGATAGTTTTCGGCCCTCCCGACTGAGTGGTAGTAGTAGCCTTAATGTGGGAGCCCCCTAGTGGCGGGGAGGAAGTGGACACCACTAAATTAGGGGGAAAATCGGGGGGGGGAAAAAAGGATGGTAGAAAGAAGAAAAAGGGAGCCACTGTCAGTTCCGTTTTTAAAGCAGCCATTGCCAAGAGCAATCATAAATTAAGGTTAAGTGAAGTTTAATGTTTATTTATTTTATACTTTACTTCATTTTCATGTCTTTTCTAAATGTTTTGATTGTGTTTATATACAAAAATATGATTATAGTGTTTGAAATTGGTAATATTGGTAATAGTTTTGGTTGGTTGGAACGGATTACCTGCAGTTACATTATTTCCTATGGGAAAATGCATTTCGCAATATGAAAGTTTGCGTTAAGAGCTCGCTTTGATTTGATTTTTGATTTGAAGAGGCCTGAGATGTTAAACATGATAAAGCTATGGTCAAAGCAGAGAAACAGAAGTGAAATGGGGGAGTGAAATAACAGTGCAAACATGGTGTAGTGTGCGGCTCATGGACTGGAGTGGAGAACGTGCATGCTCAGAAATGTCAAAAGGCTGCAGAAGCGGCAGGAAGTTAACAGCCAAAGGGCAAGAAGCAGAATTAAAATAGATATTGAAACCACCAATAAGTAACACATTTGGAGATAGCCCAGATATAGCTGCTAAATAAGCAGATAGCAAACAGAACCACATTTGTGAGGATGGTAGGTAACAGAAAGAATGAGATGTTCAATGTTCAACACTACTACAGAATTTTACAGACAGGAACTCAAAAAAAGTGTAATAAAAAGGTCTACTCACTCATAACTTACTAAAAGTGCTACAGGTACCAGAGCATGGCTGGAAAGCCTTGATTAAACCTACAACATCTTTGGGTTGTTTTGAGGTCTGGTCAAATATAAAACGTTCAGATAAGAATCACAAATATGGTAATGAATCAGACGTCTGGTCCTGAAGGAGTGGTCCGAGAAGCATGATTAGGGTGTCCATATTAGCACCAGCTAGATGGTGCTGCATTTGCTACTCTAATGTTGGTGTTAGAGGAGAAAGGAGAGATCTCAATCCCACACATTCTTGCAGTTATTATTTTTGTATGTGCTTGCGTGTGATATTTTCTACCAAACACACACAACATTAATCTCAGTAATAACATTAACACTAAAAAGCATTAACAATGATTGTCAATTATATACCAGTAAACTGGTGCAGGATCATGGCAACTCAAGGCTCACCCGTGCCTGCGGGGACCAAATGCCAGACCATCTGGTCTGATCCCACAGAATAACTATCGAAGCACAAATTGTTAAAACTGCTAACCATCATAGAATGCACCAGAACACCAAGTGCACCACAGCCCTCCACATACAGGGCCAGTATGACACCCAGTGCACAATATCCCAAGGCCACCGGCTTAGCCTACAAACTCCACAGATCCCAATCCAATAAAGCACCTACGGGACACAGAGCGTCCTATCTATAAAGCACAGCACCCAAAGGATCTGCTCACAACTTCCTGGGGTCAGACACCACAACCCGCAGAGCCACGCCCCAAGGGGTCAGAGCAACCCAGGTGGAACAAGGGGAATCTACACTGGAATTTCCTTCAGGATGAATAAAATATATATCTACCTACCTAGACAATACTGGACTTAATATTTTACGTTATGATGTTATGTAAAGTTATCAGTATATGTGCTTTAATTGCGCCCCCCTCCCCCCAAAATAAACCTGACCACAATAAAGCATTTCCTAAAAATGAATGAATGAATGAGTCTCACTGTATTTTGCAAGGCCTTAATGCACCCGCAGGTTAACGAACACGCACTTTATTTATGATGCAAGCTGCATATCAGACCACCTGCATGAAAAAAAAAAAAACACCACCCCTGCAACTTGCTTTGCTGGAACACGGAGCACGTCAAACCCGATTCACAGCTCTAGTCGGAGCTTCAATAAGATTAGATATGACTTTATGGCGACTCCTGTTCAAACAGTTTGTAAAATCCTAATTGCCCTGATGATGGCGAGATCCGACATCAATAATAACCTCACACAGTGCGGTTTCGTCACTGCACAGAAACAGAAACCAGACCGAATGAGCTCTGTCCAAGAGAAAAATAAATAAATAAATAAATAAAAAACACATTGTGACGAAGACCAAACCCGGGTCTTATTATATTGTTTATACTTTGACAATGATTTTACTTTATGTCGTGGCCAATAAAGAATAACTCCAGCAGATCAGGGCTGAAGGATGTAGTGTTGGTGAGGAGATTTGTAATATAAACAGAAGGAGGGGAGCACAGTGTAATGGCTGCTCTATAAATAGTGCAGTTAGTGCACAGTGTTTGAAAGCATTGCAGAACCAGAAAGCTCTTTATTACTGTACACACTGACTGCTACCATAAAACATCTCCTCTGTGTAATCTCGACATTCCTCATCCATGAGCTGATGTGCCAAAATTATACACTCTCTGGCGATCGCCAGGCTTCACCTTGCTCCTGTTTCTACTCTGTGTTTACAATTTCTACAATACTCCCATGTGTATATACAATATACTCTGTTGCTCTTTGTGTTTTTCCCGTTTCGAGTGTGTGAGCACTGCACCGCAGAGAGTGGAACACTCACAGTTGATTTACTTCATTATTGAATATCTGAATTATTCATATTTAGGACAAAACATGGTCTAAAATGTGATATTATGCAGTATTCGGTGGCACCCGGTGTAAATTCTGTGCCAAGTTGTGTGCTGATTGGATGATCTTCTGTGGCGACCCCTAGGCAGGAGCAGCTGAAGGACATCATCTTCTCAAAAAAAAAAAAGAAAAATTAATTAGTAATTCAAGATGCATGAGCAGGTGTAAATATGAAATACATAAATGACGCCAGAGTTTATGCAGTTTAAAGTTCTCCCACAGACGGCTCTCTGGTCCTCATTTTGGTTTATCCTTTTCAAAAGCAAACACAAAGACTTCACTGGCAAAACCCAGGGCTCAAAACACAAGACATTCAGAGCTATTAATGGTTAAAACCATCAGTCTGAACAGGAGACACCTAGGAAACAAGAAAGAGTGGTCGGCCATGCGTTCCAATATTTCTGATCACTTGAAAAACGGGTGGATTCTAGGGGATGAGGATCACCAGGGACCACCGGATATGATATTATCATGATTCCCAGTTGTATTGCAACTCTGTAAGACCCCAAACACAAGTGAAGAAAATAAAAAGCACCCAGAGTATTCAGTATTCAGAGTCATCAGGCCCAGCATGCCAAGACATGCATTTTTATAACTACAAAGAGCCTGCTTTCATCCGTCACCATAAAAAATATTAGGGTCTACATTTGACCGCAAAATGGGACAGGATGGCATAAAGCATAGAAAGTATACACATATCCATCATTTTGGTATATGACAAAATATTAGCAAAGAATTGAGATATTGTAGAACTATGATGCAACAAGGTCATAATCATCATCAGTGCTTCAGTGCCAAATGATGGGGGGGGGCCACTGTGTTGGCCAAACATCAGCAAAATAATATCCTATATTGTGATCAGATCCAGCACAATTGTAAATTAAACAAAAATAGTTAAGAAATCAGTCACCAGAGACACTCACTAGGTCACAGTTCCCTCACGCTAAACGCACACTGATGCTAGTTGTCTGTGCATTGTCCCTAAATCAAACATGCCGCATTAAGGAATCACGTTGCCTTCGTGTCATGGACAGACGAGCAACAAGAGTGATGCTGAAGCGTGACGCCTCATTCACTTTACATAAACAAAGGTGTTTGGCCAAACCTGCAATGACATTGTATCCAAATACATATCATTTAATATAGAGTTGTTTTCCCTTACGTAGCCATAACAGCGTCCACTATTCTTGGAAGGCTGTCTACAAGATTTTGGAGTGCTTCTGTGGGAATTCATGCCCATTCCATCTGTAGAGCATTTATGAGGTCAGGAGGCACTGATGATGGATGAGAAGTCCTGGCTCACAATCTCCATCCCAGTTCATCCCAACGGTGCTCGATGGGGTTGAGGTCAGGGCTGTGTGCGCGGGCCGGTCGAGTTCTTCCACACCGAACTCATCAAACCATGTCTTTATAGTCCTTGCTTTGTCGACAGGGACACGGTCATGATGGAATAGAAAATGGCATTTTATAGACTTGATAACATTGTCCGAGATGTCTGGGTATGCTGAACCATTAAGATGTTTCAACGTTCTGAAGTTTCAACGTTCACCGTCTGTGATATTCACATAACTCCCACCTAAAAAGGACATTTAAACCATACATACCGATCTAAGTTTGTACACAAACTTCTAATTCCACGGTCTTTCCTGATTTTTATTGTAAAACAATGCTGAAGGCCTCGATGCCGAAGGGAAGGTCTTCATGAGAGCCAGTTTCATCATGAAGCTTGATGGGTTTTGCAAATACACTTGACAATACTGTTCTTGCAAGAACTGTTCCAGAACAGCTGACCTCCCCGTGTCTTAAAATAACAACTGACTGTTTCGTTGTTACGCAATTCAGTAATTCCATATGTGTTATTTAATAGTTTTGAAATCTGCAGTATTGTTCTAGAATATAGAAAATAAATCACTAAACAAAAAACATTGAATTAGAATGTGTGTCCAAACTTATTGCTGGTATTGTACACACACACACACACACACACACACACACACACTGTACATCCATCAGTAAGGCACATACATTACTTTTATTATGATTTTAATGACCTGAGAACAATTACATTTTTCTTTTAATAAAATTGATATTAAATAGGTGGTGTTTATTGTTTTTCGTCACATATTTTTTGGGTCTGGCGAATATCAATCTTCCCATTGGTTTATTCATCATCATCATTATTCTTATCAGGGTTATGATGGCATTGAAGTCTTTTCAGGGGACACTGGGCACGAACCAGAAAAGTTCTCCAGACAGGAACAAGAAAGAGAAGAAGAAGCCTTTTATTTATCACATATACAGTACATCACTGTAGAGTGAAATTATTTTATTCACATATTCAAGCTTGTTGGGAAGCTGAAGTCAGAGCGCAGGGTCAGCCATTAAACAGCGCTCCTGGAGCAAATGTGGTTAAGAGCCCTGCTCAACCTTCTGCCCAGTAACCCAGAGCCTTAACTCACTGAGCCACCACTGCTCTTATGCACCTCACCACACCCGGAGCACCACCGTGCACTTTAGTGCAGTCAGTAAACATGTTTTTGCGAAGTAGGAGACAACCGGAGAACCCAGAGGACACACACACAGACACACACACAAACACTAACCTGCACTCTGGGGACCCTGAAGCTGTGAGCTGGCAACGCTGCCCACTTCACCATCATGTCGTCCTCAGCCAACTTTCCAGACTAGGGCTAGTCTCGCATCCCATAATTTTCCTTCGAACCCAAAATCCCATCCAAACTCATAATTCATTTGAATAGATTAAAATGTGTAATAAGCTTTGTTTTCCTATAGGACCTCGTTTCACACCAACAACCCATCGTTATTTTTGATTATTTCTCAGTTTTTAAAAGTGATCAGGTACAGCGTAGATTATTTCTTTCCTAATTTCTACTGGAAAATTGTAACGCTTGTATACTTGCTTCGCTTGGCTTTCCACTGAAGCAAACAAGTTTTGAAGTTTTGAACGTCTCCCAGACGTACACGCACCTTATCTTACGTAGCATACCGTGAGGCTCAGTTCGTTCACGCAGGATATCGCAATATTTTATACAAAAGCATTAAAACACCCAGATTCTGAGATCAAAGTGTGTCAAATCTGGTAAACGGTTTAACTTCTGTTTATCTACAAAGTCATACATGGATAATTAATGAAACTGTCACGTGCACATCTACTCACGTACGTTAAACTTTAATCATTAAAACATTAAAATGACATTTATTTGATTTTATTTCTCCATATCCATATAGTGATATCTCATAATATCTCATAATATCTCATATAGTGAGATCTTTCAGCTGCCTGCACGGCCACCAAGCTCTCCGTCCGTTTTAACAGAAGAGAATGTTAAGGGAGCGTTCAATATTCTTTTTCTTCCAAAGACAACGAGTCAACGTCCTGTTTCCTTTTCACAAAGACATGTTGTATATATGAAACACACATTCCTCAGATGGAGATGTCCGTGACGGCTAATGTGCAAAAGTCTACAGCAATTCCTTTACCCAGAGGGATTGTTTTAATAAAAGGTCATTCTGCGAGGTGTACTCAGCCATGACCATAAAATGCTCTAAATCCCTCTAAAATATTCCTCGTCAGTAGTTACAACTGGGTTGAGACTAATAAATTAGGCTCCGAGCAACACAATGCTGCAGTGTCTGACTCAGAACCCGGGACTGGAACACACACCTCCTTGACATACAAGAGTCGTAATCAAATGCCGGGGGTGTAAATATGCTACCACACACCGGTTCAACTAGTTTTTAAATCGCTTTATGTTTATATATTTTCCTTTTTTTAATATCAGCTAGTTTTACCTACTTATACTTCAAATAAAGAATTATTTCCACTTGTCACTCCTAATAAAAGTTCTCTATACTGTTTCTCAAACACTTCAGGACTACAGTACCCTGCTGTATTTATTACTTCTCCATTGTCTTTTTATCGCTGGAAGGGTTGAGGAGATAACATCACAACAGGAAAGACACACTGTAACCAGCTACTGTATGAGTAATAAAAACCCCGTCTTTAATCCCTCATGATCTCCTGACCAGACATCAGACCAGGTAGTGTCTGAACTTCATTTGTCTGGACCTTAATATTCCAAACCATCAGAATAACTGCCAATCAGAATAAAATGCATCATCTAAACACCTCAGTTGGAACAATCTGATCTGATCCAGACCGGTCAGAAGGAATTTCCAATTGTTAATGAGGGGGGTGTAAACCTTTGATAATCCGGTGAAGAGGTAAACATTAGCCATGTCAACATGTGATCAGATCATTAGGATAAATATCTTCTTTTTGCACATGTTTGCCCCATGTGAGGGTAACATCAGGTGACGTGACAAGTTTCTGGGAAAGAAATTGTTTCCATTCCAAATTAGTTACCTAAATGAGAACGACTCTCTCCCGCCAGTCTTTACTCCAGACTACTCCAGTTATATTCTGATTAAAGGTCTGGTACATGTAAACACCGGTGTTGGTGCCGTCTCCCTCGGCCTGCTCATCAGGGACAATCTCATCGTTTTTGACTTACGCATTTCATACTCGTTTTCTTTTCTTTTGATTTTGTAACGCTGCTTTGCTAATGACTAAGGATATTCTTTTTGGGGAAACTTAAGTCATGCTACTTTATCAGACAAATTAGTTTCTCTTTCGCTCAACCTCTCTCCCCCATACAGTTCACAATCAATGCATAGATCTACAGTCAGGCCCATAAATTTTGGAACACAAGTATCTTGCCATTTGGCCGCTGTAAACCACCACATTGAATTTAAATTGAAACACTCAAGATGCAAGTGAGATATAGACTTATTAAATCAAATGTTTGACTAAGGTGTAGCATTAACCCTTCAGTAATTACGGCCTTTTTCTTACACACACCCCATTTTGGGACTGACTTGGCCAGTGAAGAATATCCCATTTCTTTGCCTTGGGGAGCTTTTGCTGTATGATTTGGGTCATTATCCGTCCGCGATATGAAGCGCCATCCTATCGGTTCTGTAGCCTTCGGCTGAATCTGAGCAGAGAGTATAGCCCTACACACTTCAGAATTCATCCTGATACTTTAAACAGCAGTCATATCATCAATAAACACCAGCGACCCGGTTCTATCCCAGAATTCTACGGCCGTTTGCTGTTGCTGAGCTTGCCAGGCAACTCCTTCTATTTAAGAACGTTTCAAACCCTATATTGGCTACATATGATATTTTTGCTATCTCTCTATATTTAGGCTTAACGATGGCCACTTTCACTTTAATAGACACCTCTTTGGACCTCATGTTGAGAGTTGGTAGTGAACCAGCAGTGGTGGCTCAAATGCAAATGTTACACTGAGAATCACCTCCAGACTCTTTATCCTCTTGATTAGTCAGGGAACCGGCCACACCTCGCCCTTGATTACTCCTGCGGGAACATGCCACACCTGGCCACGCAACTGCTTGGCCGCCATTTGTTCCACTATTTATGAGCCCCCAAACGAGTTGAGTTTGTAAAATGCCTGAAATTCCTGAATGGTTAAAGCCACATTTTGAAGTCAAACCCCTTGGCCTTGGCCTTGGCCTTGCTCACATCTTGAGTGTTTCATTTCAAATTCAATGTTGTGGTGTACAGAGGCCAATGCCAAAAAACAAAACATCCTTGTTCCATAATTTATGGACTTGCCTGTATATACTGAGAATAATGTTAGTCACATATCAGTATCAAATGACAATATTATCACGTTTTGATAGTAAGACAGTATTTGAACTGGAAAATTAACTTCAGCAGACAGTGCATGTCTTTAACCCTTGAGTCATGTGTTAAAACTTTCAATCTGTGCATTTCAGACTATAACATTAAAATAAGTCACTGCATATGGATTATATTGTACATTGTAAGATATCAGCTTACAATGTACAGTATAAGATATTCAAAGTGTTTTATATTTTCCTATAAGTAACTATGCACAACTGCACTTCACCTGGACTATAAAGTGCTGACATTTTGGCTTTCTAATTCATCTAGTGTAGTTGCTACTAATTAATAATAATAAAAACGTATTTGCTATTTGTCTTTGAATGTTACTAAAGTTAATTGTGTAATAACACTTAACTAAGTAGATAACAAAGGAATACTACATAACATGTCTTATAAACTGCATATAACTAATCAAGTTGGCAAGCTAAACTAAACCTTGAGAATAACTTCTGGCAATCGAGCGGCCATAGCTGTGTGTGCGGCCAGGCATTAATTAGCTTGCTAACTGCTAATTAAAAGAGGCAGGTAAAATATGTTAGGAAATGTCCAGGCAGGCATTGTGTTTGTTCGGATTTATAGTACTGGCAGAAGAAGTATAACTGTCTTATGCTGGATTCTGGAGCAGATATAAGGCCCAGACATGTATGAATGGAGCACAGGAGTAATAAAGAATGAAGTGGTGCAGGATATCATAATACATCACAATATATCTTCTTTCTAACCTCTGTGAGAAGATACATCAGACCACTGATTATGTGCGGACCGAGGTCAAAATGGTGCTGAGGATTTGTCCATATCCTTACGCTTAAGTTTGTCACCCAGAGAGACAATGCGAACATTGAGGGTCTTATGTGTTGTTGTTTTGTGTGTATGTGTGTGAGAGAAAGAGAGAGCCACTTGAGCTGCCAGTTGTGTGCTGATAAGACCGACACTGACAGGCTCATTTATATGACTACATGGTCAGCAGCAGCTGGCTCAGGCTCACTGCACTCCCACAAATTAGACTTTATGACCAGCTGAACTCATTGGGGGGCAACACACAAAGAGGCAATGCCATTTTCACAGCCAGTACCGTTTTTACCACCACAGCACCAGACAGTCTTTATAACTGTATTGCCAAAAAAAAAAAAAACAGGCAAAACAGACAGACAGGTTGTGCAGCGCAAGTCTATATTAACTGTGTCGATACACAACAGGTCTCATAAGATATACGGGCTGGATTAGCTTTACCAGCTGCATCATTTAAAGGCTTCCTGGGTACAACAAAACGCTTTGTTTTACTTTTAACTCATCAACTATTTGGAATCAATGAGTACATCTAAAAAGTAAGCAGACACACGCTGTTATTTATTATACAAGATAAAACACATTTTGTTATCTTTGAACACTTTGAAGTCACAACCTCAGTTGGTGAAGGTGGCATTTTAGGACACACACATATTTCTTACTCACAAAGCACCATTAAGTCAGCTGTGTGTATCGCTTGTTCTACCATGAACATTTAACCAGTGCACCATACTACGAACCAAACCATTAGCCAAAACCATTAAACCACATGATTTGTTTGGGTTGTTTACGTACAATAAATACCTACAGTAAAGTTTAGACTAACCAATGCAGAAATGATGAATGTGTCAATCATTATTTGAATATATATACATATTACTCCACTGTGATATGTTTGCACAGTGTGTGTGTGTGTGTGTGTGTGTGGAAACTGGGTGTCCATTAAACAATGCACAGAGGATGGATGCATTAAGAGGATGGTTGTCTATGGTGTTGGGAATCCTTATGCTGGAATACTAATCACTTCACGTGTGCCTGTGTGTGCGCGTGCGTGCGCGTGTGTTCTGCTCTAACACACTGGATTAACCCTTAAAACACCACAATGTGCTGACTTCAGGAGCAAGCACACAAAAAAACCTGTACTTTAAAATGATTGACAGAAAACTGCAGTCAATCACATGTAATGAGCTCGTTAATAACAACAACAACAACAATAATAAAAAACAAAACGTTTTCTGATTGCAGAACCCGGAAACAGCACGCGCCTGAGTGTGACTTCACAGCCGCATAGATACAGCAGCTCGCGCACGGGAACGTTCACGCACACTAACGCGTGGCATCTCAAACTACTGCCTTCATCATGTAGTATGCGGTTGTGCGGGGCGCGTGCACGTACACACGCGCACACACACCGCAATATTTGGGTCAACTGCGAGACCACCCAACCCCCGCCCCCCTCAAACCCACACACACACACACACACACAACACAACACACAGCCAATCTGTCGTTATATTCAACTAAAAATCCGGTGTGTTATCAGCAGTAATGAAGAGCCAGCAGTCTGTATGATGTAGGATTGAACAGAGATCTGTCTCAGTGCTCGGCTGTGTGCCGTAACAGGGGACAAGGACAAAACGTTCAGCGTCATATAGAACTTATAGGTTGCACTTACAAATTTCTTCTGAATGATATTTCTCTTCGGCCTTTCCGTGCTCATCTTGCTCTCTTCTAATGGGTTTTCTTAGCGATCAGACAGAGAACATTAACGTGCATGAAACCCTTGTCGTTCCTAACACGTGACGATTTAAATCCCTGGTAAGCAATATGTCGAGGTAGACAGGCAGTGTTCTCCCGGCCGACTCTCTCTCTCTCTCTCTCTCTCTGCTTTTCCTATGATCGAACAGTCAGTCGCAAGGGGAGAATCCCAGAATTTAAATCTCCATGCCGATTAAAAAGGTGGGATCAATAAAGAGAAAAGCACGTAAAATCCACGCAAACGGCTCGGAGTGTCTCTTTTCCATTTGTTTAAAAAAAAAAAACGTCTCGTCAGTCCTCCTCGAAGCAGCGCCACATTTCTCGTGGTCAAAACACAAAGCCAGTGTTCGGCCTCAGCCTTCGCGTTTCTCGGCGCACGGTTGCATTTTTACATGCTGCGTGTGTTGGAGACGGGAAAACGCCGAATGTGAAGTCGGGAATCGCGGTTTTCCTGTTCTTCTGCTCGCGCATATTGTGTAAACTCGACGGACCCGATGCTGCCGCGACCTGCTGGCGTCTTTTCTTCTGCGCCTCAGTCCTATAGCGCGCCGCCGCCATCTTCAGCGCCAAATTCAAACCGACACATTTAAACCGACAAATTAAACCGACAAATTTAAACCGACATTCAGTTAGTCGTCACGCACAGGCCTCTTTATTACACTTTAACAGTTTCAGACAGAATTTACTCTGTCTTCTTAACGGTTGCTTTTATTAATAAAATGACATGTCGTAGAACCATGAAGCAAATAGTGTAACCTTGGCGTACGAATTTAATCCCATCTGTTGGCGAGTCCTTCTTAAGGTGAAATGTCGTATTGCGAATCACATTTTCCCATAGGAAATAATGTAGATGCAGTTAATCCATTCCAGCCACCCAAAATATTACCAATATCACTAACTTCCAACACTATGATCATATTTTTGCATATAAAAACAAAACATTTAGAAAAGACAGGTAAATGAAGTAAAATACGAAATAAATAGATACTCAACCTCACTTAACCTTGATTTATGATTCCTCTTGGCACTGGCTGCTTTAAAAACCAAACTGAAAGCGTCTCCCTTTTCTTCCTGCTACCGGCCTTGCTAACATTCTTGGGACCCATGGTGCTATGTCTTCACTAAATCTTGCACAAAATGAAAAGAAAAAAATAAGTAAACTCACTTTGCTTGGCTTTCCACTGACGCAAACAAGTTTTGAACGGCCCCCAGACATATGCACAACTTAGCTAATGTTCGGCTCAGTTCATTCGCTCGGATGTCAAAATGCTTTGTATGCTGAGGCAAATTTCTTGCGAAATTTCTTAAGGCAAATCTCGCTTAAGGCAAAGTGTCGTATTTGGTAGGTACCACTGTGAATAAAATAAACACGGAGATAAAGATTAAAACAAAGTTTGCATAGACTAGTTTTTGTTATGACACCAAGTTAGGGAAGGCCGCAGTTTTAATGGTCAGGCATCCAAATCTCTGTCCGACTTTTCACTGAGTATAAGGTTAAAGGCCTTGCCCAAGGGCCCAGCAGTGGCAACCAAGCTAGTGGAAGGGCTACAACCACCAACCTTCCAATCAACAACCTTAGCCACCACTGTCCAACACAGGCCATTGGTTTTTTATTCATAGTCTAATATTGGAACAAAATTTGGTTAATTGTATATGTAGTACCCTTAACAATTAAAAAAGATACAGTATATTTGAAGTTTGAGCTCTTAGTCACAGTTTCCCTTCTTTGGGCCTCATGTGGAGTGTGTAAGCCTACAGGCTTCTCTTGTACACGTGATGTAGGGAGCCATTTGGGATTCATCCCTGCACCTAGGAGAGCGAGAATTTTACAATTGTGAAGCAATAAATTGACCCTAATTGTACATAAAGTTCACTATTATTATTTTATTTAGGATGAGAATTATATTATTATAACACAGGTAAGAATAGTAACTCCAGAAATTAAAGCTGCTGTGTAAGCTATGTATAGATGTCTTTTCACTTCCACACCTGCTCTGTTAAAGAAATCCATGCACACAGTGAAATGGTGGGAAAAAATAAATCAGGAGTGGACCCATTGCATTATCAGGGCTCCTTTAGCACGAATTACTGCATCAACATGGCGCTAATGGCACTCCTGTGGTACCTTAGAGATTATGGCATCGGACTCTTGATCAGAAGGGCCCAAGTTCAAAGTTTCCACTGCCCCTAAACCTCAACTGCTCAGATTGTATATGGAAAATGTAAGTCGCTCTGGATAAGGGCAGCATCTGCCAAATGCCATGAATGTAATGTTAAGGTAATTTGAGTTGTTATTAAAGATCAGGGTGCTTTGATATCAGCCTTTAGCTTGTCCATGTTGTTGGGCTCGAGTGTTTCTCATTGTCCTCTTGCCAATAGCTAATAGATTCTCTAGGAATCTATTATACATATATTCCCTTATAGAATTTTTTTTCCTGATAAATATGCTTCAATAAAGCAACACTTTCAGCTGTGACCCTTTGTGGTTTACCCTCCTTGTGGAAGGTGTCAATGATCGTCTTCTGGACAACTGTCAAGTCAGCAGTCTGACCCTTTGTGGCTGCATATACTAAACTTGACAGAGAAATATACAGTATTTATACTTTATGAATAGTACATTAATCAAACTTGAAATGAAATAATTGAACAGAGAATTAACTGAATTTTAAAAAATTATGAGCTACATGCAATGAATCGAGAATATGAGAGCTTTTAACCTAATTAAGTCATTTTCACATAGTTAAATTATATTTAAAAAATAATTTCCATAATCTTATAAACACATACACACATTCATCCATCCATACATCCATCCATCCATCCATACATACATACATACATACATACATACATACTAGGGATGGGAATCACCAGGGACCACTCCACACAATATTATAATGATCTCTAGGTGCTGATGCAATCTGTATTTTGATTCTATAATTATCACGATTTTATAAATATACTGATTAATTTTTTTTTGCAATTTTTTTATTTTGTTACAATTCCAAACAAACTTACTAAAAATTTCACTTCCACCACTCAGGATGCTGTGCTACCTGCCAATGTGTGAATAGTATAGAGCACACCAACTGTAGGATTTATAGTGCAGCATTTTAACACCTCCAATGCAAACATATCAGTGAATCAGTGTGACAGAATCAGTGTGGTAGTATATGAATTATGAAATGTCACTGAATCAATTTTTTCCTAAAAAATATATCTCTAATACATACATGCACATATACACACACAGCGATCAGACATAACATAAGCACCACATCCAGGTCAATTGAACAATTCATTCATTCATTTTCTATAATGTTTATCATGTACAGGGTCATAGGGGGCCTGGAGCCTATCCCAGGAGACTACGGGCACGAGTCTGGGTACACTCTGGACAGGGTGCCAATCCATCACAGGGCACAGACACACACACACACACACACACACACACACAATCATTTACACACTATAGGTATTTTGGAAATGCCAATTAGTCTGCATGTCTGGACTGTGGGAGAAAACCAGAGCACCTGGAGGAAACCCACCATGCATGGGGAGAACATGGAAATCCCAAGCACACAGACCTGAGGCAGAACTGAAACCCTCGACCTTGAAGGTGTGAGGCCACAGTGTTAACCACTATGCTACAGTATTGATTTGATTTGGAAAAAAAAAATTCAATGGTTTCTTATTTTTTCCAAAGCTATATATAAATATGTACATACATAGTATGTATGTATGTATTTAGTGTTGCAGGGTGAAAAACATAAGTTATAAGAGATGTCAAAGGAAAATACCCAGATTATTCAACCAAGAAGGATAAAGTCTAGCATATGAGTTGAGACACAAGGCTGTGACGGAGATGGAGATTGGTGCTTAAGAGATTGCACCAGTACAACATCCTTGAATCCGGGTGGTGTGTGCCCTGGATGTACCCTAAATCCACCCACAATGCCAACCATTGACCTTTGGGAGTTAAGGTTTCTCAAGGTTTCTTCTTTATGCCTTCTAAGAGATTTTTTCTAGCTTCTGCCTTGCTCTTAGGGATCTAAATCTACATCCAGATTTTTCCAATGCTGCTTTAAGACAGGATCGTAGGATTATACAATAATACACATTGTAGCCCTTTGCTAAAGTTCTTGCAGCTACATTTTGTACCTACTGATTCTTACTTAGCTAGGTTACTAAGGGACAATCGTTTTCAATTATTCATTGACGTCTTTGTTATTAACAACCTAAAACCTACTGGTCCTCCATCATATAACATTAAATGCAAAAAAGGGTGGAGTCTGATATGGCCTAATTAATCATGGGATGGATAGATAGATAGATAGATAGATAGATAGATAGATAGATAGATAGATAGATAGATTGATTGATTGATCTTGTCAATGTCATAGAATCATTCCCTTAATGAGTTGCTTCCATAGCTTCATACCTTGAAATTACATGAAAAACAAAGCGTTTTTCAGCTACAGAGATAAAATTCCAAACATTTTGATGAGCTCGTAAGGCTAGTTCTGATGCAACACCTAGAAACTTAAGTATATATCCTCAACCTTGACTTATTTCTGCTTATTATATTCATCATTCAAACATTACACATTTATCAGCTCTTATTGGTGTATTATTAACTTTGTCTTTATTCTTTATTTTCTGTACTTGGAGTCTTTTATCATTCTTGTCTGTGCTCTTGAATGATTAATCATATCTCCTGTCTGCCTTTCTGAAAGTGTGAGGCACAGGAGAAACGTTATCGTTCTACTGGGGCCTGAGGGCAAATGGGCTGCTTTAATTGGAACCGGGTTAAAAATAACCCAGAGAGAATCAGAGCTATAGCGTAGCTCGAGTACCTGTTTCATTACAGCACAAGCTCTGGGTCGGGAAGTAGGAAGTGCCAAGGACAGGAAAAGCACATAGAGAGAACAGTCAGATGAAATTTTTACCCAATTACTACATATATTCTGTATAACAAAACACAGTTCAGGCACAAAACTGCAAAACTGAGCAGCTAAAGAATAACAGCCTTCAAGGGCACGATTGGGATTTGAAGTTGCATCTGTAGTCAGTTATGTGAAAAACGTAAACCACTAGGCCTGTCCTTTATAAAATAAGAATGTTAAATCTTACAGAAATCGTTTTTGTCACTTTAATAAGATTTATGTATTAATTGATCTATGTTAATAGATGCAAACTCCATGCACACAGACCCTGAGGCGGAAATCGAATCCGAACCCTGGAGGTGCACTAACCACTACACCACCGTGCCATTTTGAAGTAAACCTTTAACCTTAAGTTTTCAGGATGACAGGATTTGTGGTTTCAGCCTCATCTATATATAAATATATAAATAATTAAATATACATGACAATCTGAATTCCCTTTTTGTTTTAACTTTTGGAGAAAGGTTTGATGACGGACTGATCATCACTGCGGTAATGTAAGTTAGAATTAACTTATTATGAAATTAATAAAATGTACTTGTTCTTTAATCAATTAGGAAAATGAATAATTGGTACTTGCATGACATTTTTATAATTGTTTAATAATGTTGTATTTTTCATTTAACAGTAATTCTGCAGATAAAGCAATAAAAAATTTTAAGCAATAAATTAGCTCTCATCTAGGATTTAGTTAGAATAATTGTGATCGAAAAGCCATAGCTGTACAAAGAATGTAAGAGAACAAAACCATGCAGAAAAAAAGGTACTGTAATCGATCAGCACTCAACAAACATTTGATGATAGTTGAATAATCAAATACAGTATCACAAAATGTTTGTTCAATACTGATCAATTGATGAGGTTTGTATCACATGCTTTTTAGAAAACTCATCATCTAAGTATTTCAGAAAATCGCGAATTTTCCTAAAGATGAATTTCTTCCCGCAAATATGTACTGTACTCTAAAAAGTTGAGCTATAAATTGGACACTGTATATGACTGGGTTGGAGACGCTAGTTTTGCCAGCAGGACCGGATGGGCTCAGGATGTTCAGGCTGAAAGCACAAAGCTCGAGTGCTCTGAAGCAGGCCAATCCGAGACACCCGCCGACTCACATTATGCTTAGTTTTCCCCCACATACTTACAGATTGCTTCAAAACCTTACAAATGCAGATTAAATGCTGTGTATCAAACAAAACTTGACATTTTCTGTATCGGTGCATTGTAACATCTATCTTAAGGACGGCTTTAAATGATTGATATGCACACTTTCTGTGGAATTGATGAAGCAGATGGTGGGTACAGGAAGGTGAAACATCACAGCAGGCTACTAGCATTAATTCTATCCAAGATTCTACACGATTCAGCGCTTGGCTTTGTCCATGTTTGTATATTTAGATTACATGTAGATTAGTCTCTAAGTGCAAAAATCCTACTTATTGTGCATCATTGGAACTTTAAAAAGATATATAATAACTCAAATGCCTTTGCATAAAATCCTCTTAGGAACACTGACTTCCTCATATTTGCCAGCTGGTACTACGATGTACTACTAGGTATTCCTACTATATCCTAGATACGATTTTTTATTGATGTATGTATTCTTTTTTAATAAATAACAAAATAGTAAGGAACATCTCAGACATTTATTGGTTGAGTAATTCAAATAAGCCTTGAATAAGCAAGCTGGAAACAAACTGGTCAGTAACCAGTTGGGGGAACTGGTTTACCAGTCTGACCAGCTCAGCATACAGTATGTTGTGGCAGTACACATCTTCTGACATCAGACCGGATTTTTTCAGTAGCATTAAAAAAAAACAATAGGGATTACATAGTTTATTACTTCTTTAATCTTCATCCAGAGTCCCATTCCATCCATGACTGAGCACAATGAGTCAATCAGTCCACTGACTTTATAATCCTCCATAATCCAATCTATCACACCATTTAGCCTGCTTTTATGTATGTATGTATGTACAGTATGTATGTATTTAAATAATGACTGCCTGATATGGCTCTGGCTCCTCCTCATGCCCGTGTGCGTAGCTGCATCCAACACAGTCTGCTCTTCAGTCTTGTATGTTACGGTATTTACTGCCAAAAATCGCTGCTTCTTACATTTTCCTGCAAGTTACAGTTTAATAAAATGAACTTTTGACCGCTGAGACCATAGTCTTTGGAAATGCAACGCGTCTCTGGCGTGTTAAACATTGGTAGAGCCAATGGAAGCTGTGGAAGATTCAATCATAACTATACAGTAATTGGTCATCATTGCAGGCTACCTGACGTAGCATTGTCTGTCTATGCATTTATTAATTAAGCAATATGACCCGAGACGGATTGCTGTAGTACTGAATGTCAGTGCTGATATTCGGTACAACAGCACAGCCTTGAGTGTGATAGTGATTTTATAAATACAGGGATATACAGTAGTTCCACAAACTGCATTTTTATCCTTCCACAACTGCTGGAACTAGCGTTACGCCGGCACCCGACAGTTACTGTAATTAACAGAAGTGAAAGTTGATTTTAATTCTTACTGGTACTATGTAGGTCAAAGGTGAGGGAAAGAAACCTTTTGGTATAACCTCAGCTAACTAAATCTTCTGGAATTTAATCCCAAATAGAGTAAAATGGAAAGCTAATGTGATATGTAGGTTGTAGAATCCCTTGTTCCAAACACCAAATAGTGTCCGGTGCACGGTGGCTTATTAGTTAGCACTGTCGCCTTGCACCTTCAGGGTCCGGGTTTAATTCCCGGCCAGGTTCGATTCATGCCTCTGTGCGCATGGAGTTTGCATGTTCTCCCTGTGCTTGGTGGGTTCCTTGCAGGTACTCTGGTTTCCTCCCTCGCAGTCCAAAGACATGCAGATTAGAGTAACTAGCGTTCCCAAATTGCCCCTAGTGTACGGGTGTGTGTATGTATGTGTTTGTGTCCCCTGTGATGGAAGTCTCCTGGGATAGTCTCCAGGCCCTGTATACAAGGATAGAGGTATAGACGATGAGTGAGTGAGACTTAAACACAAACACCTGTGCTGTCTATAACATTAGATTTAGTTACTACTGTACAAGCCTACTAAACAGATAGAAGTGAATACATTTTTGGTTCTAGCTATTGAATGGACTACAGTAGAGTCATTTATTCCTATCAGCTACAGCAACAGTACACATACAAAGTATTAAAATTGAAACAACATTAACCTTTTTAAATCTAATTATTGTATTTGATTTAATGAAGTACATTTGGTTTTGTATGTGTAACTCACCAGATAGTCTCACTCACTCATCTTCTATACCGCTTTATCCTGTGTTCAGGGTCACGGGGACCTGGTGACTATCCCAGGAGGCTTAGGGCACGAGGCAGGGTACACACTGGACAGGGTGCCAATCCATCACAGGGCACACACACACATACACACATTCACACACTCACTACGGGCAATTTGGGAATGCCAATTTGCCTAACCTGCATATCTTTGCACTGTGGGAGGAAACCGGAGTACCCGGAGGAAACCCACCAAGCACGGGGAGAACATGCAAACTCCATGCACACAGAGACGGGAATCGAGTCTGGCCGGGAAACGAACCCGGACCCTGAAGGTGCAAGGCGACAGTGCTAACCACTACACTATCGTTCACCAGATAGTGTCCTTGTTAAAAGGGTTAATGATTTCTACACCAATCATTAAACATCCAGTACAGTACTCTATATCAAAACTCATGGAATGCCTCTTGTTTGATTAAATTACTTATTACAAAACTAAGTGTTTTATAATAAATGTATATATTATACTGTATATACATTATATATTATACTCTAACAGGGTTTCATAATGCTACTAATTAGAACTGTTAAGTTACTTTTATGGTCTTCTGTCTCCAATGCTCTGATATTAATATTCTAATATTCCAAAATTTCTTTCATTCATCTTCTATACCGCTTCTATGTCCTTTACAGGGTCACAGGTGGCCTGGTGAACAGGGTGTCAATCCATCGCAGGGCACACACACACACACACACACACACACACAGATGCACACACACTCTACGGGAAAATTTGGGAAGGCCAATTAGCATTATCTGCATGCCTTTGTACTGTGGGAGGAAACTGGAGGACCCGGAGGAAACCCAACATGCACGGAGAGAACATGCAAACTCCACGCGCACAGACCCGAGGCGGGAATCGAACCCGGGCGCTGGAAGTTTGAGGCCACGTTGCCAATTCCAATATTAATAATATTGCCAAACGGCCTGGCTAGAACTTTAAATAAAACACACAGACAGGTTAGAATGTATTTTTTTTCCTTTTATGTGGGTCACTCCTGAAGACCACACCCTTGTCTTGGGTACAAGTTGGCACATTGTGTATAATGCCAGCTTTCCTACACAGGGCTGAGGATCGGTTAGTTATTGTACCACTACAGACTTATTTCTATTGCTCAGTACACTGGTTCCCTCTGAAACCTGTCTCCATAACAAACTTGTTTACTAAACTTACTAAACACTTTCCATCAAAAAAAGAAAGGGTAACATTCTGTTCTAAGGGGGGCCATTCAGGGCAATTTGGTCTAAATCACTTTCCACGCAGTCATTCCTAATGTGTGCTTAATTACTATATCAAAGATTGTAATGAACAGCGAGAGATTGTGCCAACATGTTCTAACAAGAACATAACACACAGATGGAAACATCAAAGAAGTAACATGCAACTAACCTCAACTCAGAAACAGAATGTTGGGAGCTGAATCCCATGTCAACATAAAAGTCCTTAATATGTGCGCACAGCCCCCTCTAGTGGACAACCATAACAACAACTGCATTTGGTTGTAAAATAGAGTACAGTATTAAAATTGAAACATTCACTTTTTAAAATCTAAATATTGTATTTGAATATAATGAAGTGCATTTGGTTTTTGTATGCGTAACTCACCGAATAGTGTCCTTGTTTAAAGGGTTAACGATTATTACACCTATCATTAAACATCCCAGTGCTGCAATACTCAGCAATATATGACATTATATATCTAATATTAAATAAATATAATAAATCACCTTCTTGCACTACTAAGAAGAT
>JAQMYG010000033.1:6349234-6366280 GCA_030014215.1 Clariallabes teugelsi
GGAGTAAGACAACATGCATAAAGAGGATGATGTGGACAAAATACTCATTTGCCTAATAATTCTGCACTCCCTGTAGTGCAGCTTACAGATGGTTGGTTTATCCTGCTTTTCTGCTCCCTGGCCTGAGCTCTGGAATGCCACCAATTGACTATATATTGTAGGTTCTGAGACTAATCATACATATTACTCATATCAGCGACATTCATATGGTTATGTTCTGATTTGTTATGGGAAACTCAAAGATTGCAGGTTTGAATCTCTCCTCTGATCTGTGTGTGTGTGTGTGTGTGTGTTTCCAAAGACACTTGTTGTACACTGATTGCCATTTCTTAATCGCCTGTTCTGTGAGTGTGTTTCTGCTCCCCATCCATGGTGTCCTCTTTTCTATTTAGAATTGCTACACTCAACTCTTCCCGGTGACTTTACAGATATATTGAACATAAGAATGAATTGAACTGAGTAACTCATAAAAAGAAACATCACACATTCTTGAAATCACCTTTAATAGCATTTCTGATACCATTTCTGGAATTGGGTTGTTTTTAAATTTTTGTTTATTTAATTTAAGATGAATACACGTAGTGCAATTAATACAACTTTTTAAACAGGATTTTAAATGCACAATTCAAAGTTGTTTTGTTCAGTTTTTAATTAATATGATTATGGTTTCATCACTGCATGTTTAATCTATTTTATATATTTATATAAAGCGTAATTTTTCTTGATTCCTGTTTTGTTTTTTCATCACTTGAATAAAAAATAATAATAAAAGGAGAAATTTGGCAGATTAATAACTAAAAGTTGATTACCACTGGAACATTAACAGTCAATTCTGTCATCTGTTTTTTTTTTTTTTTTTTTTAAAGCTTAGTATTACTGAACAGAAATATACGGAAGCTACATGTGATTTGCTTTTGTAGCACATACAGTACAGTATATGCTCTCAGCCGCTCACGTCTTTGGCAACTTCTCCATCGATGCTTGATTGGATATCCACGAGAACTCGTGCGAATCGGCTCCAGTCCTCTGAATGTGGCACCGCCAGTTGCTAAAAATGTACAAGATAACAACACAATAAACCTCACCTGTCATTCTCAGCTGTCATGCTCACTGAGAGAGGAGAAAGGAGATGTGGTTCACTGCTTATTCTTAAAGAACTGACCCACAGTGTTGCTGTAACATGGTTGTTTGTACCCTTGCATGCTTTCTGAACAACAATATTATATATTAAAAATTTTATCATTTTAATTAATTTATTTGTATTACCTCTCCAACATCATAGATCCAGACTCGACCCTCAGAATCACCTGCTGCTACCTCGCGGCCCCCTGATGCCCATCTGACCCGGTTAAGAGCACAAGAGCCGTCCACTTTCACACTCGCTGTAGGAACCTGGTAAAGGGAATATAATAATTTGCTAATTGACATATTGCTAATTTCATAACGGAATTGGCCTTAAATTAGATAAGTTATTATTTAACTCAATGTAATGCATGTTGTCTTGCTTGGGAACGGCACTGCTCCAGTGGCTGGGGTTTTGCCCCTTTAAAAATAGCACTAGCATAAAATACAACAGTCATGCTTTTAGATTTTCCAAGGTGTGTAAGTTAATATTCTTACTTCTGTGTCCTTATTAAGGTTCCAGATGTCCAAGCGACCCATTCCATCCACTGTAGCGAAGACAGCCGGGTGCACTGGAGACCACATGACATCAAAGACGTAGTCAACATTGTCCTCAAAGGAGCAGAGCGGTTTGTTGTGCTGTGTGTACAGAACAGACATGACCAGGACATTAATAGTAATACAGTAAGGTAGATACACACTAAAAATGTATGCAGCATTCTGACCTTGTGAACATTAACCACTGCGTGGTCACTGCCCCTATAAATTACATCAACATTTTACAGAATGGAAAGAGAAAAAAAAAAAAACTCTCATACTTTAGTCGACCACAATTTGGCAGACCAGTCAAAGGATGAAGTGGTGAAGAGGTTGGAGAAATCAATGGGGCCCACAGCATTATGGCAGCTGATGCCAGTCACTGGCCCCTGGTGGCCCACAAACATCTCACTAATACCAGGCCTACTATATAGACAAAAGACAAGCACATCGTCAGGGAAATGCAAAAGCTTATGCAACATCTACATCTAGATAGACTCACCTGCCATGCCGTGAGGCTGTGTATACGGTTCCTTCTTCACTCCCCACCACAAAGTTATTCACCTCACCAGCAGGAAAAGCCATTCCAGTTACAGCTACAACCTTAGATTTGCTATAGTGGAGTTCCATACTATCCTGTGAATAAACAAAAAATAAAAACACAATCCTGTAATTGCCTGCAGACTCTTGTTTTTGGATTTTGACCATGATATTGTACACAGATCGGCCATAACATTATGACTACCTGCCTATTGCGTAGGTAATGCTCTGTGTGTTCTGTCATCTTTCTATTGGAACCAGAATGAACCTTTTCCTCAATTTGAGCTACAGCAGCGCTTCTATTGGATCAGATTACACGGGCCAGCCTTCACCCACATGTGCATCAGTGAGCCTTGGCCACCTATGACCCTGTCGCCAGTTCGCCAGTTTTTCTTACTTGGATCACTTTTGCTACTGTATGTCCTGACCACTGCAGACCAGGAACATTCCACATGATCTGAAGTTTTGGAGTTGCTCTGACCCATTACAATTTGGCCCTTCTCGCAGTAGCTACATTTTCAAAATTTCCTTACAAAGGCGGCTAAAAGTTGGTGGGATTTATTAAGCAGCAAGTGGACTTTCTTCCAGATTGTGATGGCTAGAGGACAAAGACAGAAACTCCAAGTCCAAAACTCTTGTGAGATGTTCCTCTTCTGCAGTCTACATCCCAAAAGTAATTCAAGAAAGGAAAACCAATAGAACTAATGGAAGTGCTAGTGTAGAACAAATTGTTTAAAAAAAAGTTAATGCTGGTGGTGATAGAAAGGAGTCAGAACACACCGTTCATCACTGTTATGGTGGCATAGGGTGGGGATCTACTTAATATTAGGCACGAGGTCATAATGTTATGGCTGATCAGTGTATATTATAATATATTACATTATATTATATTATATTTTGACTGTTGTTATCTCTGCCAGCTGACGATGTCTCTTTACCTGTGGCTGAGAGAGCATATCTAAACTCCAGGAGCATATTTTGCCATCTGTGGACACGGAGACCAGGTTGTGAGCGTTTTGCGTTCCCACCACAGTTATGCTGGACACAGGATGCTGCAGAACACAAAGTGATGATTGATTTATAAGCAGGATTGATGAACAGTGATCCACAAAGTCAAGGTGGAATAATTTTAAATATGTTTTGTGAATCGTCTAGGGAGCTTCAAGAAACCTGAATTGAAACATCTTCATCCTGAAACAGCATCACCAATTTATTTATTCTAGTCAAGGTCATAGGGTCTAGCCCAGGAGCCAACAGTGTAAAGCAGGTATACACTGGATGGCACCAATTGCAAACAAGCTCCACACCCTTATTCTCTCATAGGGGCAATTCAATGTTGGCATTCCCTCTACCAGTATATTTTGTAAGGTGGAAGGAGACTCACACGAAAGAACCTCCACACAGTCTGATCTCAGGATTGACCTGTGAGATGGCCATGCTGCACACTACCACACAGTCCTGCCTAATTGTCTTGCAGATTAACTGTAGTTCTAAACAGATATTTTGTTGAGGTAAATTCATAATTTTGTGGCAGTGTGTTCTTACAGTATGAGCAGCAGTAGATAAAGGTGTCCTTTGTACCGGGGTTCTCCTGCGGGTCCGATTATCCCACAACGCAATCTGGCCGGAGTAAGTGCCCCCAACTATGAGGTTTGGATGAAATTGTGCAAAAGCCACTGACATCACAGAGGACTGCAGGGAGAAATACACGTTTCAACACTGTTGCATATTCACAAGAATGCACATAAGTCATAAGCAAAACAGATTATTTTTATTTAATGAAAATTAATTTAACTTTTGTACTGCATGCTCACTGTAATACAGTACAGCCGAGTGCAGAAAATGGATGACGTAGTGTATAGTAATAAGATAAATTCAAGGTCATATTTATTATTAGAAGGGAACATGACGAGGGGGAGAGAAGGGAAGAGACAAATGGGCTAATTTCATTACTGCTGCTATTCAGGCAGAACACAAACAAAGCCTGACCTTAGTGTGCCTCAGCTATCTGGCCTGCAATTCATTCTTACTCCTGGATACTGCTTGGATACTTACTAATTTACAAAGCCTGTGTGTTAAAAGTACTGGTGCCTTCTAATGCAAAATCAATGTTTCTTATTAAGGAAATGCTTTAGTGTCGGGTTACCAGTCATGGTTCTATCTCCTACATGAGTATTTGTTAGATATTAGGACTACCAACAATAAACAAACAAACAAACAAACAAACAAACAAACAAAAAACCTGACCTGACAGTGAAATATATATTCTGGGGTTGTCTTCTTAAACTTCATATTCCACACCAGCACTACTCCATCTGGTTCCTGTGCTGCATGTTCGTTGGCATTGTATGAAGCCATGAGCAATTCTGAATACTGAGAAGAGGACATCAAAACATGACTGCAATAATAATCAAAACAATCACAATAAATACTGTAGATATACAAAAGAGTGTAGCAAGGAACTATCATTTAACATACGATTAAATGCAAAGGTCAGTTTAATAACTTCATAGAATCAAGGTGGTGTTAAAAGAGTTTTATTCTAGGAAAGCACCTACAGTGCCGTGAAAAAGTATTCAGATTTTATTTTTTCTTTTGCATATTTGTCACAGTTAAATGATTGAGATCATCAAACTAATAAAGATAACCTGCGTAAATACAAAATGCCGTTCTTAATTTATGATTTCATTTATAAATTGAAAAAGCTGTTTAAATCTACCTGGCCCTGAATCATTTAAGTGAGAGATACTGTATATGTAAAAAAATATATATATATATTTATTTTTTTTCAGATTTCAAAAACGTTCAACTTTGTTGGTTTTCAGTGAAACAGAATTAAATGTAAAATCTTTTAATTAGCACAAGGAGTAAAATTATTCTCATGTCCAAGAATAATGTCAGTATAATGTACAGTGATAGAAAGATCATTTCCCAATTGATTACAATTATTTTACAAATCATTTATGCATTACAAATTCAGCCTGGAAATAAAAGTGCAAAAAGTTAAATATTATAATTCACTTTTAGCTCAGTCACAACTTTATCCTTTTTAACTCCTGACCTAATATTGAAGTTACTGAAAATATTCCAGACTCGATGAGAAAGTTGTCTGTAGATGCACAAGAAAGGGGTTCAGACCATTGCTTATACTGATCTGAGACACTTTTATTAAAGTGTTAAACGCTGCAAGAGCAAGTGTGTAGTTAAAATCGTGCATGATGCTGTAGATTTATGAACTTTGAGCTTATCTAAATATTATTACTGTATATACACACACTGTAAGTCCACAGGGTCGAACTACAGCAAGTGTGTTGTTAGAATCCCTATTGTAAATGTTTCATAGAGAGCTCTATCAGACCACCTCCTTACCTGCGGTGACCAATCGAGACAGGTGACGACTCGATGTTTTGTCCATTGCTCGTCATAAAATTGTTGGTTGAAGGACAGATTTAATCCAGCTTGTGTGTCTCTAACAAACAAATATGTTAACTTTGTATTAGTTTAATGTTAGATTATAGATAACAGCCAGTTATTCACCTATCGAAAGTGATACAATAAACAATACACTGCATTTTAACATTGTACTTTATAACATTCAATATCTTTCTAGTTCATGCATTTATATACTGTAGCAGTATCCCACATAACCACCATTGATGTTAACATACAGAACATAAAACGCACAAGGTGATGCACCTGATAAAATGACCCATAGGCTTAATTATAGCATAACTAATTACATTTCTTTTTTTTTCTCTTTTCCGTATCAGCAGGCCTCCTCTTAAAGTAAACACAACAACAATCACAATCATGCATCTTCAACATGTGGAGCTGAAAATTCGCAAGACAGTGAATATGTCTCATATCCAGCGGACATTTATCAAAACTTTGTTCTAATGAGAAACGCGCTGACCTCTCTCTGTCTTGCATGTCACGTCCACTGTAGTCAGTGAAAATATCCAAGTCCTCAGCTAGTGTTCTCTCCACCACCCGGATGCTACGGTCGAAGAAGATCAGGAACTCCTCCGAGTGAACGATCTGCTCCTTCTCCTCCTCTGTGAGCTCCTTACAATCTTCTACAAAACATAAATGCATTCGTGAACGTAACTTTCCTTTTATGCAGTGATTCTGCAAAAGTGTTGTCATATGAGGTCACCATTAACTTGCATGTCCTCCTGATTGTCCGCCACCTCATGTTCTTTAGATTCAGGCTTGGGTTTGACCACAGGTGGTTCTACATCAGGCTTCTCTTCTGTGGAGTTTAAGAGAAGAAATTTAATATGACCTTGAATTGTTTAGTGATTTGTGGAGAGTGTAAAGTCTTACGAATATCTCTATAACCAAATGTCATTTATATATAGATTATATAATCCTTTGAACTGTATAAAACAATGATGTTTATTACATATACAGTATGAACATTGCTGAATTCTGGAGGAGGCACTGTATTGAGTTTTACCTTCAGACTGGTTTGGTGCTACAGGCGTCTGGGTCTCTTTACAGTACGTCACCTGTTGTTTGGGCATGTAATCAATCTGTACAATCTCTGTTGTTTCAAGTTTCTGCATTCTGCACTTGAGAAGAAAAAAACAGGGAAAAACAAGAACAACAGGAACTATTATCACATAGACCCTTACCCCCCTTTCATTTGAAATGAATAAACTGGTTGAACACTTTCAAAGACTTTAAAATCTCACCTGTGTTCCGAGTCTGCTAGGAGCTGGAGAGCTGAGGGGTCCATGTCCCACTGCAACGTCCTGGACACACCAGGACAAGGGGAAGATATCATAATCATCAGGATGGAGGGTGAAAAGCATGCAATTTACTGTATGCATCCAATATACTGTATTGATATGGTTAATAAAAGGAAGTAACTTTAGGCGATGTGGGGGGGGGCGGAGTGCATTTGCCATAATGCTTAGTGCTCACAGACCTGAAGTGTTCTCACATGTTTATTTCAATGCCAGACTCTCATTAGTATGCTTGTGTGCACCTCATTCATTTGACTCACATTTTTAACGACCATACTCGTTGAAGTTGCTCTGAGTGCTCAGGTCTTTTTATGTTTAAACACCATAGCCTGAGATTTAAGAACTGACAAAGATATGCACAGTTTTCACATTTTAATTTAAATTTTTTTAATTAACTTAGACTACTTAAGCCCTTTAGGTGCTTTTAAGACCATACGAGATCTGCCTAGCTCCATGGCACACAAGTTCCCCATCCTTCGAGCACACTGAAACATTTGAACAAAGTCTTAACAAGTTCAAATTCAATTTATTGCCAAAAGTTTCCATGATACATGAAAAAGAATGAAATTCTCCTGCTATGGTGGCACCCCGGCACAGTGGACATAATGAATCTAAGAAAAAAGCAAACAGAGACAAATCCTGAGTGACATACAGTACGTCTAACATGAATAGTGCAAATAAAAAAACTTTGTTTTCATTAAAAAATAGCAATATTGCAAGCAAATACATGACAATATAATTATAACTGACAACAACAGGAAAACAGAAAAAGATGCATAAGTGCTTAGGTTTAAAGTGAAGTAATGCAAAGTGTACATGTATTGAGAAAAAGAGCATTCCATATGTGAAGTAGGAAAAACAGCCAGTTTAACACAATTTTGGTAGAACAATCTCATTCATTCTAGGTAAAGGAAGCAATAAATCAATAAATGCTTTTTAAACAAGTGGCAATTTTTTTTTTTACTGTAACTGTGAGCCATTAATGTGGAAAATATCCATCACTAGACACAGGACATTTTACTGCCTTCATATCCATCATCATCAACACACCATCTGAGTGTTTTTTTTGTTTTTTTTTGGAAGTACTTACATTTACGTTTATGGCATTTGACAGACGCCCTCACCTAGAGAAACTAACAGAAGTGTTTTTAAGTCTCTATCAAAAAAATACATGCTGAATCTGGTTCACTAGGCCATTTGGAGGAAGAAACCATCAGTCTAAAAAGTTATGATGGAGGAGGTAACTAAAACACAGAAGAGATTTATTTACAGTCTGGTATCGCCCAAATTAGAACAGGTTCCCTTGTGAGTCTGGATCCTCTGAAGGTTTCTTCTTCATGTTCCCTCACCCTCACATCCAGCTTGCTCATTAGGGACATTTTTCATTTTTAAATGTCTCTGGAAATTTTTATTTCTGTAAAGCTGTTTTGTGACAATTTCAACTGTTAAATGCGCGATACAAATTAATTGAATGCAATTCAGTCGAATTGAGGTAAAGTAGTAAGACAAGCACACAGATATCACGTTAAAAATATAATTTCAGTACTTCAGTAAGAATCAGGTCTTTAGTCTAAGGTCTATTCTCTCCCAGCTGTTCCGACATCCAAAGCGAGTTATTTCCAGAACCAGGGTGCGAAAACTGAGAAGTGCCCTGATGCATGTCTTCCTTGTACCAAGGTTGTGATAAATGCTTTATGTTAGTTACTAGCATACCATGGATTTACACTAAATTAATGCCACTAAAATACTGAACATACCAGAGCTGTGCTAGATTGTTGTGTTTAAATCCCAGCAACTATGCAAGTATTTGATATACTGTAGTTGTGTCATTAAGCAAGACCCTAAACCCTCAGCTCAGTTTTGTAGTCCAACAGACAAATGAGCAAATGCATTAGATTGTGTGTGATTTTATAGAATGTAGGATATTACCGTTATTTACTGTAAATTTTACAGTACTTTTACACCCGGTTTGCCAGAAATTTATTGTAAAATCAGCCTAATTCAAGAGACTTCAGTAATCTTAGCCAAGAAACACTAAACCTGTGTTTTCAGTACATTTAACTTAAAATGTACTTTTAAGGTAAATACAGAGTGGGCCTTAAGTTTCCATATATAGGAAAAATAAATGTATAATTTATTATAAATTTATATTGTATATGTGGGCACTTGAATATATATGTGAATTTATATATGTGTATCAGGAAAAGATAAGAGACATAGATCGTTTGAAGGACCATCAACACCAAATACACAAAAAATATGGTAAAAACTCATTGAAATCCTAAATTCAGACGTCCTACGAGGTTTCCAGGACACTTACAAAATGTTAGTAGATGTCGTTGTGCACTTGTAATTTCGTACCTAGCCATGGTTCCTCCCTCCACTGACTCCTGGCTCCCGTTCTCACTGGAAGTGCTCACTGATTGTGATGAAGGAGACAAAGGGGTGGGGACTAAATAATGAAAATACGTATCCCATGTTAAAATCTGGAGGGGCTGCGCTGGAGCCCAGAGAAGGCCGGAATCAGCGAAACAAAATGAATATAACCAATCAAAATGGTTAAATTAAAAAGGACAGGAAAACAGAAAAAAGAAACAGAGAGACTGTGTTATATATTTATCATTACGTCTGACATATTTTGAGAATCTTTTATAAGAACACCTGTACTTCATGTAGCAGCAGCAACGATGCATACAAAATACTGGAGATAAGTATTGATCAGGATTACAGTTTATTTTGACATCAAACATCAGAATGTGGAAAAATGTGAGTTTGAGTATTTCATAAACTGTTGATCTACTGGGAAGTTTACATGCAGTGTTCAGCCGACTTTACTCTAGTCTGCCATGAGAAACAAAAAATATCCGGCATTGCAGTGAGCTCAGAAGTAAATGACCAGACTGGTCTTCAACAAAACTTTAACTACAACTACATGTACAACTGTTCACAGTTGTAAAGCGTGATTATTTGAGTTACTTTATCTTTCCCGGCAGCTCAAACATGCTTGGCCATTTTATGTTGACCTCTCTTATCAACAAGGCAGCAGAACGGTCATTCACTCGCAGTTACTAGATAATAACTATGTAACATTTGCTTTGTTACTGTACTTAAGTACATATTTCAAGTATCTGTACTTTACTTGAATAGTTTTATTAGAGAATACGTCATACTTTTACCACCGTGGTGTACAGTAAGTCCCCTACACACAGTGTCTAGGTACTAGGATACTACCACAATTGTCTATCCACAGTATATTACAGTACAGTGTTCTTTAGAATCGTGCCAACGGTTGAACGATTCATGTTAAAAGAACAAGCAATGTCTGCCATCTTTTTACCTCGCTTCATTCTTTTGATTATTTTCAGAGAGAGAAAGTTTTACTAAGACATAAAGGCTACTGTGAGCTAACACAATCTCAGTAACTTTGATACTAATGTGTCTCTACTTTTTCTCAAAGCACAGGATTTGTGTATTTTGCCCCAACATTGCATTCACTTAATGCTTTTTTTCCCCCACATAATTCTCTGTAAATGGTAGAGGCTGTTGTGTATTAAATTCCCAGGAGATATACAGTCATGCCACATAAATCACATTCTTTCCCATTCTCATATCTGATGTTAAAATTAGCTGAAGCTCTTGACCTGTATCTGCATGATATTTTTAATTTTTTTGTATTACATTGCTGGCACAAGACAGGCTGAGTAGAAAACCGCATAAATAAACAGGTTTTCCCAATGAAGTTGACAGTTAGCAATTAACATCATGTGATCATACCCAAAATTATTTTTTAACCTACTATGATTAATGTTGCACATGATGTTCTATTTTATCGAAGTGGAACTGAAATGTAGCCACAGTGTTGACTGATGAATTAATGTCTCATATTACGTCCCATCTGCTTTACCACAATCTTGCATGACTACACATAACTCATAGCTTTCATTAGCAATTTGTAAAGATAGATGATAAAATCAAGTACAACAACTCAGACTGCTGGGAGTGTATATTTACACAAGAGTATATCAAATGTTATTCTATTCCTGGCGAAGCGTGACATATCATGGTTTATATAAAACCTCATTTGGGAAAAAAGGAAACCCAGATATTTGCACTTTTGCTTTAAAATGAGAACAAATGCACTTTCAAACACACACACAAAGTCATAGGAAAAAGAGACGCTTCTTAATTTTATGCTCAAGTATATAATGTTATTCTAAAATTCTAAGTGTAACTAGTGTAGTCTTGAAATGTTGTCACTCATTCATTCATAACTGATTTTATCCTGGGAAATGTAAGAAAAACACCCTGAGTAGGACGCCATTCCATCATATTCACAAACTTATTCATAACTTGGAGCAAATTAAAGGCACAAATTCAGCCTGGTTTTTGGGAGGTGGAGGGAAAACAATAGACCCAGAAAAAAAAAAAACCTCCAGTTTCCACCTTCTTCACTTATCATACTGCGGTTTGTTTTTCTGTTAATGACTACATACAGTATGCTATAAGTTTGCTTATAAAATGCAGTGATGCTGAGGATATCCAGAAATCTCAAACAGGTGGAAGATTGGCATGGACATGAAAAGGTATGGCTTTATCACTGCACCCTGTTCTGAGGAAAAATATATTTTTTCCATTATTTATGGGTCTCGCTGTCCCATTCTTATAGCACACACATAGTAAAGTCTACAATATACCAATAAAGGGAAAATACACTCTTTTTTATTTTCATATACACCAATCAGCCATAACATTAACATATTAACACTGATTATCAATGATGGACAGGATCATGGGCAACCAAGGAAATCCATCTTGTCCAATCTCACAGAAAAGTCAAATGCAGCACAATTCGCTGAAAAAGGCCAACTCCCCAGACCCTAACGCAATCAAGAACCAATTGGATGCAACAGACGAACAAGTCTGATCCAACTCACAACCCACATCACCCAAACAATCCACTGCCAATGTTCTGGTGCCAGACACCACAGCGCCCACAGAGGTCTTGTGGAGCCACCCCGGTGGCACAAGGAGACCCCAGAACCCAGGTGTTTATACTGTTAATGTCATGGCCGATTGGTGTACATGAAATGAACATGTGGATGTGGATGTTATTAGACATGACATGCCTTCGCATCTCTAGCATGCAGGTTTGAAATTTATGTAAGTTAAATACCCAAAGGCAGTTCTGATGAGATCTCTCCACTCTTTCTATTCAAGTCTTCAGATGCAGTCTCTGCCATCTGCTGCACCTCAGACTGAAACAAACAAATGATCATTAAAACAAGTTAGAATCACAACAGGAACGATGCAAAAACAATGAATGCAACCCCCCCCCAAAAAAATATATTCACCTCTTTCTTTTTTCTTTCTTCTGCTTTCCTTCTTTTTTGTTCATGCATCTCAGCAACAAGCTGTTTTGTGTGCTCCAGTTTGGCTTTAATGTGGCGTGTGTCAGACATCTTCAGTGCTGTTTGTTCATACAGAATGTGAACAGGTCAGTGTGAACACAACCACGTTTTCCTTACAAATTTTTTAATTTCTACTAAATTGTGTTATTTTAAAATCTATCATTCATGAGTTTGATCAAAACAAACAAACAAACAAACAAACGGCTTATAAACAAACGGCTGTTAGAGCTCCTTTGATATTTATGTGCATTTATTTCCAGTTCACATCATTATTTTATGTTTTATCCAAATGTCAGAATAGCCTGATTGGTAAGTACTTTTCTTGTTTTACTCTAAAATAATACTAATCTGAGATTTGTTCATCCATTAGCTTTCTCTGAAGGATGAGAAGCAGAATAAAGACTGATACATTAACTGTGCTCCAGCTCTGCATGATGACTTTGAGCCTTTAACTAATACACATGTCTCTCATGTCCACCTGACTGAAGGACATGTAGGACACTGTGCACTGTCAGATTTTATAAGAGATGTCCTGTCTCCTGGAGAGACTCTATGTTCACTGTTAGCTTGGTAAGTGATAATAAAGCACATAGCAAAGCTACCAGGCTAACAGATTCATTTCAGCTTATAAAATGAAAATCACAGGCATTACAGTATAACATCATTACACACACACACACACACTAAAATAAACACACTGCGTTTTTATTTCCCATGCCGTCTAATTGATCTGCACCGTCACTGTACCGTTGTTGCTTCCTGTATATGAGCTTTGGCGTTACTGGCGCTTCGGACAATTCAGTTCCCCTGTTTCCCGAGCGCGGGCGGAGCGCGGGCGGAGCGCGGAGCAGTTCCTCAGAGCAACGGTGAATCTGGCGGCAGGGCAGCTTTTTTGGGGGCGCGGCTTTTAGACACTTAGCGGTAACAGTGCGGACACAGAGCGTCCGCGAGCCCTTTCACAACACGAGCAACTTCTCTTTTAATATCATGTATTTTCATTAATATGTAACAAAACAAATAACATAATAATAATAATAATCATCATCATCATCATTTTTAGTCAGATTATTGAGCAGCTCAATATGAACTGAGCTGAAATTATTATTTTTGCTCACAGCTGAGGTAAACATTTCAAGCTAGTCAAAAATGAACAAACTTTCTTCCATCAGTTCACACTGAGCTGCTCTAAAACTGAATAATTTATAAATTTGTAAAGGTAATTGCAAATAAATATCAAAAGATCTCTTCATACAATAAAACCAGAAAGACATTATATTAACAGTGTTTATCAATGCAGCTTAATTGTAAACCTTTTCCCCCTCCTCCCTCATTGCAATTCTTGTTTGCTGCTTACTTGTGAACTTATGTGAACTGGCTGCTGTAACAATACAATTTCTCTTTGGGATTAATAAAGTACTCATCCATCTATCTATCTATCATTATAAAATGCTTATTTAAAATTCCTAAATGAGTAAACCCACAGGTGGCACAGTGGCATAGTGGTTAGTACTGTCAACTCACCCCTCCAGGGTTGAGGGTTCGATTCCCCTATCAGGATCTCTGTGCATGGAGTGCAATCCTCTCACAGTACAGACATGCAAATTAGGCTAATTGACGTTCGTGAATTGCTCTTAATGCGTGTGCCCTGCAATTGATTGGCGCCATGTCCAGCGTGTACCATACCTCGTGCCCTAAATCTCCTGGGATAGGCTCCCGGCCCCCCTTGACCCTGTATACAGGATAAAGTGGTATAGATGATGAGAGAGTGAGTAAACCCACACATATGCATTTGCTCTGAGCTAAACATGTAAACACAGGTAAAAAATCAGTCTGTATGAACAAACAACACAGAAGATGACAAGTTTTATGTATAATAAAATGCTCATTTTGCTTCAAATAGATCGCTCAATTGCATCTTAAATTCTAAACAAAAAATCAAAAATTATCTAAAATAATCATTGGTCCATACAGAAATAATACTAATCTCAATCTCAGCACAACAGCAAAGGACCATGTGATGACGTAACCTGAACGGCTGCTTATCAACAAAGAAGCTTCTACTCAAAAATCACCATAAAAAAAAAAATCCAGGCTACGGTTTGCTGCTGCACATGGCGACAAGTATATTACTTTCTGGAGAGGAAAAAAATCTGGTCTGATGAAACAAACAAACAAAAAAATGTTTGGCCATAATGGAAATCATTGTCCAGAGTAAAAATGCAGTCTTGCAAGCTGAAGAACACCATCCTAACTGTGATGCATGGGGGTGGCAGCATGCCGTTATGGGGTGCTTTGCTCCAGGAGGGACTGGTGCACTTCACAAAAAAGTGGCAACATCTCAAGACATTTGCTAGGAAATTAAAGCCTGGTGGCAATTGTGTCTTTCAAATGGGACAACCCGATCGTTTTGATTCATATATATTTTCTCATATTTCATTCACATTTCCATAATTTTTTAACTTTTGATTCTTTACAGCTGCTTTGCCACAATGACCATTGTTACAAACGCTATACAGTTTAAATTGAAAAATGGCTTAAGGACCTGCTCTGACCTCAATCCGATATAAAATTTTGGGGCAGAGCTGAAAAAGTGTGTGTGAGACCAAGGAGGCCTACAAATCTGATTTAATTTGACCAGTTCTGTCAAGAGGAATGGGCTAAAATTCCAGCACCTTATTGCAAGGAGCTTGTGGGAGGCTACCCGAAACATTTTTACTCAAGTTAAACAATTTAATGGCAATATTACAAAATAACTCAATGTAAGTAAACTTCTGAGGAATGTAATGAAAGAATAAAAGCAGGATTAAATCTTGCTCTCTACTATTGTTCTGACTTTTCACTTTCTTAAAATAAAATAGTGATCCTTCCTGACCTAAGACAGAAGATTGTGTGAATGTCAAAAAGTTTACTGTATTTTCTTCTAATAATGCCATAGAGAGAATTATATCATCTATCGCATTTCTAATAGACGTAAGTGAATTGTAATCATGTAAACGTGGGTTATTTTAAGATGTTTGATCTCCAGGTAATGAGTTACCAGGTATTGATCAGGTTTTTTAAAGCAGAGAAAAAACACTAACCCATGGTAACAACAATAATCTGATTAATAAAACATGCAGTGAAGAATGTGCAGTAATAATTTGCAGCAACTTATAGTCAATAAATTACGGGTAAAATGCATAAATAAAACTTCTCTTTATAATACCAAACAATAAATGATCATGATGGTGATCTGGGTTAAAATTAGCAGACATGCAGCAATACAATGTACAATTAATCACCACACAGATTGCAGCTAGAACAGATTTCTGCAGAAAATTACTACCTGCCAAAACGGTTTACTTTTTTAAACATTTTTTATTAAAAACTCAGTTTAGTTGAGAACACTTGAAGAAAAATGGGATAAATTGTAACATAAAATGTAGTTTTCCACATCATACAGATTCCTCAACATTTGAAGATTTACGTTTTACCATTTGCACAAATCTTGAATGTCTAAAATCTTGCATTGTCCAACATGGACAAATATTTACAAAAATAAATTATAATAAAAATAACAGGTTCCATCCAAAGTCTCCATACTAAACCTAATCGTACTTGAGAAATCCTGGTTTAATCCAACTCTTTTTTGAAGTAGTGACCAATATTAAATATAAAACATGTTGTGCAGCACATGTTTATTTCCAAAAGACCCAGATAAATTCCATCCCTGTCATCATGTATTTCTCCCAAGCTCCTCGTTCCTGGTGCTGCCGGCCTGCTTACTGGGAGTGATGGGAACTGGTTGAGTACAGGGTGTAGTCTGCAGCTCGAGCTCTGGCTGCCAGCTTCTTTCGTAGCTCTCTGACCTCATGTAGCAACTCCCTCTCCTCATGATCCAGCCTACCTCGACCACGTTCTAGAGAAACTGCACAGCAAACACATCATGAGTGATACTGGTTTGAGATGACCGCTAAAAAGGTTTGCTGTTTCTCTAAAAATGGTTTAAAAGAAACCACATCTTGTCAGAATACAAAAATAAATCAATCAATTTTTTTCACATTATTTGCAGTTACTGGACCAATGATTCACGTGCCAAGCCAAGGAAGCTTTTGAGATTTACTTACAGAATGTGGAGTTATCTGAAGGAGACTGGTTATTCAGACAGACAGTGTTGGTATCAGCTTGTGGGCTGCTTGGCTTTTGCATAAGTCCTCGTGTGGAGAAGGGAGGGCAAAGCTTCCATTCCCGCTGCCGATCTATGGGAAAGATTTGATGTCACTTTGACCACCTACAAGAACTCATTAATTTACTCCACAAATTAATCTTTAGATGGATAAATTGTCCTCTAAAGGATAGCAAAATATAGCTTATTGTTGCTATACAGTAAAAAAAAAAAAACACTATAATGAAACAATTGCTGCAGGTGGAAAATCACCAGATGTCACTAGTGACTGTAGAAGAAGTTGTGATAACTAAGATTTAACAAGGAGTGAGTCCACAAAAAAAATATACAAAAATGATAAAATGTCATGCAATATACAGGAAATATCAGGATATCAGCATCACGTCTGCTCTGTGGCTTCTGTGTTTGAGTACCACCAGCTCTATCTTCATTTTATGAATTAAACCAGAAGAAGAATATTCAATTATTTGTCACATGTACTTTTTACAGCACAGCGAAATTTCTTCTTCGCATATCCCAATTA
>JAQMYG010000033.1:6366380-6379493 GCA_030014215.1 Clariallabes teugelsi
CTGGGGTTCGAACCCCCGACCTTCCGATCAGTAACCCAGTAACCCACAGCCTTAACCGACTGAGCCACCACTGCCAACCACAACCTGAGGTTTATTTTTAGGTGCATTGCTTAAATTAAACCTACTCAAACACTCCTCTGGACTCCTCCTGAGTGTGTCGCGGTGCTGTGTGAGCTCATCTGAATGCTGGAAGAGGACTGACTTCTGCTGGGCATCCGCAGTAGTTGTTACCTTCCGTTCCGCGTTTAGTGCAGCCTGCTTAGCTACCACATCGTTCCACTAGAAACAAGTCATGTTACAAAGGTCATAAAAGCCAAATCCAAAAATGAAGGTGAATAAAATGGCCATAACATTTAACATTACCATTAAATAACTTCATAACCAAGTGCCCCACATACACACATTCGAGGTACAAACTTTTGAAGATACAAACATGCGTTCGCACGAGTTAAATCACGCAAATTAGATACCATACTGTTTTTTTTTAGCTTTTTACACTATAATCATGAATGAATTGTTCAGCGGCAGAAAAACTACAAAGATGCCTAAAGTAACTAACTGCCTTACATGCTTGCCCTCCACTTCCATCATCTTCTCAACAAGCTGCTCGTCCTTGGCGTGGGTTTCATGGCTGACTTTGGCCAGCTGCTGTCTCTGCTTCTCCTGCTCTTCCTCTGCCATCTTCAATCGCCTGATCACTTCTGTCTGCCATTCAGCATCCACATCCTGTTGTCCTGCCTCTGCTAGAGACTCCTCCAGTACCTACACAAGAGGATTGTGCTCATATTATAATATTCCAATATCTAATCAACATGCAAGTATGAAAAAGATAATATAATTAAATACTCTTTCAGTGAAAAGGTAAAGGTGATGATTTTAAGCTCTTTCGATCGCTTCGCTCTCTGTGAGTGATGAGCGGTAAGTACCCGTACGGTTTCCTGGCCGAGATCACTGTCTGTCTGAATGAGGTTGTGAAAGGCTGAATCTTCCATCTCAGCTCTTCGTCGCCAAGCGTCCACTTCAGCTCTTACTTCTTTGCTCACAACCTCATGTCCTTTGGCCAATTGCTGGGGAAAATATGTCAAATAAAACACCGTTATTAGACTGAAAACCATTAAAAGTGAAGACTTCACAAAAGATGAAATTACTATGAATATGGTAAACTCCAGAATTAATGCAAACTTTTAATAGAATTGTTAAATAATTGTTGTAGACAGAACGTACAAGTATGTTATTTTGTTTAGTAAAATAATTTGTTCCCGTATAAAAAGCCCAAGCTAGCACTTACGTAATTTTTTATTTTAAAAGACAACTGACAGTTTGAAATTTTGACTTTTGACAGGCAACTGCATTCCTCTAAAACAGCAAAATAGCATGTAGCTTTAAGCTACTGGACTGCAACCAAGACAAGATTTTGTAATACATACTGTATAACGTCATAACAAAAACAATACGATTTTTCTGTCTTGATATTGACTCAGTTCAATGATAACTTATTGCATGTGCTGGCTATAACAGAGACTGACCTGCTCAAACAATCTCCTCTGTGCGTCCAGCTCCATTTGCCTTACTTCCATGTCTTGCACGGCAATAGCAGTCTCCTGCTCTCGCATTACCATCTGAATAAAGCACACACATACTGTCACACTTAGCACAAGCATAGTAAGTATAAAAAAAATGTAACAAGATAAGTAGGGGACCTTTCTCTGGATCTCATCGTCCAGTCGACTGAGCTCCATCTTGCGCTGATTCTGCTGGTGCTTGAGAAAACGCGTCCTTGCAGCATCAAGCAGCATTCGCTCTTTCACCTTTAACTCGCGTTTCATAGCAGCCAACCTGCACATGGAACAAAATCAGTATGAGCTTAAACTATTGGTTGATTCTGAATAATTCTACCAAGACAAATGGAAGCTACTTCTAAAAGAAAGGTGTGCCAAGCTTGCAGTAGCAATTCACAAGCAGACTTGAGGCTGTCCTTGTAACTAAGTGATACTAAGTGACAGTCTATCTGAATACTTAAGTAAATNNNTATAGAACAGACTTAAGGAGATAAAGGAGAGACCTGATCCTCTGCTCGGTGAGTTTATTTTCTTCCGCTTGCAGGATTCTTCGACTTTGTTCTTCAGCTTGCTGGACCAGCTCCTGCTGTGTGTACCAGGCTTCATCCTCAGCTTGCTGTCTCACTGCCTCAGCGCGTAGCTCCTGAAGTGTCTGTCTGCTTGTGCCCCCACAGACACATGCACAAACATAATGAAACTGTTACCAACACAGTTTAAAAAAAAAAATTTTTATTAAAGGCAAATACACATCTGTTTTTCTCGGAGATGGCCATTTTTTAGGGTTTGGAAAGTCAAATCAACACCTGGGGGATGCAACATTAATTCTAGATATTTTTTTCAAGATGTTTTTTCTTGTGTTCCAACACAATAAGTTTTATGGCATAATAAATGTTCTTAATCTACTTTTGTTTATTTAACGGCCTGATATTTTTGTGTGGATCTGAAACAGAACTGCAGAAGTTCCCACCTCTCCCTCAGATATTCCACTTCTTGCTGGCGGATTCGTTCCCGCTCCTTGCACTGGTACTCCACTATGAATGTGGGATACTTGTTGAAGACTGGATACTGACCGGATGTCAGAGGCTCAAAGTCGTTTAGCATGGAGCTTGGGTGCAGGTCCGCTGGGGTCAGCTCCATTAACCGATACGCTTCCTTTAGCATAGCGTTCATGTCTATATTGTTCCGATGATGGAAAAAGTACTGTAAAGAAAAGGAAACACAAGAAAAGAATGGGGGTTGGCTGAATGTTCTATTTGACACAGCTCAAGTGACAAACTATAGACATTCTAACAAATCAATAACAACAACAACAACAAAAAAATAAAAAATCAGTCAGTCGGTGCTGGTCCTTTCTGTCACTATCGCATGAACGTTATCAGTAGCTGGTAGCGAGATTAACTAAAACAAAGTGCATTCATAAAACAGTCAGTATCAACTGAAACTAGTGAAAACTAAATTTACTAAGTTCTAAGGTTTATACACAGGTTTATATTATATTAACAACTGTTGACTTGTACTGTACAGTTCACACAACCTATACAAGTCAACAGTCCAAAACATGTCACATGATCACAGTGTTGGCAGCCCAGTGTTAGTATTTAACTGACTCTTTTGGGAAAGGTGAGTGACTATGCATGTGGCATGATAGGAAGTCTAAAATTCTAACAAGCGATCAGTGATCATGTGGATCCAGATTGTGGATAAAAAGGTCAAACTTGAATGAAAAGCATTGGCAAACAACACAATACTACATTACTTGTCTGATTATTTACAATCATAAATTATTGACAGATTTTTATTTGTTACTTCCAGAACGCTTTCTGCTGTACATATGGTACCACTCAAAGGGGCGAATCCAGTGTTCAAAAAACTCACATTCAAATTTTATTCGTCACATACAGTAGTCATACACAGTATGATATGAGGTGAAATGCTTATACGACTGCTGTTGACCTCAATATTACAAAAGAAGGTTCAAAAAAGGTTTTAGTGTGAATAAGAGAATTAAAAAAATTACATAATATACAAGCAATAAGATAATGAAATAAAATAGTAGAATAAAAAGTTTGCAATCCTGAGGTGTGCAAAATGTGTAAGTGTGTGAGTGTTAAGTCCTATGTGGTGTTGTGATTGAGAGCTCGTATAGCCTGCGGGAAGAACCTCCTCCTCAGTCTCTCAGTGTTGGCCTACAGGGAGCGGAAGCGCTTTCCTGACCGCAACAGAGAGAACAGTCCATTGTTGGGATGGACTTTCTTTTCAGCTAATTTTCAAGTTGCTGAAAAGTTGCTGTAATAACAGCGCTTATCCAAACTACGCAGCAAGCAGCCTGAGATCAACATCTTCAACAGAATTTACAATTTATTACGAATTTCTCCCTGCTGAACCAAATGTAGGATTTTTACAGGCCCGTCAATGTGTGAGTAGAACAGTCAGGAGACATGACGTTCACATTTTATTGTATATGCTACACACATGATCATTTGTTTTATTTTACAACAGAGAAAACAACTTTTAATTAATTAAATGAACATGATAAAATTGCGAGATTTAAAAAGTACCTCAAAGTCATCCCTGTGAGTGCAGAGAAGCAGCGGGGCTCTGCAGCAGGTCACGTAGGCCACCACAGCCATCAGGAGGAATGAAGGATGGTTGGAGAAAACATTATCAAACAGCTTCAGCCATTCGTCTCTGGTCAACACCTCAGAGAATAGGGTTTCCAGCAGGGGCCAAACATACAGCTGAGGCGGGGAAGAAGATTGATTACACATTTATTCACTGGGCAGAAGCTCTTATTTAAAAGTTCTAGTTTTGGTGATTTGTACTGTTATTTCATATGCATTAACAAACAGCTGATACAATGCACAGTGAAATGAAACATCATTCCTCCAGGACCAGGGCGCTACATAATATAATAAAGAAACACGCAAGACTATGCATAACTAGATGATACTATAACGCAGGACTATAAACGTGTGCAAATAGCTCAACACCAGTCTGGCAGTACACAGTCCTAATGTAAATGAAAGTGGAAATTACATAATAATAATACGATGAGGGCACTGGTGGCTCAGTGGTAGGTATTCCGCCTGCCATGCGAAAGGCTCGTGTTCGATTCCCAGCCAGTGCCCAAACCCTGGATAAAATGTGAGGGTTGCGTCAGGCGTAAAACCTTGTATGTGTGGACCGGATGGTCCGCTATGGCGACCCCTTGCCGGGAGGAACCCGAAAAGACCAACAACATAATAATGCAACGAGTGTGCACATAACATCCTAATTAGCAGCAATCACATAAGTGGTCAAAAATAATCATTGTGAAAAAGTAAAAAACTGCAAACAGAGTGGAGTTGAATGGTGTTCAGTTGAATGTTCTGTATACAGGTGAAGTCGGAAGTTCACACACACTTTGAAACGCATTGAAGCTCATTTTTTAACCACTCAAGCCTACTAACACAGTTGTGGCAAAATAGCTTAAGGACAACAAAGACGAGGTATTGGAGTGGCCTTCACAAAGCCCTGACCACAATCCAATAGAGCTGAAAATGTGTGTGTGTGAGCAAAAACGCCTACAAACATGACTCACCAGATCTGTCAGGAGGAAAGGGCTAAAATTCCAGCAACTTATTGTAAGAAGCTTGGGGAAGGCTTAACAAACTATTTTTTCCCTCCACAAGTTAAACAATATAAAGGCAATATTACTGAATACACACTGAACATATGTAAACTTCTGTGGCGCTGGGAATGTGATGAAAGAAATAAAATCAGAAATAAATCTTGACATTTGACATTCTTAAAACAAAGCAGTGATTTACCCAAGAAAGGCAATGTTTACAAGGATTAAACATCAGACGTTGTGAAAACTGAGTTTAAATGTATTAAGGCTAAAGTAAACTTCAACTTGTAAACTTCTGGTTTCAATTGTGTGTGTGTGTGTGTGTGTGTGTGTGTGTGTGTGTGTGTGTGTATGGTGTGTAGACAATGAGGGCAGAACCTTAGGAATACTGACGCAGAATCTTAATTCAATCTCAGGTCTACAGATAATTTGATATTATTTTGATTCATAAGGCAATGACTTCAATCTGCTTCAATATAGCACGATACATTTACATTTAGGACCTCAGATCAATATGTGACCATTTGTCATAGACAAATGACCTTATTGACAAAGTTGTTTTAAATGTAGTTTGTTCTTTTTCAATAATAACAACTGATTTATAATCAATTTATAATAATTGCATGACGTCATTTGAATTGTTGCTTTTTACATAAAGACATTGATCCAAATCATTAGATCGTTACACCTCTACCTATAGGGGCACAGCTGAGGCTGAGCACACAAATCCGACACATCCTGTTAATTTCCAATTTAAATTTGCCAGTTTTAAAGCAAACATCGTTCCATGTTCACAGTCAAACACCATGTAGTTACTGCAAAAGAAACATCTACCTGTTGGCTCACATACCTGGGAAGTGACGCCACAATTGACAAAATGGTGCAGCAGCTCTTTATCATCATGAGCCAATACGTTCTCTACCATACTCAGAATGTTGAGCGGGGGGTTGGGGAAATACTCGAACCAATGCTGGCACCAGTTCACTGAAAATGGTTCAAAAAAAAAATTTAAGTATTAAAAATGAAATCCTACAGCTGTAGCATGTGTATTATATTGTACTACTTATACAACACTCTTAGTTGTGTGTACCGATGACCGTCGCGACAACTTCAAAGCAGATCAAAGGATTGTTCTGAAAGAGCTTGACAAAAGGAAACGCCAGCAGCGGGAGATACTCTGCTTCCCCAAAGATGGCTGACCAGTGAGCCAGAGCAGACAGGACCCTGCAGGGGTGTGTAAGAAGGAGGTTACAAGATATATTTGCATGCAAATATACAAATATGATTCATTGTTTTGTTTATTCAAATCATCCTCTAATGTCTACATCCTGAAGACATACTGTAAAACAAGTCAAACACATACAGTAATTGATAAACTTTCCATGTTATTATTTACTCAGAAAAATACCATTTATTTTTTATTTCGTGTTTAATTATTGTACTAATGTAGTTAGACTAAGTTTTATAATTCGCACACAACTGAATAGCATAAAAGTTACGTTATTAATTAATTATTATGACCTCTGTAGTCCTCTCTGTAGTTTATGATTCTTGATGGGGTAGCGCTCTTGCAGACACAGATAAGCAGAGTGCAGGCCTTTATCTGTTAGACTGCTGAATACAGCATGATTTTCAGGAAGTTGCAGCAGAGAACGCCAAATGAACATCCTAAAATAATCATGCCACAAACACATACAAACACACAGATCAGGAAACAGAAAACACAACAAAATAAAAAACTAGCAACACATGAAGACGGTTAGTTCATGTAAAACGATTACCTGTACTTAGCTGGATATTCTCCAAATGATCGGAGTAATGCCTGAAGTCGCTTCTTATTAAGGCCACCCGGCAAATCATTCTGGATGAGCAAAAAAAAAAAAAAAAAGGATTATAATTTATTGAGGATTATATAAAAGATTTGCAAAGTTGTTGAGTAAAAAAACTACGCATTTTTCCCAACATTTTGTCAGTCAGGTCAATAAATTATAGAATAGAATAAAACAGAGTAGGATAGAATAGAGAAATACTGAACAGAATTAAATAGAAGAGAGTACAACTGAGTAGAAAGGAATAGGGGAGTAAATAGAAGAATACACTAGAACAGAACAGAGCAGAAGAAAATCAAGTAGGATATAAATGAATAGCGTACAACAGAGTATAGCAGAATAGTTGAGCAGAATAGACTAGACTAGACTAAAATAAAATTTAACAGAATAGAACAGAGCACACCAGGGTACAAGAGGGTAGGGTAGCTCAGGTGGCTAAGGTTCTAGGTTGTTAGTTTGGGGATCGGAGGATCCAGGTTCACGCCCTGCCATCAGTGGGTTGCCACACTCCATAATACCCAGCCATTGCATGCAGTGCCGGTCCCAAGACCAGATCAAATGAGAGGGTTGTGTTAGGAAGGGTATCTGGCGTAAAACCTGTGCCAAAGTTGTGTGTGGATCGGATGGTCCGTTGTGGCGACCCCTTGGCGGGAGCAGCCAAAAGAAAGTTTAGGGTAGGGGAGAGCAGAGAAGGGCAGAACGCAGTAAAGGAAAATAAAATAGAATAGAGAATAAAATGATATATATATATATATATATAGCGCCCTCGACGATTATTGACACCCATGGTTAAAATGTGTTCTTACGCTTATAATAATTTTTCATTTTTTAAAAATACTGTGAAACCTCGTATTGCAAGTAACACGGTTTGCGAGTGTTCCGCAAGACCAGCAAAGATTTGTAATAAATTTTGACTTGGAAAACAAACAAGTCTTGGTTTACAAGTACCAAGTATCATGTATCACACATGCACGCCTAGCGTCACGTGATCACAACTGAACCAACGGTTTTTAGAGGTAGAGAGATTTCTTGTTTATTTTTCCAATAAAACAGTGTTTCCGTTGTGTGCGAAGAGTGGAGGAAGGGTAATTGCGTAAGACGAGAAGGGGTAGAGGGGAGCTTACTTTAGATTCACACACACGCACAAACAGCGCCTGCGTGCAAACGGAAACACTTATCTGTCAGGATTTATTTGTACTTTTTTTTTAAGGTAATATAATATTTTGTGTTAATTATTTTTATGTATTTTTTTTTTTGGGCTGTGGAACGAATAATTTGGGTTTCCATTAATTCTTTTGAGAAAATTTAATTTGGAATACGAGCCTGCTTCCGGAACGAATTATGCTCATAATCCAAGGTTCCACTGTAGAACCCCAATGCAGAAAGCAGAAAACTGTAGTGCAAAAACCTTTAACTGAAGTACAATTATTCAGTGAAAAAAAAAATCCCACATATAATATACTGTATTTTACAAGAAATTTTTTTTTTTTTTACATGAAATCATGTGTGCCACAATTTTTGGCACCCCTGATGTTAATACTTCGTACAAACTTTTTGTCAACTCCTCCAACAACATTTCACAAAATTGGAGAATACAACAGATAGAGGGATCTTTGACCATTCCTCTTTGCATAATCTTTCTACATCATTCAGAGTCCTGGGTCCTTTCTTATGCACTCTCTTCCTCAGCTAGCTTAAAAAAAACTACAGTAAAAATTAGAAAAATGCTTCAATTACATTTATTTTATCACAATCATTAGGAGTGCAAATAACTGTGGAACAGGTAATTTTATAAAAAACAAATATATATATATATATATATTTTTTTTTTTTTTATTATTATTTATTTATTTATTTTTTTTTAGTAGATTTTTAGTAGATTTCTTTTAATTCACTTGAGTTAAAGGTTAGATTTCAATGTGAGATTATGAGATTATGCTTCTGCAATAAAACTGATTTATTAGAACAGATCTTAACCAGGGATGCCAATAATTCCCATCATATCATTTCATATCATAGAATATAAAATAGGGTAGGGTAAAACAGAAAGTAGCGTAGACAAGAACAGAGCAGAATAGAAGCATAGAAGTTCATCAGAGTAAAACAGTAGGGTTAAAAAGAGGAAAACAGAATAGATCAGAATTGAACATAACCTCTTTGTTCTCCAGTGTGGAAACAGCCGGGGGACGCAAAGTTTTGGTGCAACCTTTGCGAGCAGATGTTTTGGCCAGACGCATTACAGATCCCACATGGACCTTCATCTTTAAGCAGGAAGTGTCAGCTTTCTTTCCAGCAGTTACCATTTTAACCAAGGATTGAGGAGGCTACACAGACAGACAGGCAGGCAGGCAGACAGACAGACAGACAGACAGACAGGCAGATGTACTTGAACATGCCTAACAGAGCAGCAGTTATTCATATAGCCAATGACTGCAATATGTAGAATTTTACCAGGTTTTAACCTTCACACAGTTATGATTCTTCTCTACCTTGTTGATTTCCTGAGTGAGAGCCTGCACATTGTACACTCTCAGAGCACCACAGTCCATCACCGCTACAACGTGGCGGCCCTTAGGACAAACAGCAGCCAAGTTTATTGCGTCATCTTGAGAGCCGATTTCAAAGAGCTGCTTGCAGGTATGAATGTTGATAAAGCGCATGAGGCCGTCCTGGCTCAAAACACCCAGGATCTGAAACACAAAGATGCAGGAGGAGGTAATTTAATAAAACAATCTTTTAGAAACACGAAACTCAACACAATAAAATACACAATTTTAGAAACAATTGTACAATAAAGAATTACAGAAGGAGGTAGAATACAACACTAATTATTATAAGAAAAATAGCCATTCCCATTTACATGAAAATGTCTTTTCAACCTGTTCTGAAGCAATATTTAAGCATGAAAACATTTCACCTGGCTGGATCCTCCATCAAAAGTGTCTGGCAGGAAATCAAGGTGCCTCACAGTGCGCACTTCAGGTGGCATCTGCAGTATTCTAAAGAGCTGTTGACCATCCAAACTCCACAAATGAACAAGGTTTGAACGCCCAGCTGCGGCCAGGATCTTTCCATCTCTGTAGATAAAGACGTATCGCATTTAAAATTTATCAGTCAAGAGTTATGTATTAGTGTTACTCTTTGAACTACGATTGTGTTAATGGAATATACATTTCTCTCCTTTGAGCGGTACCAAGACTGATGTCAGGGAACATTGTGAACCTCCTGGCTTTCTTCTCTGCGTAGTGTAATGCTGCATAAGCGATGTTGCATCTTAATACCCATTACTCCCAATACCTGATTCAGTGAATGTCCTCCCCTGAATATGGTAGAGTTTTACCCAAGAACTATTGCAGTTATTAAAAAGACATGTGGAGTGTTATTCACAAGCAGCTCAATCTAAGCATCCTTTCAACGTGTTTCCTACTGTTTGATTTTATAGGATAAAGATTTTTATACCACAGTGCAGTTCAAAGCTCAAATGTGAATGGCCAAAAGATGTGCATTATTTTCATACAACAGCACAAGTAGCTCCATGTGGAGGCTGGTGATGGAATAACTTGCGTACTGTATATATTGCTATAATATATGAAAAACAGGAACTAACTTGCTACTCTAATGTTCCGCAATTGCCATTTATTAATAAATTAGGCATTATCATTGGAAAATAATAGTGTCATCCACAGAATAATACACTCCAGTGTTTTATACAAAAATATTGCACTCTGGGGCAAGCTGCTTTCAGGTATGATATTTCATTCCATTTTTAATGTCTTTTCCTGTGACTGGTCGAGCAAAACGTTTAGATCTGCAAATCTGCAAATTAAATGTTTATTTTTGAAAATATTAATTCTCCTACAGTGTGACTGCAAATGCCTTGTAGTGTATCCGGGGTCCATCCTGTGGAACTGGTAGCTGATATTTGCAAAACAGCGTGTCACTTTCCCAGGCAAAGATGGAGTCGTCAGTAAAACAGCTCAGAATGGTGTTACCCAGAGGAAGAAAAAACACCTAAACAATCAACAACACAACAGTCAGTAATAAACAACACCACCAAACAAAAAGAAGATAAAACAATATGCATTGTGTACATCATATGGTGTACAGGAAGGCATACTGACTGACAATTATGGGCTAAATTAACGTTGAAAAAAAAAACCTGTAATCATTTATATAAGGAAGACATTTATCTAGCATTTTTGGAAGGAGTCTCCAGTGTCAGTGCTTTATAACAGTCACCAGTAAAGCTGTAACCAAGTTGTCACCTAAATAATGGGCTTTACGAATAAGCAACTTTAAGGGAAAAACTTTATAGCCGTTGTCATATAGCTTTATATGACAAAATGGCATTCCACAACCTTAAATATAACTATACATTAATAAAGTATATTTTAATAAATGATTTGTTAGCACTAGGACATGGTTATGGTATAAAAGATGTAAAACACCTTTTAATAAAACATGCCAATTTCAATATAAACCACTTTGGGATAGTAACAGTAGCACAAGGTAATTGTGCTGCATATTAGTTTACATTCTTTTTGGGAGACAAGTTCTGCTGCAAGTTGGAAAAATTACATTTGCCATTTTGTTCCACTTCAGTGAAAATTTGGAAATTAAAGGTCCCACATTTTACTATGTCTTTAACTACTTAAAATACCTCCTCGAGCGTTTATATTAATACTCCAGCTAAAATACTCCTCACATAATGCGTTTTTTCTTACAACTCCTCTTCTGCTAGTGCTGTTTCGGGGTTGACAAGAATGAGCTACTGCCGAGCCACAACCCTTCAGAGAACAGGAGAGTTGAGCAGAGCTAGACGGAGCTGAGCAACAAGCTCAACAAGGATAAATTTTTTTACAAGGTATTATATTCAAACCAAGAACTTCTAGGACTAGAATTTTGCATAAATCCAAAAATCTGTGCTCATACCTTTTGTATTCCCACAGAATGGCGCACGTTGAGTTTCCTCTTCCTCTGAAAAGTGTCCAAGTCCCAGAGCTGAGCCGTGTCCGAGGAGGTGCTGATGGCATATCGCCCCGAACCATGGACTGACAGAGAAGACACGGCACCCTCGTGACCCCTCATCCAGCTCACCAACTGTTTGGTCTCTGAGCCACAGAGAAAGAATTACATCTACTAAAAGTCATCACCGAATACATGGACAAACAACAGCTGCCATCAACAGAGGATACCACAGCAACCACCGCAGAAACCACTGCAGCAATATCCACAGCTTTGTACAGAATGTTTTTCAGACAAAAATACAAACCGGTGTTCTACACAGTATCAGATCCCTATGTAACTGTTCCACTTAAAGATCTGAAAACTGCCTGGATTTTTATGCTCTTGTTTTATTATCGTTAATGTGTTTATAGTTGCTATATGCCAAGGAGTTGAAGAGGACATGGAGAGTGTTCCTGTACTGCAATAAGCCATGATTTACAGTAGCTTCTGCTTTGATGGGCTGTAACCAAGTTATCACCAAAATAATGGGCTTTACGAATAAGCAACTTTTTGAGGGAAAGACAAGGGTAAGGGAAAAACTTAATTTAGCTGTTTATTTGAAAGCGGTGAAAATATACCTTTGTCATAGCACTTGATGGAATAATCAGAAAGGGCAACCAGGTACTCTGTAGTTCTGCGCAGGTTGAAAGCCAGGGCTGTGCATGCTTGTCCTGTCTTCTGGACCAGCTTAAACCTGTTAAATAACAGTCTGGACCATGAGATGGGTGCCACCAAAGTTATCAATATCGTTTTAATTAATTCACCATTTTTGCTTTAAATGTACATACCTGTTTCTGATAATATCAAACAGATAGATATTCCCATGATGATCACCGGCAAGAAATGCCTCTCCAGTAGTGTCAAAAGCCACGTGGAGGAAACGAACTGTCTTGCTTTGGTAGCCAGCTGCACTGCGGATTATGGTCAGCAGGATCCTGGTGGTAGGAACAAAAGTGAAAAAACATTTACAGTTATTAAAAGACAATTATTATCCTGTACAATTACAAATTAGAAAAAATTTTTTTAATGTCCTGCGTAGGGGTGGGCGATATAACCAAAATCTTCTATCACGGTAGAAGCAATTTTCTACCTCGATAACGATATATAT
>JAQMYG010000033.1:6385375-6396911 GCA_030014215.1 Clariallabes teugelsi
GGCCCCTTTGTGGGATCTACTTGAACAATCATGACTCTGTCTTTCTTTTATGTTTTCTTTTACTGAACTGTTTTGCCCTTGGGTGTTTCCATGTTCACTCTTATATTAACAGATTATTGTTCGTGTTTAAATGTTTGCTGTGGGTGTCGATTGTATATTGATCTGGCTCTGTTTTTTGTTGTTGTTGTTATTAAATATCAATAAAAATATAATAAAAAAATAAAAAATAAAATCCACCTTAGATCCAGAAGTGCCTGCAAACTACAACCCTATTTCTAACATCCCTTTCCTTTCAAAAGGTCTGGAAAAAGTCGTTGCTGCACAGCTTCAGTCTCATCTAAAACAAAATGATTTGTTTGAGAAATTCCAGTATGGTTTCCGCCCCTGCCACAGTGTGGAAACAGCTCTGGTTAGAGTCACGAATGACCTGCTGATGTCGGCCGATGCTGGCTCTCCATCATTTCTCATTCTGTTGGACTTGACTTCGGCCTTTGATACTGTTGATCACAACATTCTTCTGCACAGATTATGTCATACTGTAGATCTCTCTGACTCTGTTTACAACTGGCTCTCATCCTATCTTGCTGGAAGTACGGAGCATGTTGCCCTGGGAGACACTAAATCCGCTAGACATGGTGTTACCTGTGGTGTTCTTCAGGGCTCAGTGCTCGGCCCCATGTTGTTTATATTTATATTTTTTTCACCTCAGGAACATTGCTAAACTGCGTCCAGCACTTACATTTGCAGATGCAGAAAAGTTAGTCCATGCGTTTGTCTCCTCCAGGCTGGACTTCTGCAATGCACTCCTCATTGGGACTTCTGGGAAAAGTCTTCAAAAGCTGAATATATTTAAAACTGCGCTGCTATGATCATGATGCGAGCACGTAAATTTGACCATATTACACCCATCCTTAAGTCTCTTCATTGGCTCCCTGTTTCATTCAGAATTGAATACAAGGTTGCCCTTCTTACCCACCAGTGCATCTATGGGGATGCCCCTCCCTATCTCAAAGAACTTATTACTTCACATACATCTACACGTAACCTCCGAAGACCAAGCTTCATACTATGGGAGATCGGGCTTTTTGTTCAGCGGCACCTAGACTATGGAATGCTCTTCCAGAGTACCTGAAGATGCCACAGACCGTTGATGATTTTAAATCTGGTCTTAAAACTTATCTTTTTATCAGAGCTTTTTGGTTGAAATAATTTGTAGCACTTTGAGATTTGCTTTAAATATAAAGTGCATTAAAAATTAATTTTATTATTATTATTATTTATTAGGCTTACATTTACCCATTATTAGATGGTGAGATTATTTACTGGAGATCTGCATGAGATGAACACACACTCACTCTCATGAACTGTTGCTTACAATACAGGCGGAAACCAACGAACTCATACACACTTGCACGTATAAATGTGTGTAAAACCCAGCACACAATTAGATCTCCGAGTTAAACAACTTTTGCTATTCTTGTCATGGATTCTACTCAACAGGAGGATTTATTTGGGGTTGTTTGCAAAACGCACCCAGTGGAATTTGATATACTCCTCTTAGCAGATTTATACGATTGACACCAAACCAAGCAAGTATGACCTCAAGACATTGAGAATGCAAGATTGCGAAGGAATTTTTGATGTCTCAAACAGTTCAGCTGCGGCAGTGCCTTAAACGTATGGAGAAAGGTGGCTAATAACTTCCTTAGTTATATAAAAACTGTTGACACAAAAAGCTGCCCACAATTACAGTCGGAGAGACGCCTGTGACATGTTCACAGTATGAACTGTTTTGTCACATGATGACACATTTCCCCTTTAAATCCCTGTGCCCACTGTCTTTCTGGGCGGTGATGGCGCAGGTGCTTGGGCCCGATCATCGTTGCTTTGCATTTATATTTATTATTATTATTATTATTGTTGTTGTTATTGATTATGTTGATTTATAAGAGCTGTATGAACTCAAACATGAATCTGTTCCTAACTCTACAACAAACTGTGCCACTGGTTATTATATACACTAAAACCCTGTGTTGCCTTTCAAATGAGTTCAGGTGTCGTAGCAAACAAACAAACAAACAAAAACAGTGATTTGTAAACATTAGCTATTCATTAGCCTTAGACTCACCCATTATTAGATGGCACAGGTTTGCGGTGCCATAGTTTACCCTCTTCTTTACTGGAGACCTGTAGAGTCTGCATGATGCTCACACACACACTTACACACACACACTTACACACACACACACACACACACACACTAACAGCCTGTTGCTAACAACACAAGCAAACTTTAACGTTTCTCATTGAGCCTGGAGCATTAAACCAGCCTCAAATTATTTCATTACTGAAAACGCTTTTTTCTTTTAATTATTAACAAATAACAACTTCTTCGTGCAAAGCGCTAAAGTGTACATTCACTCGTATGAACGTTACAGCATAAATAAATGTTAAACCTACGCGCGTAGCTGTCTGTACCGGAAGTGTACACCGGATGTTGGTTTTTCAATCCCATCCTGTTCCCTAGTCCCTGTGTAAGTGCACTACGCACGCTGTGAAACGATGACTAATGCGCCCTACCTAGTGCACTATGTAATTGAGAGGGAGTCATTTGAGATACGAGTCTAAAGCGAGGATTTGGCCACTGGATTAAGCATATATTAACACCATGTCCTTTTAGTGCCTGTACACACATGTATACACATTATTGTACCTGTGGTGGCTTAGTGCTTAGCACTGTCGCCGTGCTCCTCCAGGGTCTGGGTTTGATTCCCGCCTCAGGGTCTGTGTGCATGGAGTTTGCATGTGCTTGGTGGGTTTCCTCCGGGTGCTCCGGTTTCCTCCCATAGTCCAAAGGCATGCAGGTTAGGTTAACCGCCATTCCCCAATTGCCTGTAGTGTGTGTGTGTGTGTGTGTGTGTGCCCTGCGATGGACTGGCACCCTGTCTAAGGTGTACCCTGCCTCATGCCCTAACCCTCCTGGAAAAGGCTCCAGGCCCCCTGTGACCCTGTATACAGCATAAAATGGTGTACACGATGAGTGAGTGATAATAGTGTAACAACATAATAATAAAAAAACACAACCCACTTTGAAAAAAACTGCCATATACTGTATATAGTGCTCAGCTAGTTCTCCCCAAAATATGAAAGTGCTTAAACAACATAATGTTTTAAAATATATTTATTATATTCTTATACAGTATTATTACAAGTACACTTAAACAAGGTTCACAACCCCTAATAAATAACATGCATATAAATATATAAATTCATCATAGGTGAAACAAAAGGACAAAGAGTTAAAGCATAGCTTAACAAGATATAAAAAAGTTGGTTTGTTACAACAAAATAAAAAATAGGAAGAGTAAAATAAAATTAAATACTAAGGTCCGGACAGCAGCATTTGAACTTTGGGATGAGATCACATTAATGTGTACATCTTCTTAACCATGACTGGTTTTAAACTAAGTGCTTGTGTAAAGCATCACCTGAGTTTCTTTGCATATGACAAGTTTTTTAGGATGCCACCAAACGTGCGTGTGTATATACAATATACACACACATACATATATATATTTAATATTCCGTTTGTGGTCTCCACCTTGACCATCTTGTCCTCTTTACTCCTCCAAGTCCTCAGGTACACTATCCGTTTCCTCCTCATCCGAGTTTAGACTGCTCTCAACGTTCATGTAGTTGTTGTCCCCTATGATGACAAACTCAACATTTGAGCTCTCCACCTGAACATTAGGAGCCTCTCTGGATTCTGGTGTTTCCCTTTGTTGATGACTTCTCTGTGTTTGCTCTACTCCATCTATAAAAAAAAAACATCACATGGTGACAAATCCAGAAATAATGAAATGTTAAACTGCACTGAGGAAGTGATCTAATGATTACGAGTATTGAAGAGTAACATTTAGTGCTAAGAACAGTTTTTAGGTCTCTCTTGGATTAGGACACCACAGTGGCAAACAGTACTGTATGCTATACTAGTAAACTTCTGCAATTTATTTGTGCAGCACTTACCGATAATGACATCAGTCTGAGATTGTAGACAGCACAAGCTGTTGTTGTTTCCGATAATACAGTTGTTCAGTGAGGCATTGTTAATGTTAATGACACATACGGGAACAGTTCCACTTGGCTCTGTTAATAATTGGGACAAAAAATAGAATAAAGCATTTGAAACTTAGATATTCAGGTCATGGGTTGAAAGAAAGGACATAATTAATTAATCCACACATAAACATGCTTTGCAGCCTCCTACACTAAAAGTGTAGACCACAGTCTTTAAACAGAATAACTGCTGTGACAACTTTTTTTGTTGTCGTTGTGAAATTAGTTGAATTTATGTATAAAACACCCACAGCACAGTATATATGCCTCATGTATGCACACACTTTTACTGTACTGTATTTCACTTCACATGCATTTTTGCAAAAAGGAAAACAGCACTGAAGCATACCTGAAAGAGATTTCTCCACATGATGGTGAGCCTCATCAGAAACTTTCACTGCAGGGACAGACAAACAGTTTAGAAACACTCTTTGTATATTTACATATAAATGTTTACATATACCTCTCACACTCCCATTTGCCCTGACTTACCCAAGCCTCGAGTGACGGTCTGAAAGAGTGAGGTGTTGCATGCTTTCAGGCACTGGAAGAAGAGCAGACATGCCGTGCGGCCCTTGCGCAGGAGCGTCTGCAGGAGACACACAGCTTGCTGAAGCTCGGTGTTCTTGGAATGGATCACTTGCACCTCGTAGTCAGTGAGTGCACGTGAGCGACACAGGCAATCAGAAATCTGCTGCACCATGCTGGACGGCATGCGTTTGCTCAGGTTGCTCAGCTCACGCTGAAGTAGCTTATCTATTCAAACAGATAAAGAAAGGGATAGATGCTTTATAGGGAATAGAGGGAATCTTAAATTATAAAAAAATTTTTTTTTAAAGATCTTAAACTGAAAGACTAATGGAGAGAACACAAGCGATATGAAAAGGACAAAAAGCATCATCAATGGGCCGGATATGCCAACTGTGCCGCTATCATAGATTGATAACTATCATCTGCAAGTATGGATCAATTCAGAAAAAGCAGTATATCTTCATCTGAACAGGCACTCATTTTTTTATGTGCATCATGATAAGTCAAAAATATAAACTGATTAGCCATGAAATTATAACCACCCACCTAATATTGAGTAGGGTCCCCCCCCCCTTTGCCATCAAAACAATAATGACCTGTGTGCTCTGACACATTTTTCTGGAACCAGGATTAAACGTAATAATCTTGCAGACCAGGAACATCCCACAAGACCTGCAGTTTTGGAGTTGCTCTGACCTGGTTGTCTATCCATTACAATTTGTCCCTTCTCACAGTAGCTACATTTTCAATATCTCAATACAATGGTGGCTGGAAGTGGGCGGGATATATTAGGCAGCAAGTGAAACCTTTTTCCTGAAGATGAAGTTTCCTGTTGGAAGCAGAAAAAATGGGCAAGCATAAGGATTTAAGTGATTTTGACAAGGGATAAATTGTGATGGCTAGAGGACCAAGTCAGAGCAAGTCCAAAACTGCAGGTCTTGTGGCACGTTCCTGGTCTGCAGTGGTCAGGATATCCCAAAAGTGATCCAAGGAAGGAAAACGGGTGAACCGGCGACAGGGTCATGGGTGCCCAAGGTTTCCTGATGCACATAGAGAATGAAGTCTGGCCCGTGTAGTCCGATCCAATAGAAGCGCTAATGTAGATCAAATATATATATGACTGTGTGTGTGTGTGTGTGTGTGTGTGTATACATACTGTATACACTGTGTATCTGTTACCAAAACATCAGGTGCAGCTTATGAGGTTTTATTCCAGTTCTGTCCAGCCTTATATTAATATTTAACTGAAGTTTCTAGAAATTATATCCAAATCAAACATTGTGCATTCACATTCACCATGAGTCACCTGGTGTACACGCGCATCTGTTTATTGTTTACATATGTCCTCGTGAGGGACTCTTAATCTTAATTTAAATCCTAAACCAAAATGCTACAATCTACATACATACATACATACATACATACATAAAGTACATACCACATATACATAAAGTACATACATGTAGAGATAGAGCGTTTTCCCTATTATTTCCGTCTAAACTCAACTCACTTCCTTGTTCTCAAATCCCCCTTTAGTTATTATTTAAAAAACAAAATAGCCAATTTTGACTCGTATAAGTATAAAAACCTACCGGGAGATACTACAGTCATGCTGCGGTTTGATGTGACGCCGTTCATCCAGGTTAAACCACAAACACTGACCCTTCCTCCTTCCTCCTTCCACACATCAGCTCCGACTGATCGACCAACTGAAACCGATACGGACTTCCTACGGTATACATGCACTGGACTGCGCATGCGCGTCGAGCTGTGGTTTCCCGCGGAGAATTTCCCAGGATGAGATCATCTTTATTTCTTCTAACCAGCTGATTTATTCTGCTGCTGTACTTACACGTTTTCTTAATAGCACGCATATACAGTATATACTTCATAAAGGCATTCGAGCCTTTCTTTGTTGATAAAGTTGATCAATCTAAATATCGTCTAAATCTAATTCTTTAACTTTTGCGAATTTGAGTTTGATACGCTGTTCTTCAAAGCTGCCGGCTCTGACGCAATGAGCTTCAAATTTATCATGTTCAAAACAATTATCTGTGGAAGAGTCAACTATAAGCGGTTTTTACTTTTTTATTCCACTTAGAGAGATATATAATATTTGTGTAATCTGGTTGAAATCAACTCACATTTACAGCTGTGTAAAGGCCAATTAAGGGATCAAGGGATAATTAAAATATTGCTGAAAAGATCAACAATATGATACACATCACTCACTGATTCATCTTGTATACAGGGTCACAGGGGGTCTGGAGACTATTTTAGGACACTTGAGGGAGGGTACACCGAGAACAGGGTGCCAATCCATCGGAGGGCACACACACACACACACACACACACACACACATACAACGGGCAATTTGGGAACATTAATTAACCTAATCTGCATGTCTTTGGACTGTAGGAGGGAACCCACCAAGCACAGGAGGAACATGCAAACTCCATGCACACAGAACCTGAAGCGTAAATCGAACCCGGACCCTGGCAGTGCAAGGCGACCATGCTGTTAGTTATACACCACCAGGGAAATATATGTGATTATTTACAGTAACATTAAAATATTTGCATGGGGTTTAATCGTGTAGCACTTATATTTATAAAAGCAGTCAAGGGCTAACAAGCATTAATAAGACATTTATTATTTGTTATTTTCTTGTGCCTTATCTCTAAGCTTTGGCAATGCAAATGTAAATATTTGTCATGCCAATAATGCACCTTTGAATCTTGAATCTTGAGAGAGAGAGAGAGAGATTCTCAATCATACATGCTGCACAATCCCACTTTATATTCTGTATATTGTGCAGCATGTATGATTGAGAACTATTATTATTATTATTATTATTATTATTATTATTGCTAGTAGTAGTACCACTGCCAGCTTTGCTTCATTTTCAGTCATTTTCATCACTAGTGTCAATTTATTTTTTATGTTTTATGTCTTTCCAAATCTTTTCTGATGTTTTATTTTGTGACTTGATTCTGAGTCTTGGAAATGTAAATGTCCATATATGTCATGCCAATAAAGCACCCTTTAAATCATTGATCCTCTCTCTCTAACCTTTAGGATCAGTGGACGATCCTATAATTTAGAATATTGTGATTTTCCTCTTTTTCTCTTACAATATTGTGATTTTTCTCTTACATGGGGAATCAGGGGTAGGGAGGTCAGGGGTAGCAAAGTGGTTAACTGTAGTGGAAGATGTACAGTATTTGGGAGCTCCCAGGTTCAAAACCCATGACTACCAAGTTGTAACTTTTGGGCAGTTGAGCATAGCCCTTAACCCTCAACTGCTCAGATGTTAAATGAGATTGCTCTGGATAAGGGTGTCTGCCATGTAATGCACAAGGTTAGGCATTTTCTTTTCAGCGGCCCTGGAGCAGACAATGTTAAGAGCCTTGCTCAAGGGCTCAACAGAGGCATCCTAGTGGAGTTGGGGATCGAACTGCTAACTTTCAATCAGTAATAAATAATTTTACTGCCCTGAGGGGTGTCATAGTGGGGTGGTGGATTGACTGACTATCCAGGACCCCAATGACAGGAGGGCCCTTGTAATTCTGCAATGGATATGGATGAAGAAAGAAAGGGCCCCAATGAGTCCTCTAATGTATAGGGCCCAGAGTTCTATCCTGTGCCAGCGCCGCCCGATATGGAGCTCCTGGAGGGCACGTAGGTGATTTGGCTGGTGTGTAAGGTAGGCATTATTTCATTTTTGTTTGTTTGTTTGTTTGTTTGGCCCTTAACCCTCAATTGCTCAGATGTAAAAATGAGATAGAATGTCACTCTGGATAAGGGTGGCTTCCAAAAAAACAAAACAAAAAAAAAAACCTTAAAACCAGCGCATAAAACATAAATAAAGCCTAAATTGGAAATAATCTCAGAGTTGTGTTTGCGCAAACACTGTGTTTGCGTTAAACACTGAAATAGTTGACGCAGGATCCAGGCGCAGCACGGCGCTATTTTGTATGCGCATTTTCGACGCATAAATGATCTTCAAAAGGCCGCGAAGTACGATGTGGCTGAAGGCGAGCTGCCATTGGCCGGTGTCCCGGCTTGTGGGCGGGCTCTGCTACACGGAAGTCGCTGCAGGGTGCTGTTGTGATGCTACCGGCAGAAGAAAAGAAAAAAAAACAGCAGATAATTTTATTTCAATGTTTTTCTTTTTATAGTCACTGTTTTTGCTTTCGGTGAATTTTATAGCATTGCAGAAATGAAGATTTGGGGCACGGAACATATATTCAGGTAGCACGAGTCCTTTCTGAGCACATGGGCCATTTTTTCTATTCATTTATACAGTATAATTAGTCTTAATTGCAAGAGAAACCTTTCTGTGTAAATAGAAATATAAGACCATAATACGATCATGGTGTGTTTTGCTTTTGATCAGTGTAACTTAGAGACACACAATGGCCAGGCAGAGATTGATTTCGTCACGTATTTGTTCCTTTATTCTGTCAGTTCACTTTGACGTTCTCTAGGAAAGGTTATGATGAGGAAATCAAGACTAAAACTGTCCCTTGTTGTAAGAATACAGAATCAGTTTTTCCCATTTTTTTGTAAGATTGTTGTTAAGTGCTTATGCTTGGTTTAAATATGCAGTTTATATATCAGTTTATTGGGTAAAAAGTCATTGCCTATTAGTTTGCATGCATTAGCAGATAAAGTGAGGCGCACTGCAAAAATAAAGGCCATTGTTAATGTCATGACTTCCTTTAAAGTTGCGTTTGTACTTGCCGTGCTTGGTGGGTTTCCTCCACGTACTCCGGTTTCCTCCCACAGTCCAAAGACATGCAGATTAGGCTAATCGGCGTTCCCAAATTGCCTGTAGTGTGTGTCACCTCCATTGGCACCCTGTCCAGGGTGTACCCCGTCTCATGCCCTGAGTCCCCCACAATTGTGTGTCCACAGGAATTAACCTACAATAACCACACAAAACAACACTAATGTGCCGGTTTCATCTGCTTTTCCTAGCTATCCCTGGGAGACAGTGATCAAAGCAGCAATGAGAAAGTACCCCAATCCCATGAACCCCAGTGTGGTAGGAGTGGATGTCCTGGACAGGAACCTGGACAATCATGGCCGTCTCCACAGTCATCGGCTGCTGAGCACCGAGTGGGGCCTGCCGAGCGTGGTGCGAGCGGTGAGCAGACTTGTCTTTTAAAGGAACCGTTGGAGAGAATCTGTAAGCTAGTAACACTGTGTGACATGCAGTGGGGTTTTACGTTTTCATAAGTATTTAAAACAAAGAAAGTAAGTGTTTGATATCTTAAATATTGAATTTTCAATCTCATTTAATGTAAGATATTGTAAACTGCGTTGTACAAAAGGTCAGATTTTTCTCATGCCTATTGTCTTCTTTAGAAGCGTATGTTCACTCCCTGTGGAGTGAATATACCAATGGATTTAAAAGTTTGCACAAACTTGTTCTGCCAGCTTGAGTGCATGGTGTCACTGAAGCAATAAATACCAAATTCCATGCAAATATTTTCAAGAATCGATTTTTCATTCAGGTTGTTGTCAATGATGTAGTTAGTAACTTTTGTATTCGATTAGAAAAGAAATTAAAAAGAAGCATTTTCACACGAGGTCTCAGACTTGTCCCCACTCTGTGTGTGTGTGTGTGTGTGTGTGTGTGTGTGTGTGTGTGTGTGTGTGTGTGTGTCAATAGTCTTTTAACAATATCTGAGATAACAAAAGGCTATTATCTACCGGAGCTCAAAATTAAACGCTGACATACACTATATTGCCAAAAGTATTCACTTGTCTGCCTTCACATGCATATGAACTTCGGTAACATCCAATTCTTAATCCATAGGGTTTAATTATGATGTTGGCCCACCCTTTGCAGCTATAACAGCTTCAACTCTTTTGGGTGATGATTGCACATCAGTTGGTGTCCATAAAGACACGGATGAGCAAGTTTGGTGTGGAAGATCTTGACTGGCCTGAACTCAACAGGATAGAACACCTTCGGGATGAATTAGAGTGGAGACTGCGGGACAGGCCTTCTCGTCCAACATCAGTGTCTGACCTCACAAATGCGCTTCTGGACGAATGGTCAAAAATTCCCATGAACCTGTTATAGCTGCAAAGGATGGGCTAACATCATATTAAACACTATGGATTAAGAATTGGATGTCGCTCAAGTTTCTATACATCTGGTCTGGTCTTAAATTCATTTAGAATGTGTTCCTTTAAATTAAATCTGCTGTATTTTCACCGGTACATTTTCCTGGCCTTCAATGGCAGCCACAGGCAAAAATCAAGTGGGCTCAGATCTGGGTGTGCCTGAGGTCATCGATTTTTTTCTTTTTCTTTCTATTTTTCCACAGAGGTACAGTACATGACCAACCCAAGAACCTTGAAACTATTGATCGAACCATCCCCTATAAATAGAGACTTCTTTAACACCATGTAAACCAATTCAAACCATTGTCCAGTGACGTGAATAACATTGGTTTTCTTGTTGCATTGGCACATATATAGGGATATAGATCAATGCAGTATATCAAGTGGCACGTAAACAGTTGTTTCTTGTAGTTGGTGTGTTGGAAGCAGGAAAACTGGCAAGTTTAAGGATTTGAGCAACTTTGACAAAGGCCAGATTCAGTGCCTATGCTGACTCGTTTCCATTACTGAAAACGCCTACAGTGGGCATTTGAGCAGCGGAACTGGAGCATGGTGCAATAGAAAAAGGCCTTATGGTCTGATGAATCACTTTCTCTTTTACATGGTATGGATGACTCGGTATCTGTGAGTCATTTAACTGGGGGAAAGATGGCACCAGGTTGCACTATGGCAGTGGTTCTCAACCTTTTTTTGCAGTGGACCGCACTATGTCCAAGTTCAAGTCTCACGGGCCGCATATTATTTACA
>JAQMYG010000033.1:6403077-6414287 GCA_030014215.1 Clariallabes teugelsi
AACTGCTCAGATGTATAATGAGATAAAAAATGTAAGTCGCTCTGGATAAGAGCGTCTGCCAAATGCCTAAATGTAAAATACTGTTGTACTGCTAGAACAGCTGATTGTTGTTTTTGTTGCTTAGTTACTTAATGCCAATGAGTGTGTGAATGTGTGTGTGTGTGTGTGTGTGCCCTGCGATGGATTGGTACCCTGTCCAGGGTGTGTCCTGACTTGTGCACTAAGTCTCTTGGGATAGGCTCCAGGCCCCCGCCGCCCTGAATACAGGATAAAGCGGTGTAGATGATGAGTGAGTGAGTGAGTTACTTAATGCCATGTATTGTTATATAGTTTTGGAAAAAAAAAAGAATTGTTCTAGAACGCGTGTCCAAACTGAAGTCCGAACTTTTGGTTGGTAATGTGTGTACATTAGCTGTGCTCATGACTTCGGAATTGTATAGTTATCGCAAATCGACAAGACGTACTTTAACTGACCAGTGCACTTTAAAATGTGATTGCACACTCATAAGTGCTTTTTAAAAAATGTAAAGCGCCATCTGTTGATTTTTGGAATGGACTAAAATTTTTAAGTGTTACCGTAAAGCGTATGGAATGAAGTTGTTATGATGTGTTATATTACTCATCTTACATCCCCAAAATATTTTTTCGCAAATGCACAGACTTCACAGTTTTATTATATATACAGTGTCTTACAGTCTGTCTGTTTTACTTTATCTGCTGTAGGGCCAAATAGTAAGGTGTGAGCGTGTGATTTGGTCTTCACCAGCGCTGGAACCCCATCTAACTCATCCGAGTTTACACCTACTGTCTATTGTACAGTAAGCGTGAGCTTCTTTTCAATGTTCGAAGCATCGCAGTGGAAATCTCCCAAACCACATAAAACTGCTCTTTTTAAGCTTACATACACTAATTGAAGTCACTGTTGAAGGAAGTATGGAATATTTAGTTTGAATGTTAATATGCACTTCAAATGCTCTCACTACCTCCTTGTAAGAATCTTCGGGTATTCATTAGGATTATTGTGTAAGTTAGTTGTTGTCCTTGTTACATGAAGCATGTTTACTATATTCTTTGTCATTAAGTGTTTTTTTTTTTTTTTTTTACTTTTTGTTTTTGTTTATAAATATTTATTGATGTTAATTCTTAGTAACTTAATAATTCAATTCACCCAAAATGTTTACACATTCTCGTTTGTTTCGTTTTACTTTTGTGTTACTAATGTAGTATCAGATGCAAGGCGTTATATTTATTTTTATTCTAGAATCTTATTGCTCAAAGTTTAAGCTAAAACGAGCTCTAGCGCTATTTATTATTAATTTTTTCTATTTTTTTATTATATACCTGTTTTGCTCGTGTAAGTTCATTATCGATGTTTTCAAAGAATGTATGATGTATTACCTGTATCATCCCACCAGTGCACAATTGACAGTTAAACAGTTATTTTAGAAAAAAAATATATAAAGCATGTCACCATCAGCAAGCATTTTTGTGCAATGAGAAGAACATGCACAGCCTCCTTGTAGCCCATTTGAATAATATGTTCACTGTAAAAAAAATATATATATATTTACTGTGCTTTATGGGAAATTGCAAGAAATAGAAACCAGCCATCAGTGTGATCATTTTAGAACATATTGATGATTACTAGTAGGCCTGTCACAGTTATTCAAACCATTGGGATTGAGACGGTTAAATGTTGTTGCACAGCTCATACATATTTAAAGGACTTGCATTCCTTTTTTTGTAACTTAATCAAGCCAACATAAAATTTTCAGGGCTATATACAGCACTGTGGCCTCGCACCTCGTTGGTTCTATTCCCCCCCTCGGGTTTGTGGAGTTTGCATGCCCTCCCTGTGCGTGGCAGGGTTCCTCAGGGTACTCCGGTTTTTTCCCACAGTCCGAAGATGTGCAGATTAGGTTCATTGGTGTTCCCAAATTGTCCATTGTGTGTGTATGTGTGCGTGCGATGGATTGGCACCCCATCTAAGGGTGTACCCTGAATCAAAGCCCTGAGTCCCCTGGGATAGGCATCATGTGCATTAATTTAAATAACTGCAAGTCAACAGGATAGACATTTAAACTGTTTGTTGCAGTCATTTGTCAGCCAATGTGCTCTAACTGTGACAGGCCTACCATCTAACTGAAGGAGCAACATATTGAAGAACCTCGTATTTGGTGCTAAAATGCATGCTTGAAACTTTTTGCTAAACACTCTTTTCTTAGTGTACTGATGGGACGCACAAATGACATGTCTCCTTGCTGTACTATGTTAAAATAACTCCTGGTTCTGGCGTAGATTGTATTTCTTACTGTTTCTTGTTCGTCGCCATAGTAGATGCAGCATGGTAATAAAACCTAATGGCAGCAAAAATGTTACAAAGAAATATGTATGTATTTGTTTATTAATTTGTTGTACTTTTATATAGGATGTTTTATTTGAAGCAAGGATATCCCAAGGCTCTTAACATCTATGTAAGATAAATCACATGAGGGTCCAGCTGAAAACGGACACAGTTCTCCCAGTATATCACACTGTTAAGGCTACAAATATTTCCACTGTATTTTCATTTGCCATACTGTTGTATCAAAACAACAAGCTTCTGCATGTATTTGTCATGTTCACATTAATGCATAAGTACAGCATCCAGAGGAACCACTGCTAATCACATTTAAACCTTAATAAAAGACTACTAGTCAATTTTAAAATGCATATTACGCTTTATAGGACCTGTGTTACTCTGGCAAAGCAATTTTTCCTTTCACCAACGAATGTACAAATTGAAACTCATTTTGTGCACACGCTCTGTAGAGCTGGAGAAATTGCTTGTGCACAATCACAATTCATTAAGAGATCTCGCTTGCACTGCACTATGTGGCCAAAGGTTTGTGGACACCTCACCTTTACATTAGTATGTGTTTGTTGAACCCTCAATTCCAGATTTATTCCTCGTTTGCTGTTATATTAACCTCCACTTTTGTGGGAAGTCTTGCCACCACATTTTGGAGAGCGGATCTGAGTGGATGTGTGTTCAGGCAGCTACAAGAGCATTAGTGAAATTGAGCATGTAGGGTGAGGAGACCTCGGATGCAGTCAGTATTCCAATTAACTCCAAATGCTTTCAGTGGGGTTGAGTTTCCGGATCGTGAACGTTCACTCCAACCTTTACGAAGCATGTCTATATGGAGCTCACTTTGAGCACATGCACATTGTCATGCTGGAACAGGTTTGGGCTTCTTAGTTCCAGTGAAGGGAAATGAAATCGTAATTGTACAGCATGTAAAGACACTCCAGACATCGGTGTGCTTCTGACTTTGTGGCAAGAGTTTGGGGGAAGAGCCACAGGGGATGTAGGTGTTACAGTAGGCGTGATGGTCAGGTGTCCACATATGATTGGCCTTTATGGTGTATTTTATTTTCAGATATTGCTTCCAACAGTAAAGAATCTGTATTTGTAAATTGTTCCATGATGCATTAAATACTACTGAACCCGTGGCAGCGGTTGCCAAACTTCAATAATTCTTTTGATTGTGTAAAGCTGCTTTGCGACAATGTCAATTGTTAAAAGCGCTAAACATATAAAATTTAATTGAATTTGTTATCCACAGTTTAACCCTTTATTAAATTGGTTTTCAAAAGATTTTTTCAGTGTTTTCATTTTTCTCCATTTTGCATGAAAGCTTAGATTTTGCTGTTAATAAGAACAATAAATTGGACGAGTAATTTCATGATTAGGTTCTACGTATGTTTTATATTCATCCGTCTTTCTTGTTGTTTGTAACGTGCACTGGAGTGTGATTTTTCTTTTGGACGGTTTCTGACATATTTACCATTCTTTGTGATGAAGGGTGCTATAAGTTCTGTAGGGGATTTAGACTGGCTTTTTCTACAGAGTATACAACATGATGACCAGATGAATGGCTCCAAATCCCAAGGAAGGTGTTATAGATCAAACAATTTATTCCTGTTTGTGTTAATAATAAGCTAATTGGTTGAAAGATGAGGATTACTATGAGTATTATCAACTTTATTTGTAATAAGAGGCTGAATTCTGCAAACCCTTTACATAATTAATTGCTTTACAAAACGCTCTTAGTCAAGAATTTACAATTGGCTTGTGACCCAAATTCACATAGTTGCTAAAAATATGCAGATTCCCTGATATTTTTTTTGACTAAGTGTTGTTATTCTTTAGTTGTTAGTTGCTATGGTCTGGGCATTGGTTGGGAATTGAACCAGGACCTTCTGTGTGGCAGGCGAGAAACCTACCACTGAATAAAATGTACCTACTGAACCAATTTGAATAAAATGTACCTACTGATAGTAGACAGACAAGCCCAGTATTTCCATTAGGTTATACTGTACTTAAGTCCACCAGATGGCAGTAAAATAGACAATACACAGCAATAGCAGACCATGGTTTATTTTCAACCATCAGGACCAAAGTGTATTTTGGCTTACTCATGAACTAGTTGCATAACTAAACAAGTGGGATGGTGAATAGAAAAAAATAAAGAAAAGATTTTCCTGGTCAGAATAACACAGTGTGCCACAGAATGAAATAAATAAGCAGATCTTTGGTATCAAATTCATACCATGCATGTGGTAGTAAACATTCAGAAAAAAAAAAAAGTATGCTACAGAAATTAGTGCATAGCTCAGTGGTATGCACACGAGGCAACATGTGAAGATGTCCATTAACAAAAACATTGCTATGTGCATTTACAACATCTGTATTTGTGAAAGATCAGTGAATAATGAAACGGTAAATTACACTATACTTTAGTGTTGTAACAGAAGTTACTTTAGTGTCGACTATAGTCAAGTGTTTTTGCATTTGTGGCGACAAATATGTTTAAACAAACACAATTAAACGTACAGTATAAAAGTGGAAAAAAAGTTCCATAGAAAAGTATTGCACACTAATGAACAGCATGCCATTGCCGTCACCTTCTTTTGGAAATGCAAATATAAAAGTCCAACAAAAGAGTATATACACTGCAACATATTTAAAAAAAAAAAAAAATCCCAAATTATTTAAAGAATTATTGCAGCATGAGGGCAAACTGTAATGCAAATCCACTTGCATCAAGCAAAGTATATTTATCTTCTTTTTGGAAGAAACATTCGCACCCAACAAAATACATAAATACCCATTCCCTGTACATGGAGCTCATTTACATACTGATATTTTACCTTCACAAATCGTACAATAACTCTCTTTTAAATTTATCAAAAGTCCTCACGCCGACTTGCTCTGTTCATACATCACTTTATATACAATATGTACAAACGGTGAAGAACAAGAAAAGTCCTTTTAGAACTTAAAGAGGTTGATGAAGCCTTGTGGAGAAATGGAAATGCTGCAGCTCTCCGGATTGTTGGCGGTGCACGGATGGTTTGTATCCTGTAGAGGATGATAACAGAAAGGAAGCTTTTAGCACTTGGGAAGGTCAAGGGTTATGTGTTCAATCAAAACGGACGCTATAGGTACATATTTTAGCCTCACCTTCCAGAACAGGATGTGGCAATGTGTGCAAAACTGCAGGGTTTCGCTATACTGCTCTTTATGAGGGTAGCACCGGCACAGCTTGAAGTACATCTTTTTCCACTCAAGTTGTCCCATATCTGATACCATGAGTCGCTTGCGAATCTGTAATAAAGCCATATAATAAATAAATATAATATATAAATAAATATTTATCTCATTGCAAACTCCAAAAACACTTGGTATACTGTATCTGTCCAAAAGTATGATATACAGTACACTATAATTACATTTTAGCATTAAAATATTGTACCTGTCGGTCTGTGAAGTGGTACTGGCAGAGGTTTTTCCACAACAGCCGGTCCTCAGTCAGGACGCCGAGATCGGGACACACCTGACCCAGACTGACCAGGTCCCGCCCATCCGAGAGCCGGTGCATGATGTTCAGCTGGAGACTGACAGGCAAGTCCAGGAGAGTCATCCCGGTGTTTGTGGGCTTCGGGTACAAAAAGGACTCATCTTTACAATTCATTAACGTGATCAATTCAGAACATCACCATTCTAGTTTCTTGTGCAGTAAGAGACAGATGGAGAGAAACATTTAATATTTAATGTTAAATATGGAAAAAAAAAAAATGCAAATACTTTTTTGTGTGTGTGTAATAGTAATATGACAGGCTTGATGTTTAAAACAAAAACACACAACAAACTCCATGTTGGTTAATCTTGTCTTACACTGTTTATACGCACTATTTTTAATCCTGTGTATGAAGTAACACACACGCTATAATAAATCACACTACCAATGTGTATATAAACAGAATGAAACCTGGCGTGACACGGATCAACAACTCCAATGCATTAATTATGTTAATGTATTAAAAAGGTTCATTTCATGAGATTCTCTTTTTTCCTCCCTATTGGGTATATTTGCTGTTACCTTCTCCATCTTAAAATACCAGCCAGATTCCAAATAAATAAGTATATAGTGCAAAACTGACCGGAGAAACTTATTCCTTGCCCTTAGATCATTTCCTTTCAAATCAAGACTTGGCACCCTCCTCACAACTATTCACATTTACAATACTCATATGAGGGAAGTCTTAATTCTATGCAGAATAAAGTCTTAATGTGCATTTTTGGCAACATTGAAATGAGGCATATTTGGGGTCAAATCAAGGCAGACCAGGACAGAAATAATATGGCTCAGTAATGATTGTTGCATGGACATTTCTGGTCAGCTGCTGCTGTCTGGGTTTGTTTTCATCTGATTATTCATGCCAATAATATTTTAGAAATGAGACGTTTAGCCACTGTTAGGAAATGCGATTACCCTGATTATCAAGCAAACCTTAAACTCACCCTATTAATCTGAATGTTGTCCAGCTGCTGCTGCCACTGCAGGATGTTTTCCATGCGGTGCACCCAGATATTAATGTTTCCCACCAACACGGACTTGCCCATGTCCTGCACCAGAGTGCACAGTGAGACGTACAGCGTCTGCAGCAGCTCTTTGATGGGCCTCACATTCTGTTGATCTTTCAGAACTAAAACAGAGCAGACACAGGAACAGTTCCAGGATTACAACTGTTTACACGGACGTTGACAAAGACACGGGAATATGATCAAGAATCTGCTTGAGTAGAAAATCAAATCTAAGCAGCTTTAAAAAAAATAAAAATAAAAAAAAAAGGTTTAAAAGGACACGTGGTCTTATTATTATTATTTTTATTTAATATCATACCTGTCAGGTTCTATGTTGGTGCATGTTCATGCAAAAAGGTTCATCATACTCTTATTTACAGGCCTGATCTACAGTACAAGTGCACTTAACAGAACATGCACTTCTGTTTAACTGAGCGACCTCTTGGTTTACAATACTTTTGAGGTTCCTGTTTGCTCTCAAAGCCATGTCATTCTTTCCACTGCAGGTAATTATGAAATTTCCTACAGCTATACTACTGTTTGAAGCCAAAAACTGTGGTAAATAGATAAGTGCCAACAGTTTTATTATATGGATACACAGATTTGCTGCTTGAATTTAATTCCTTAAAAAAAAAAAAATCATAATAATAATAATAATCAACAAGCTGCAAATAGGCAAAAGGAAAAACGGTCTGAGGATTATTGTGATTAGAATATTATATGTACATGTGTATTCTGAGACTGTAGGGAAAATAAAGAAAAATCATTGTGCTGCTGAGAATGTGTGTGTGTGTGTGTGTGTGTGTGTGTGTGTGTGTGTGTTTCTCTCTCCTTACCTTTCTGCACCACTCTTTCCAGAATGTTCATGTAGTTCTTCTGCGCCACTCCACTCAGAGATGGGAGCTGCGACTTGGCAATCAGCTCAAGCAGCTAAAAGGCATAAATTTCAGGAGTCAGACTTGGAGACATTCTGTTCCAACATCACTTTCACAACATTACTCTTCTCGCTTCATCCAGGCTCGAGCAACAACAAACTCCATTCTGAGAAACAGCCAAGCATCCCTCTGCACCTCACACTCACACTCTTTATGGCTCAGTAAGCCCTGTGCTGTTTTGCACCCGTGAAAACATTCAAAGTTTATAAAAGTCATTGGCATAAGTATATAAACAAAAATTAAACCCTTTATTATTTTACATGGATGTACAGTACATGTGTTGTGGTGTTTCAAACTGGCAACCCTCCCAAATCTACTTGGTGGCATTTTAACACAAAGTAGTCAGAGTTGAGACAGCAGTGATTTGTTTCCACAGAGTTTGAATACCAGAGCTGAGTAAGTCAGTCTGCTGGCCATCCAAGAACTGCAGTGCCATGGAGGAACACTGACCCCCTGCCTGACCTGAAATCATGTGAACATCACTAGACGCAGCAAGTCCCACTTGATAAGCCTTTCAAGTGTGTTCATTTCAAGTGTATTCACCGAGACGTGACATTTCTACATCACAAACACAATTAACTTCGTCTCCATAACACAAACACTTCGCACCACCCAATCACTTTCAATTTGTAATAGATACATTCCATACATCCTAATGAGTCACAGGTTATTTTGAATGTTTAGCTTAAGGGTGTGTTTAGCCACAGTCCAAGAGCCGAACACAAATATGTGCCTTGACAAGCATCACAGGATTATCAGGTGAATACTCTGAATGTATATTAAATGTTGTTGTGCTGAGTGTTTTTGGTTGCTCTATTGTCTCAAGGACCTGTTTTTCCATTCCCACCTAAACTCAATCACTGTAGCTTTGAGCTCAACAAAACAACAGGCTACCATCATCACCCAAACACACAATGAGAAATTCAAACATTCAGATTTGTACAAACCTAAAAAAAAAAAAATAAATAAAAATTTATTCAACAGACTGAGAACTGTGGAGTGTTTTTCAATTATAGTTTCATGGCAAACTAGCAATCGGAAATATAAAGGTAAAGGTCTAATGGAGAGGGGGAGGAGGGGTCATTTTCCACTCTGCACTCATGTGGCCATCATTTCTAAGGACATTACCTGTGTGTGACCATGTCAAACGCTTTGGTCTTTGCTTTCAGCCTTTAGCAAAGTTTAACTTACAAAAAAAAAAAAAAAAAAAAAGCCAAATTACCTCCTCATGTTAAACCAGCTTAAAAACTACCTCTTGCATAGGTAGTGTCTTAAATATGGCCAACAACAAGATGACAAGTGTTCAGACCAGATACACACAAACACACTTAAGTACTTATCACTATGACATAACTTGTGCAGAAGAACTCTAGTCAGGAGTGCAGAGATAAGGATAAAAACAGAGCCACACACCAACGCTCACCCCCACCCACTGCTAGATCTCAATGTCTTCAAGTGCCAAACTGACATAATACTTTATTCATGTAATAATAATAATAATCCTAACATTAATTGTTAGTACATCAGTATAGAATATCAGTTTCTATTCAAAATACCAACACCCTTAGAGATCCATGTTCTTTTGCCATAGTATCATATTGTTTAAACGATTTTATACACCTTATCGAATTAAAAACACTTTTATGTTCAATCATTATTATGAATTACATATACATATTTCTTGTTTTAATAATCTGTGCATTGCATTTTATAACACCCTAAGTTAATTATATCATGTTTTTCCCCCCATACAGGAGATCATAAAGAAAGAAATCTTACCCTGACAACGTAATTAAATCGTCTGTTGTCTTTGATGGCACTGCAGAAGTCCAGGCGATTAAAAGCTTCTCCCAATGTGCAGTAGCCATGACGCTGTATAGAACATGAATTTGCAGGGGGGGGAAAAGTATAAGATTATAAAAGGGCTACTGTCTGCTAAAGTTAAGTCTTAAAAATCAATCAATCAATCAGTAAATAAATAAATCTCTTACCTCTTTGGTGCTTCCTTTGTGCACATAGATCCACTTGTCTTTGTGGAAATCTAGAGAAAGAAAAAAAAAAAAAAGGTGCTTTTAATTTTACACAAGAAGCTACAGGATACACAAACACATTACTATTAAAACTATAACATTATGATAATAATTATAACATGAAAATTATAATATTATCATCGTGCTTTGTTGTAACTTACAAGGAACCTTACTGTTGTTGTTCAACAAGTCCTTCTTTCTCTTCTTGGAAGCCACGTCATAGTTAATAGAGAGGAGCAAATTTTCTTTGTTATAGTCCTCCTGACTGTGTTCATGGCTAGAGTGAGAATCATAACAATAACAGAATGAGTCATCAGCAATCATATCTGGCTCAGATACATAACACATACTGTAAAATCTGTACAATGGTGCACAAAAACTAACATACACAGATCACACGGTATACAGTATGTGCAAGATATTACAGTGTGCAATCGCATTTACAAGCTGTCTGTGTTAATATCTCTACTGCTGCTCTGGATATCAGAAATTTCCTTCCGGATCAATAAAGCATCTCTCTTACTTACACACACACACACACACACACACATGGATAGATAGATAGATAGATAGTAGAAGGGTGGAAGGGTGTTGGGTATTGCAATCTGCTGAATATTAAATTATAAAAGATACAAAATAACACTTTTGCAACAGTGTTAAAAATAAAATCTGATTACGTCACGGTAATCAGGCCAAGCATCAGATGAGTATTCATCTACTTATTACTGCTGTGTGTATTAATAGCTGAATGGTGAACACACACATGCACAGCTGTAACACAAAACTCAAGTCTTGTTTTGTTTTTTTTCTCCCTTCTCATCATGTCTCGCACTTTCGATGGCAACTCAGAGAGAGAGAGAGAGACAGACAGAGACACAGACAGACAGAGAGAGAGAGAGAGAGAGACAGAGACACAGACAGACAGACAGAGAGAGAGAGAGAGAGAGAGAGAGAGAGACAGAGACACAGACAGACAGACAGACAGAGAGAGAGAGAGAGAGACAGAGACAGAGAGACAGACAGAGACAGAGACAGACAGACAGGGACAGAGACAAAGAGAGAGAGACAAAGAGAGAGAGACAGAGACAAAGAGACAGAGACAAAGAGACAGAGAGACAGACAGGGACAGAGACAGACAGACAGGGACAGAGACAAAGAGAGAGAGACAAAGAGACAAAGAGACAGAGACAAAGAGACAGAGACAAAGAGACAGAGACAAAGAGACAGAGACAAAGAGACAGACAGGGACAGAGACAGACAGACAGACAGGGACAGAGACAAAGAGAGAGAGACAAAGAGACAAAGAGACAGAGACAAAGAGACAGAGACAAA
>JAQMYG010000033.1:6417668-6435118 GCA_030014215.1 Clariallabes teugelsi
ACACACACACACACACACACACACACACACACACACACACACACACACACACACACACACACATACACACACACCTGTTCATCTCTTTCATCATTCCTCCAGTCTGCTGGATGGTCACACCTGTAACCCAGTTAAGCCACATGACTCCTGGGGTGTAATGTTCTCCCTTGTTTGTTTCCCAAAATAACATGGAAACACCTATAGTCCCAGAACCCTGACAGACATCACCCTCATCCACTTTCTAGAAAAAACTTTAGTACAGTACGTTTGAGATATTTATAGAAAATCCTTTGGTCATATGTTGTGTAAACAGAAATATAATGTGATATGGGGAGATAAAATTGTATTATCGTACAGAGCCTTTTAGCTTTACCTAATTATTTGTGTAAGCCTGCAGATTTCCTGTAAAGAATACTATACATATAGGCTCTACAAATGTAAATAGATCAGATTTCGTGTGAAATGTATGTACAAATTTAGAGGTGCTTTTTTTAATCAAAAGTATTTAAAAAATGTGGTAATTTAGCAGTATATTCAAAATATGTACAGTACATCCACTAGTTTTTGAAAAGTTCCATGCAATAATAATACTTTAAAAAAATCACTTATTGCTCACATGTACCTTACAGCATAGTGAAAAATTTTTTTTTTGCATATCCCAGTGCGGAAGCTGGGGTCAGAGCGGATACAGCGCCCTGGAGCAGATAGGGTTAAGGGTCTTGCTCAAGGGCTCAACAGTGGCAACTTGGCGGTGTTGGGGCTCAAACCCCCGCCCCTCCGATTACTACCCACAGCCTTAACCGTTGGCACCCCATGCCCCAACAATCATTCCGATCAGTGCTAGTTCATTGACCTCTGTGATTTATTGCCTCATGACTGCACATGCTACAGGTAATATTCCTTTGCCTTGTTATACTGGAGCAACAACGTCAAAAATTTTAAATTTGCAAAGAAACTTTTCACATAAGCAAATGCTCCAAATCTTAAACTGTACAAAGTGTAGAAACTCTGGTTTATTACTTATTGAATGCAATAATCACTATATTTTTGTATAGTTGCTTATGTACTGAAATAAAATACAGAAACCCACAAAATTTCCAAAAGAAATCAGAAACTCTCTTTATTTCAAACATGTCAAACATAAGGTACGCTTTGATAGATTTTAAAATCAATATTCTACAAAAAAGTTAAATTTTACACAAAATTGTTTATAAATTGTGAACAATTTTATAAAAATTGCAAAACATTTCAATAAAACAATGAAAGTCGATAGTGCAGAATATAGAATTTGATATAGAGCATCACACAGTGTTTAAAGGAACATTAGAAAGCTTTTCGGAGAATCAGCGAATAGGAGGCTGTAGGAATGATTTTGGATAAAGGTATGTACAGTAGATAATGCAAGTGCTAGACATTAAATGAGTGATAGTTTAACTACGTAGATAGACAATATGTACATACCTATTTACAGTACATTTAAAAGAAACATGGAAAAAGTACCAAGATGTCTTTCCCAATCAGTTTGTAAATGTGAACTATTATTTTAAGCAACAGATATTGCTACATGTCATAACAAGTTGCTGCATGCTTAAATGATGCTGCACTTTTTATTGCATATCTAGAATATCTTATGATCAAGTTCCTTATGTGACTAGAACAGCTGTATGTCATGTTACTCATTAACTGCATACTCCTGTACACTTGGACATTCCTGCATCTTAGTCACTGAAAGCTTTTCAAATATAGACATAGCTTTCTCAGTCGATGACCAGTCTGGGTACACAGTGCTGTATTTCCAGCAGCATTATAATCACATTCATGTGGGAAAAGGCTTATGTGAGACACACACCATCGGAACCGAGCCATGGTCAAAGAGTTTAAATGGCAAAGTGCCTTTTGATGTCCAGACGTCCGTCTCTGGGTCGTAGCAGTCAAAGCTGTCTGAATCCTGGACATCATCGTGGCTGGTAATGTATCGGCCCCCAGTAACGTAGAGTCTGTTGTTGATGACGGTGGCTGAGTGATGCATCCTTCTTTCTTTCATATTGCTACATTTAATAAATCTGTTTGTTTTGATGTCATATGCCACCATTCGTCTTGTATAGCCTGTAAAACGAAATGTTTCTAGATTGAGCAAACAAATCTGGCCTGTTTTAGCAATCTTTCTGCACAGCTAATTAGATTACCTCCAATAATGTAGATTCTGCCATCAATGACAGAAGCAGGGGCACAAGCATTCTTCACCATCCGGTTCTCCATTTTACACCAGAGATTTCGTCCAATGTGGTACACCTATGTGAACATAGGTGCGTCAAACCAATTTTTAAAAGATCTATCATTTAGCATTTAATCTTATAAGACAGCTAATTAAAATCTTGAGAACATTAAAATAGTGACCTCACCTGAATAATTCGTACTGGATTTTGCATGGCATCTTCCCCACCGAAAACATAGATTCTCTGATTATGTGCTGCTACAGCAGGATGCTGAACTGCTTCTGGCATTGGAGCTACAGACTCCCATAGATTGAACATGGTATTGTACCTTTCCACCCCACTGGTGATCTGTCGGTCACTTGTAATGCCACCTAAAACAAAGATGAACTGTAGATAGGAGATGCTCTGATGGCCAAATCGAGCCACAAGCATGGGCTCTGCAACCCTCCACTGATTCATTTTTAAGGAGAGTGTATAAACTGTGGCAGTAGGTACACCACCTCCGCCTGCAGTCATGGTGAGACCTCCCAGAACATACAGAATGCTATGCATACAGACGTAAGAGGCACGGTAGAGTCGTACAGGTAACTTAGCCAGGGATTGCCAGCACTCTGTCTCTTCATCATATAGCAGTGCCTCGCGAGATGTGCGCTCGTTGTTTTTACGCCCGCCAATAACCACTAGAGCTTCTTTACACGCATGACGCCGGGGAGCAGTCCAGAGTGGTTGCAGTTCATTTGGGCAATGGGAACCAGCAGAAAAGAGGAGACGCCTGACCGAGTCGATGATCTCAGTACAAAGGGAGGAGGACTGCACTAATGGGTCATTGGCAATAAACTGAAAGAGGTAGGAAGGATGGATGTATCGTAGCCTCACCTTTCGGAAAAGATCATGGATAGCACCTTGGCGGGCAAAAGGGTCATGATGAATCCAAGCCAGAAGGATCTCGAACACTTGCTCCTCCTTTGCACACAGTTGGTCATCCTCTAAGTAACCAACCACCTCTTTCAGGGAAAGTTCACAGAAGTCCTCAGAAGCCACAACATCAGAGAAGCTTTTGACGGCCATGTCTCGAGCTTTCTGCTGCAAACTGGTGCAGTGCAGAATCTCTGAAAGACGTATCATGCTCAAGCAGTTATCTGGCCTGAGCTGGCCCTGCAAGAAGGTCGAGCAGGCCTCGAAAACCCGCTCATAATGTAACATGGCAGCGGCATGCATCAAAGGAAGGACGGATTCCATGGTAATACTAATGGTCCCTGTGTAGACATAGTCCACAATGCTGTTCAGGACATTATAGGGAATTCCCTGCATATCCACCTGAGCCTGCTGTCTCTCACAAAAGTTGCTGCAGAACATAGCGTGAAAATAGGGGCTGCTGGAGACCAGGACATTGCGGTGGCAGGGGATCTTATTGCCATCTGAACAAAGGACAACATCTGTGAGGATCTGCTGCTTCCGCAAGTTGTTGAGTTGCAAGAGCAGTTTGGAATACAGCTCTTGATCTTTAAAATGTAGGACCTCCATTAATGCACCATCAAAGCTGCCAACAAAAGGAGATGACAAAGTTAACCTCCTTGATTTTGATCATTTTTAGGTCAAACAGCATTCATTTTCTTTATCATGTGGGTAATGGAACAACATTTCATGTGTCTGGGTTACTGTAGTGATGGTCTAATATGGACTTTCATATGCTATCAGTGAATTGTGGTATTATTCAGTTGATAGTGGAGTCAGGACCACGATAAGCAATCATTAAACAACAGATTTACAAGCACAGAAGCTCATTTATTTCTAAGGGTATTGTCAGGTTTATTTTTAATAACTGCTTTATCCTGGTCAGGGTCATGGTGGATCTCCTGTTGAACACATTCTCGATGGGACCATCGCAGGGTACATGCATTCACATTCACACTCGGGGAGAATTTATCTTAGCCAGGCCAGCTACCCAAAATCTGTAGTACTGTAGGTGGCCTGGCTAAGATAAATTCTTCCAGAGTGTGAATGTGAATGCATGTATAGAAATTTCTTAAACTATCACTAAAGTTAAAGATCGAACTGGAGGTTTTGCAATGATTTGTACCCTCTCCGCACAGCTTTTAACATTATTCTTAGCTAAAAGAGTCTTATTATATATGTTATCTATTTAGCATTGAAATCTAAATGGTTATATAATAAATATTTAATTATATATACCATGTGAATGGGACATAAAAATGACACGGTAGCTACAAAGCTCACAAGAATATGAGCATTTTGTAATATCCGGTCATTTCTACATCAGATGTCTTGTGAACAGTGAAAACTGTGAACATTTTATTAATTTTTTTGCATAAAAGATGCAATTTGTCAAATATTTTCTTTTTTAAAACAATATAATACTGTTTACTTATCATGTTACACTTCAGTGATAATCAAATCAGAACACTGCATGCAGCCTGGAGTTTGTATATAATAGCATTAAAAAAGTGGCGTTGAAGACGGGATAGTTACCCTGATCATCCATATCCGATAACTCTACAGTATCTACAAATGTCGCTAGACATGTCAAACATCTTACCTGCTTTCAGCCAGCGTGTAACACATCCTGTCGGTTTCGTACGTGCTTTAGTTTAAGCAAAGTACGGACAAATCGATCACTTGTGTACTCTAAGATCTCTCTGTATGCTTGATGCAATCTAGAATAGTAGCAGATGGATGTTTATAGGATGGATCATGCTGTGTTGTTTGTTGTCTAGCCTTCCTTCCATGAGGCTCTGTGTACATTCCAGTCACCCTAAAAATAGTAATGCCCCTGCCTCTGTCTGAGCTACAGCTACTCTTACTACCATCAGCATGTGACGCCCCCCCCCCTCTGTTTTTTTCCACCACGCAAGCTTTTTCCCTGTTTACATTGAAGTTGAATTTTCTGGTACCCAACCAACGTTTAAGTAGCTGCTCATGTACTTGGAATGCCCCCATCTCCTTTTTCTATGCAAGGGTCAGGCTGTTACTACAGCAGCCGATTAAAAGAAAACAAGGTGGGGGTGGGATTGTTGAGAGGCTGTGTACATATCCCTTAAGTCCAGTATGATATTAATGTGTCATAGAATGTGTCAGGTCACTGGATACACAGTCAAGAACATTCATAATAATTAGGTCCATTATAGTTCATATTTTTGTAGTTTATAATAAAAAAAAGAATCAAAATAAACAATAATGCTCTTTCTTTATTAAACCTATATTGTTTTTGCTTTTTTTCATTCCAGATGTTTCTGATATATAGCTTTCATTAAATCTTCTGGAACTGGGACTTTTTAAAAAAATCTTTTTAAAACTGGGACTTCATTAAAATGATTGTATCGAAGAGATGGATAAATGTATATTTAATCCAATATGCTAGACTATCATGGCTGTAGAGTTTATTTTTCCTAAAACAGTTGGTGATGTGTTAAGGCTCCAAGTTACTGATCAGAAAGTTGACGGTTCGAGCCCTACCTCCATCAAGTTGCTTCTGTCGGGCCCTTGAGCAAGGCCCTTAACGCTGTCTGCGCTAAGGGTGCCATATAACAGCAGACTCTGCACTGACCCCGGTGTACTAACCAAAGCAGGGATACGTGACGAATAAAGAATTTCACTGTGCAGTAATGTATATGTGCCGAATAAAGGCTGAACTAAATCTAAAATCCACACTTAAGCACAGATGTCGGTATGTTTATATGTGAAGCAGGACCATTGTCACATATAGATGTGTAGGTAATAATCATAGTTAGTAGGTTTGCAATACTCTAAAAGTCATTGCAGTTAAATACAACTTAATCACAAACCAAACTGGCATTTCCAAGAACTGTTGTTGCATCTCATACAGTACACTGAAGACTGAGCTACCAGACTAGGTGTTAAGTGTCCCATGTGCTGGCACAGCATGTTTCATTACAGGCAGCACCTGGTTAACATCTGTACTGTGTTTTGACACTACGGATGACAGGGATGAAGCAATAAAGTTTCACTTCCCATCCTGAGTACTTGGCATAATTTAGGAAGATCACAACTCCGAGACCTCTTGCACACTCCGGACATTTGTAACAGGAGAGTTGTTTGTATCCAGTGGGTCAAGATGGAACTTTAGTATTGACAAAAGCAAGAAATATTTTTTTCTGTATACTGAGAATGCATTATTCTTTGCAATATCTTCTCTTTTTCTAATGGGTCAAGAATTACATTTTGGTCCTTTTACTGCTGGACACAATGCAACGTATCTATGTGACTGGAACATACAGTACAGTTCCACATAGCAGAAGAAGCCAATACCATAATATCATTAATAATTGTGCCCAGTGGTCATTATTAGGACATTAATAACATTTACTGCATGTGGCAGACATCCTTATCCAGAACTTACATTTTTAGGCCTAGTGTCCCTATACTGGCTGATATAAGTATTTTTAAACCCTTAGCCGTACTGTGTAGCCAAAAGCTGAGGAGTATTAAACATGAAAGTGGTTAGACAGTGTAAGTTTCTCTTTATATATTTACTCATATTCTGTATTAGAATATCAACTCCATTAACTTGAGGGTCCTGGTTGAATCTCAAATAGTGTTAAATGGAAAGTTAGTGCGCTTTATAGGGTGTACAATCCCTTGTTCCACACAAAGTGCACTTGACTAAGGGTTAGAATGGAATTTGGGGTTTAGAAGCTAGTTAGCTTTTATAGACATAAATAAATGAACCTGTACAGTTCAGATGCAATTCAGAAAGACTTTTGTTATTCAGAATTCAGAAACAATTCAGAAACAATTATTATAATATGATATAATCATTATTATTATCGTTATTTAAAATGACATAACATGATCAGATGTGAAGCTGAAAGTGCCTCCTTGACTGCTTTTGTATGTGTTTTGAATAGGTTTTGGCAGGCAGCTGCTCTCCACTCATGCTGGTGACTGACAGTTGGTGTAATAAATTAATTATCGTTAGAATGCAAAAAGTGATACAGATAGTTAAACATCCCAGTGCTTAATTGTTTACTACCACCACTTGTAGAACGGCTCTCATCCAATCAGATTGCTCAGTTGGAACTAACTGTTGTATAATTTTAATTATATCAGAGACATTGTAGCGATAATTTGTGAGATGAGGCTTTAAAATTGTGTGATGTAAAGTTTCATGTGTATATTTTATAAATTGCGTGTAGTATGGCAGGTTTTACAAAGTGGTCCAAAAATTTTTGTTTTTCAGTGTGTCTCAACTCTATAAACCCCATTAAAGTGATTTTTGTGTTGATTTGGAATCATTTTTGTGCTGATGCATGGACATTTTTCAAGCGGTGACTTATTTCTGACTGACATGATTTTTACCAATGTAGAAGAGTTTTTTAAGCCCTTTGACATGCCTTGTTTCGTTTTTCAAACAAACCAAAAGCGATGCGGTAGGAGACAAGGGGGAAAAGTGGTTCGGTATGCGTACCAAATTGATCCTTATGATATTTTTTATGGTGTGATATCTTCTTCCACTCTGCTTGGGAAACCCCACCAAACATAAGTTTCCTGAATTGGAAAAACAGGAATTTTGGGAAAGCATTGGTCAGATCCTTTAAAAAGTAATAGCAAGCCTTGCCTGGCGGGGAGGATAGATCAGGCTCCAGTTGGCACCGGGGCTTCTCCCTCTGCCGGTTGTAATTTATAACTTTAGCCAGTGGTGTATTACATTGCCTTGCATCATAAAACACTCAACAGTAGAAATCACAGCTATGTTTAATGTGACAAGAGTTTGCAAGATTGGAATTAAACACCTGTGTGGACAAAAGAAAACCACTTGTTAGTGTAGCTAATCAAAAATAAGCTTTAAAGTGCCAGGAAGCATAAAAATTGGACAAAGGTAATGCGGTCTTGATAAGTCCAGACTGACCCTGTTCCAGAGCAATGGGCACACCTGAATACATCGAATGACCAGGTTATCACACGTCAGTTAATCTTTCGGATGTGCTGAAGAAGACTTTACATAGTGGTTTGATTCTCCGATCATCAGTATAAACTCTGCATAGAAGTACAGTAAATGTTTTAGTGCTGCATATGGTAATTATTAAAACAATGTAATTTTTTCTTTTTTGGCCAGGCACAGTCCAATCTGTATTACTCCCAACCATACAAATTCTATTAACCATGAGTCAAGTCTTTTCTAACTTTTATGTGAACTTCCGAACCCCATGCTCCCTCATGTGACCAATCACTGCAATTACTGTCACATACTGGGCAGACCTGACCATGGTTATTGTAGTTAACATCTTTCTAAATCCTGAGCTGTTTTATGTGTCTTTGCAAAGTCTCACTAGAGAATCCTTCTTTTTGTTGTTATTAAACAGTCTATATGCACAGTTCTTTGGTTTGGATCTCATTTTCTCTTTTCATGCCCACTTTCTCACATCTTTGTTTTTTTAATGGTTTTGGTTGTGTTTCTGTTAATTAGCTTGGCCCTTATGCATTCCTTAAGTCTATAAGTTCAGTGTACACATACTATTATGGTAAGCGTTTTAATTAAAATTAATCAAGCTGATATGCTGCAATTTGGGTTTGATGCTGAACAATAAGTACTACACTACTAAACTTCTGTGTGGATCAATGAGCTCTGATCATAGTGGACCTTGATTGCAGCTTCAGCTGTGGCTTGCTGGTGTGTTCATCCAACCTGATACTACTGCCTTAAACATCATCTTAACTAGTTTACACACTTGGCAATACTATTATTAGTATTATTATTATTATTATTATTATTATTATTATTATTATTATTATTATTATTAATAATAATAATAATAATAATAATAATAATGGTGGCACGGTGGCTTAGTGGTAAGCAATGTCGCCGTGCATCTCCAGGGTCCGGGTTCAATTCCCAGACAGGTTCAATTTGGGTGTGAATGTTGACCTAAGGTCATAAAAGATGGGAATAAATACAATGGTCACCATTGACCTCCACAGTCCCTAGATTGATGGATGGAATAAGAATACAATTTATTTATAAGCGCCTTATAGTTAAGTTATATACCATATATACCTGCTTTTTTGTTCATAGTACCAAACCTTTCTCACTTTCTCACTCAACTGCTTTCTTATGGTGCCAACCTATCACCCTCAAGCTGATAGGTTGTCTTTTTGTGATGTTTTTTTTAAAAACAGTTTTGACTAAGAAATAGCTCTGTATAGTATGTAACAAGAATAGATTAAGATGAGCTGTCCCACAGAGTAGGGTGTGATATAATGTTTATATAAAAATAGTTTCTCTGTTCTTTTTAAATAACAGTCAACGTATTATTGTTACTATTACCAATGCAGAACTGATTCAGACTCTTATGTGTCTACTTGTTGTACTTCAGAAATCTTGCAAGGCCACTCCATTATGCTGAAAGGGCATACCAATTCCAGTTTCCATAAATATATTCTGTGCACGCGTGCCACTGGAATTCATCTAAAGGGCATCTGTTATTGTATGCCTGCATGGTCAAGTGTATTCATAAAGTCCATGGCAATTCTAAGAAAAACTAAGATAATGCACAGCTTTGTACCTTAAATGAATAAATGTCAACGCACAGTATCTGTAACATGGCACCTTCATGGTATATCATTTTAACAGATTCTATTAAGATTTATATTAAAATACAACCTTATATGAGAAATTGCTTTTCCTTGACAGTTATTCTGAACAATTCAAAGGGTATCAGCATACATAAGGCTGCAGCTATACACACCTACTCACTCACTCACATTCTTTATCCTGTGTACAGGAACGCGGGGAGCACATCCCAGGAGACTTAGGACACAAGGCGGGGTACACCTCTGGACTGGGTGATAATACTAGAGTATTATACTAGTAGAGTAGAGATAATACTAGGGCATGCACCTATACAGAGATGTGTTTTTCTCTTCTAACACAGAGAGTTCCTTTGAAATTAGCTACAGACTCAAGGCAGGTTTGTTCAGTGAGCTAGCACTGTGAGAGACTCGCACCTGTGGCCTACAACAGTGATCCTACGTAGCCGTTCAGTGCAAGTAGCAGTTGGGAGCAGCTTAGCTCCTAAATTACAAGAGCAAAACAACTGTGTGTATATGCGCAAACAGGAAATATCAGACATTTGTCATTTCATGTCTAAATGTAGAATGTGAAGGATGTAGGGAACTTGGTGAAAATTATTTCCAGTTATTTGGATTTTTGAGAGCATTTTAGTCTTTTTCCCCCCAATTTCCAATCATATCACTTTGTACAGAGAATAATATTCTATTCCTGTTATATTACATTCTTAAAAGTAAGATTGATTGTTTGATTTATTGATTGATTAAATGATTGATTGATTGGTTGATTAATTTGTTCGTTTGTTATTTCTATACCGTGTCCATAAATCACTGTTATAGGGAAGCATTCAGCATGCCTGTCGAAATTGGACTCAGAGAAATGAAAGCTGAAGGGAGAAAAATTTAATCTAAGAGGTCCTGGTCCAGATAAGTGTGATAATCTAAAGTGCAGAAGATGAAAATATTCACTGCCTGACCCCAAAAATGTTGCATATTCAGAAGAGCCTGTATGAAGTGATGAAAAAGGAGATTGCTGAATTACTGGAACTAAGCTAAGAACCATCCAACACATTTTTAAAACTTGGAAGGGAGAGTGCTGGACCATCAAATTCACATGGATGTCTGTGTATTAATGGTGTTTAACTGTTTAGTGATGTTGCATCATAATAAATCAGGGTCGGGGCACACATTGTACAAGCCTCTGGAGGCAAGGTTGTGATCTGGGGTTGCCTCAGTTGGTCAGGTCTAGGATCAACACCGTTATGTGGCAATAAAATGAAGTCAGCTGATGACCTGAATGTACAGTACTGAATGATCAGGTTATCACATCTGTACATTTGTTCTTCCATAATGGGATGACAATATTCCAGGACTCAAATTGTGTAAGAGTGTTTTTAGGAGCATAAGAAATCAAATTTCACATATCACCACAATCACCACCACCATTATTATTATTATTATTATTATTATTATTATTATTATTATTAATAATAATAATAATAATTATTATTATTATTGTGTAAGAATGCAGTCAGGAAAAAAAACAATGAATCTTGATAACTACTGTGTGGTCAGACGATAAAGACCCTATTTTATTCACATCTCTGTAAGTAAATAAATTATGTTGTGAGAATTATTTAATGATCATATTTAAGTCAAATATAAAGCATAATTAGTTATATTTAGTTGCAAATATAGTTAAGTGCTACAAAGACAAATAAAAGAAAACTGAATAAATAAGTAGAGACACGTATTGAGAACAGATGCTGTATGGTTTCACGTACAGTTGGTGCCCTCATGATTATTAAGCAATTAGCATCCTACCATGCTCTGTGGCATGTATAAAAATGTCACACATCAAGTTGACCTTTTGGATTAAAATGGCAAGAGAAAAAAAGATCGTGAAAAGTGATTTTGAAAGAGATTCATTATTGTTGCACAGAGCCGTTGAATGGCAGGACCTTCATGTGAGATAGTGACAGCTGCATTTAGATATGAGTTAAAGTACATGTGCCTCATATAGAGAAAACTGCTCAAGTCTAAATGCTTTACGTCTACAGCAAAGAGACACCCCGAGGGCATTTTGCTGACGTGATCTGGGTCTCCAAAAGGGAAAAGTCACATAAAATGTTCTTTTTAAAGTTATTCCAACCCTTATCATATGATAAGGGGATTATTCTGAGTACAGTATATGAAATGTATGTAAATACCTGCAAATACCTTTGTATTCAGCAGAGCTAAAAATAAAGACTACTCTCAAGAGAGGTTCTTGAGCGATGCATTGGCCAGAACTTAACACAACCATGTTTTGTGTTGGTCCAACACTTTTATTAAGCTGTATGAAATGATTATACAGTATAATACACAGTGATAATGAAATAGCGTTGAATTTATATAATCTTATTTTTAAAATGTATAAAAATGTAAAATGCATGTCACCATGTTATGGCTGTCCCACACATAAAACATATACAGATAAAATGCTTCATTAAAGAATTGATGCTAAAGTGAATGCGAGTCACCTTTCATAGAATCATATTGATCCTGAAAGAAATTCCAGAAATAATTTAGCTAATCAATAGACACTTTTGTCTAGTCTCAGTTATACACACAATTATAGTGTCTGTAAGAGAGAGGTACTTCTTGCTTCTCTCTGTTTGCATTTATACACACTCTTTCACACACATACAGACACATAACCAACCCCCACCCCCACTCGGGGTTATTTTTCTTATTAAATCATACCAAATAAGGAGTTATTTAAATTTTCTGAAGGTTCAGTTAGGGGTCTGGTAATAAACGTCTTTACCGAAAACAAAAAGGTTCAAGTTCAGGACACAGACAGTCCTTCTCAGCAGAGAATAAAATACAGTACATGTATAGAACACAAAGTTCCGAGCACTTACTGTAGTATAAAGCTTTAAAAAAGCTTTTTTCACATTAGTGTACAAGTTACCACCATACAGTTTGCTAGCAGATATGTATTTACTAATGAGTAATTCCACCTAGCAGGCACAAGTGTAAGTGTTCGGCCACTTCATTAGGTAAACCTTGCTAATACTGGGTTGGACACACTTTTGGCTTCAGAACTGCCTTAATTCTTCAATTCAATTTTATTTGTATAGCGCTTTTGACATTTGACAGCTTTACACAATCAAAAGAATTATTTAATTCTTCATGGTCGAGTTTTAACAAGGTGCTAGAAACATCCCTGGGCCTTATTAACATGATAGAGTCATGCAGTTGCTGGAGATCTGTCAGCTTCATGGACATGTTGCACATCTCTTTAACGTAAGACTTCTAGCATGAACTTCCAGCCGCCTAACACACAGATGACTACAAAAAAATCCCTGCTATCTGTATCACCCATATAAGGATGGGTTCTCTGTTGAGTCTGGTTCCTCTCACGGTTTCTTACTACTGCTATCTCAGGCAGTTTTTCCTTGCCACTGTCGCCCTCGGCTTGCTCATCAGGAACTAACTGATCATACACATTTTCCACATTTTCCATAATTTTCTTTTGATTGTCTAAAGTTGCTTTGCGATAATGACACTTGTTAAAAGTGCTATATAAGCAAAATTTAATTTAATTGAATCTCCTGTTCCACCACATCCCAAAGCTGCTCTGTTGGAATCGATCCCAGGCCTTCTACAGTACATGAGAGGCGAGAAACCTACCACTGAGCTACCATACATTTGCTCATTCAATCCATAACAGGGACTTAAACACACTGTGGTTTAGTAATTAGCAATGGTTCTGCTATAATTATTTATATATTGTGCACAATTTCTTCTCATTTTATGAAGTTAAGACCCACTAATTAAAAGCCCTAATTAAAGTGTTTGAAATCAAAGCACAAGATTTATTTGTGTGGAAAGTGTTCAATTAGGTCACCACACTTACTCACTCACTCATCATCTATATCGCTTTTTCATGAATTCAGGTCGCAGGAGACTTGGGGCACAAGGCGGGGTACACCTTGCATGGTGTGCCAATCCATGCACAATTTTATTTTAAATATTTTAAATATAAGAATATTAACCAAACCACTCACATACCATTCAGTATTCCCACTGAAATAACATCAAAGTGAAATGTATTACATTAAGGCACACTTTATTTTTTTGCTCAAACAGTTCTCAAGAAAATGTAGCAAACCATCACAAAAAAACTCAGATAAACTCAGATGTCTGTGTTTACTTCTCAAGGTCTTTGTCCATGATATGGCCTTCACAGCATGTTCCACTGCTGCACTATCAGTAAAGTTGCCTTGCAGAGACATTGGCGGGAAAAAAACTGCTAATGTTCTAGTTAAAGATTAATTGAAAATAGTCAGAAGTAAAAAGAAACTTGAGTCCTGTTTTATGTTAACCCATTAACACTTACTCAATTACATTAACAATTACTCTAAACCACTTTTGCCACATAATTGTTGATATAAGCCATAGGTCTGAATCTTAAGAAATAAATACATTGACTGTACACTGAATGGTTGCTCCTCTAGAGGTCAGTATAACATGGGATAAAAAGCTTAGAGCTCCTATTACTTAAAAACTCATAATACTGTACAGTATATACAACCTCTTACTGTCTGAACAATCTCGTATGGTTCTTTTTTTTTTGGATATTTCAAGTTTCATTATGTGAAATTATTTACGATGAGAAAATTTCTAGGACATTTCAGACAGAGGTATTTTATCGGTGGTGCAAAAAAACAACAAAAAAAAGCCCCTAATAAGTGATAAAAGTAAATACTTTATATATAACAATATTTTATGTTGTATTAGCTGTAGTTAAATGTTATGTTAATTCCATAAAATTGTTATATTCGTTTAACTATCTTTAACTGCAGAAAATGCCCATGAAGAGGCAGTTTGATGGACTGAAACTGGACTGGATAAACAATTAAAATACAGTAAAAAATTTTTTACCAACAGTAAGAAATTTTACCATGATATAGGAAAAATGTAGTCCAAGATGCTTGATAACCACTGTGATACCTATTGAGTTCTGTGGAACTCACCATAGTATTGTGGTCCACACCATAGTACTACCATGATACCCACTGAAGTCTCATAGTACCTCTCAAAGTACAATTGTACATACCATAATATTGCCATGGTACCCACTAACATCTCATACTATTTACTATGGTACTCACCAAAGTATGGTTATACTGTACATACCATAGTACTACAATGGTACCCACTGAAGTGTCATAGTACCTACTCTGGAACTTTATAAAGTCCTATGGTGCTTACCATGGTAATGTCTGAAGTACCATGGTAACACTACAGTATATAATTACTATAGTTTGTCAAAGTAAACTGTAGTACACACCATATTAAAATTTCTTCTGGTCTTATGATTAAAAAAGAGGTAAATGAACAAAATATCCCATTTGAAATAATAAACCGTTACAAATGCAGAGAAGCTTCAGACCAGCTGATACTTGTGTCTGCTTCCTTTCACTTTTCCCAGTGTACTACTGGTGGAATTTACATGGAAAGGCTTCCCTGCCATGAGCTAAAGTGCTACACACAAAGCACTTCCATCAATAATCCACCTTTGATGAAGAGCAGTAGCCTTTAGGACCCTAAACCTGGAAAGGTGGTATTAAGGGGCTTACTTTTACCTGCTTAAAATTCTTTTAATGCAACCAAAGTGAGTTCAGTGAAAACTAAAATGTGTTCTGTGACACATTTTCTTCCAATTTCTAAAACTTGCACTTGTGGCTTATTCTGCATATGGACATTGTTTGAATGTCAATAATTTACATTCTAAAATGTCAGGTAGTTTGAAATCCCAAAGACAATGGTAAAGAGTGTGAGAGTCTTTAACACACTGCTGGGGAAAATGTCACAGTGCTTAAGAATTTGAGTACTGTATACTCACAGAATGCTGTTAAAAAAGCATAATAATAAAGTCTAATAAATAAAGTCATTTATCCTTTATTTGTTGAACAGGCACATCCTCCCTATGCATAAATGCAGGACATTTTTATACTACCAACTCACCTCATTGTCGATAATATGACATTGAAAGAGCTCTCCATAGCGCACACATATCATTTATCAACCTCCATTACACAAGTGTTAATGATGAGCCACAAACAGATAGAAGAGGTGAGCCAAATGTGCTGAACAAATATTGATTTGAAAATGTAGTGCAATGTGCAATGCATAGAAAGTAATATAAATAATCAGGCAATACAATCTGTTTAAATACACGTTAAAGTTTGGTGCAGGGGTTCTGTGAGGTGAAATACAGGGATGGGTGCTCAGCATGATAATAAGTAACAGACACACGCTTCACAGCAGCAACCAGTGCAAGTCCTTCAGCTCTGGAGAACAAAGGAAACTCTGGCCAGCTGTTAAGGGGCATGATTAAAAACTGGAGCACATGCCTGGAGGTGGATTCAGCGAAGGTGATAGAATGACAGATGAGACCATTGGCAGGGCACAGCGCATGGCCTGATATTGTAACAGTGTAATTATACACCTGTCTGACCTAATCTCTGGAACTATAAGAAGTAAAAACAAGCACAAACACTATTACCTGTCCACAAGTGTCTACTCTTACTGGGAAAAAATTTATAATTAGCTTAGATTAGATTTTCAGGACCAATGTTAAAAAGAGGACACATTTGCTAATATTTCAAACATAAAAAACATTAAAAGATCCCACTGTTACAGTTCAGTGATCGTGCTGAGATCAAATAACATTTATGAATTACATCAATAAATGTGTAAATTAGTTCAAGAAACGCCATATTTGCATATTCCATGCATGTAATGAGAATTGGGGAAAGGCTAACTGCTAAAATGATAAATAATGAAATATTCTAATCATATGAGCAATAATTATCAAAAACATTTAAACAAATAATTATACAAAATAGAAAAATACTAAATAAAATGTAAAGCATTATATATGTTAGGTTCTTTAAATGGCCACCTTTAGCTTTAATGACAGCATTGAACACTCATTCAGTCCTTTAACCTGATTTATGAGGTAGTCACATGGAATGATTTTATAACAATCTTGAATGTGTTCCCGTTTATGTTGAGCACTTGTTGTGTGTAGTGTGCAAAGCTGTTATCAAGGTGCATTGTGACTATTGTGTAGTTAACAAAAAAAGGCTTTATTTTCTGACCTCACTGTACCTATCAGGATTCACTGCATTTACCCAAACTGCATTGTTACATACTGCTTCTAATTCTACTACTACTACTACTACTACTACTACTACTACTAATAATAATAATAATGATGATGATGATGATGATGATAATAATTATATAATAATAATATTTTTTTTAACTCTGTGACCAAGAAAAGTACACATTCTAATATTTACTTCACCTGCATGGCCTGCCATCTGGTTACCAGTTCTTATTTGAATATTATTTCTCATGTTGCCAGAACCAGTTTTGCGCAATTTGAGTTCTGGAATATGCCAGTGTCATTTGGGAATAACAAATCCATAGATGAGATGGTCATTCAGTATAGTCAGGTCATCAGCTGATTTTATTTTATTGCCACATAACATTGCATAGCCTGGACCTGACCAACTGAAGCAATACATAACACTGCCTCCTTTTGAGTTCTTATACACTACCGTTCAAAAGTTTGGGGTCACTTGCAAATTTCTTTGTTTTTGTTTAGTGATTTATTTTCTACATTCT
>JAQMYG010000033.1:6454626-6465846 GCA_030014215.1 Clariallabes teugelsi
TTAATTCATAACATTTGTATCATGTGCTTTTTCTGGATTTTTGGTTGATATTCTGTCTCAATCCTTTACCATAAACCAATGATAAAAATGATAGACCCTTCATTTCTTTGTAAGTGGGCAAACTTAGAAAATCTGTAGAGGATCAAATACTTATTTCCCTCACTGTATGTAATTACATAAGGAGCACTGTGAACTGTGCATTACATGGACTGACATTAATTCAAACAATTTTGTACCCAAGTCTCTACCGGTACCGGAACAGCTAACTACCTCATCAAGTGAACTTTGTGTTAACTAAAAGTCGTTTCTGTTATACAACTGCACAGTTATAGAAGGGATTTACACCGATCAGACTTAACTTTAAAAGCACTCACATGTAAAGTGTATAAGATTGTATTAAAAAAATTTTTAAGATTGTATTAAAGTGTATTAAATTTTTGTTTAATATGTTACAGCTCACAGTGCATCACAGCTTGCTGTTCATGGGGCCAGAGAGGTGTGGTCAGAGTTTCCTCCGGTGTCTACACAGTCCAGAGACATGTGCTGTAGGCTTATTCGTGTTTACAAACGGTGCATAGTGTATGAATGTGTGTGCTGCATGAGGTATAATGAGTTGGCACCCCATCCAGGGTGTACCCTGTTTTGTTTTGTGTGTCCATACAGGATAAGCAGTTTGGATAATGGATGAATTGGTTATCTGCTGACACTGGAGACTCCTTCCATAAATGCTAAATAAATGGCTCTCTACAGGAAACATAGCCATATAAACTATTATACGTCTTTCTTTGTTAAATAGCAAGTTTTTGTTTTTTTTATTTGGTTTAGATAACATAGAGAATATGCTATACAAATTCTTGTGAATGAGTTGTTAATGTTGTTATTATAGGAAAAAAAATGCATCACAATAGGGTCACTAATATAAACCCTTGTTTATCATTTTATTTGAATCGTAGAGAGCAGATCTGCTGTTATTAAATTAATTATGTGCATTATCATGTGACATGCAGCATAAAACAATTACATAAAATAATAATGGTCTTCAGTGTAGACTTGCATGCTGTCAGTTGTGTCAGACTCTGACAGGGTAAGGAGCGCTGTAACTGACTTCTTCCCAGCTGAGGATCATCAATGTGACACACGTTAGCCCTGCTCTCTTTGATTTACCCCGTAGGATATTGTGTGTGTCCCTGCTTCAAATTTCCCTGCTTCCTTGCAACTTCTTAGACGCCCTTAAAACTGACCCATAGCTCTTATTAATTTCATCCCTTTAAAAATTAAAATTGTAAACCACTGTATTATGATGCTGTACTTCCCAAACCGTAAAAACTACTGCGTTGTCGCAGTTAGAGCTCACAGCATTTTAGCCATTCTTCGTTTTTCTTTCTTTTTAAAAAAAAAAAAATATATATACAGGTATAGGGCTCAAGATTGTGCAGTATAGAGTGACTTTTTACAGCACTAAATAGGCAACATGATGAACAGAAATTTAGGTCATTTTAACTGTCTACCCAAACATGACTGAGCAAAAAAAATAAATAAAATAAATAAATAAATAATAACACAGATACACATGATCACCTGTTTTTATGGTTGTTTTCAGTTTTTTCTATGACCAAATAATAATCATAATAATAATAATATGCTCATTTTAAAAGTTCTACATGTTTCCCATATTTTGTCATTCACATATTCTGTTCGCAGTAAAACTGACTCTTTATACAAGTAATGATAAATTTAGTTCTACCTGACATATCCGAAAACCTAAAAACACAGTTTGAGGTCGGAAGCCTCCCTGTTAACACACAGCGGCAACTATATTATTTTAATCGGGATTGACCTATGCTGTGTTGCTGGCATGTATCTGTGCCGCTTAAGTTTTAAGGAGTTTAATTTATAGAACTTGGTAAGTAAGTGTTGAACATGAAATGAGAAATTTTAAATTCTAGAATTTGTCTGGGTTTCATGAGACAATGTACATTTACAGTAAGCTTATATTTTTGGGCAATTGTACTTGGAATTATCAGTTTAACCAGTTGATTGTTTACTTGTTTTTAATATTTTCAGACCTAACACACAAACATGAAAACCTGACAATTAAATTAGTTAATCAATATTAACAGAGGTGCATTAAAAGAGCTTGAAGGTCTTGAGGGTTTTTTTTAATACCTCAGTTCCTTTAATTTCACTCCTCCTCCAAATACACCATTTCATTGTTTATGCAAATGGGTTACAGCTGAACCGTGTCACCCTAGAGAACAGCAAAGCTAAGCAAACAGCTAGGGGAGGATGTCCTCTCATGTGATGTAACAATAGAGGACAAATTCTCACTGGCTTGTTTAAGCCCAAGCCAATGCAAAAATGCATTAAAAAAAAAAAAAAAACAGCCAATTCACACTGAACACTCATCTTAATGTCTAAAAATGACAAAATTGTGAATTTTGCTAAATAGATCTCATTTAAGATTAAAACTCAGTATGGGTTGCTTGCTAGGATAAAGGTCATGTACTGAGAAGAGAGAGATTTTTTGAATTCCACACTATTAGAAGGGAGGACTGCTTCTGCTTAGGTCAAGCAGATACCTTGCTCTGTTTATCATACTCCTCTTCTCTTGTTCTTCAAAATATGCACAAATGATAACTTACTCCAGTCCCTGGACATTTGCATCAGGGAAATCTGATTTAAACCACCTATCCCACATATTAAATGTTTCTGGATTACTAAAAGGAATTTATGATGTAACTTACGTAGTAGGTGTGTGTGTGTGTGTGTGTGTGTGTGTGTGTGTGTTCGCCACTATGTAGCCATGTCTCATTTCCTGTAGGACAGAGGTTACAGAGACCCTCCATGAATCAGTGCTTTGATGTTTATTTATGGATGTTGTAACATAGAAGAGCGTAATATCCAAGAGTAACAATTAGTAGTAACACTAAAATAAATTAATAAAACTTAATCTTGTTAGCCAGTGCCAGGTTCCTTAAGCCATAAAAGACCATATAATGACATCTAAATGAGCATCCTGGGTAATTATCATCTTTTCCTTTCAACTAGTCATTGTGACAGTTAGACCCAGTCTGTATAAAGATAAGAAGAGTTTGATGTCTCGTCTGGTAATTACCAGCTATACTGAGATTGTTGTCTTACACGTGATCTTATTCCAGGGACTCACTTCATTGTTTGCACAGCCAGGCTCTACATCTTTCTCTCTCTAAATATCATTGTACCCATTGAATACAGATTCAAATAATGCTGCTAGATGTTAATAGTAAGTCTAAAATAATGGCAACTGATATTACACTTTCAATAACTTTGTCCAAGAAAAAAAAACAATGTTCTGTTCATTATTTCGGGGTGTTTTAATCTAAGTACTGTTTTGCGTAAGTGGAGCAGCAAGGCAAGAGAGAAGCAAGTCCCTGAAATCCTATTAGGGCCAAACTGATGTAAGATTATTAAAAGATTAGCTTCACCTAGTTTCATCTCAGTACATGGTTTGGACCTCGGTGTAAACAAAGAGCCTGTACACAACAAGGTAGACTGAGAATTTAACCAATGACACTCCTGCCACAGTGGGTAGCGTTTCATGAATTTGGAAGTGGAGCTAACTGGTAAAGTCAGTATATATAGTATGACTTCCCTCTAATACAGTTACCTCTCACACACACACACACACATACTGTACATATGAACGGTGGTCAAGTCAAACTGCCACTTTCTCGTGAATAAAGATGTAAAAACCAAGGGACATTTACAGGAGACTTCAGGCACAGTACAGTGATTAGACTCTTAGCTGCAGTAAAACAGTTGAATGATCCAAACGTAAATATAAATTCTGGCCGAGGTTCATATCATTGTCCTATTGCATGACCCAATTTCGACCAAGGTTTAGCTGTTGGACAGATGGCCTCACATTTGCCTTTAGTATACAGAGGAGTTCGTGGTCGACTCAACGCATTACTGCAGTAATTCATGCAAAGGAGCCCAGACCAAGTATTGAGTGCTGTACATGTTCATACTTTTTAGTAGTCCAACATTTCTGTTTTAAAAATCTTTTTTTTTTTTTTTGGTCTTAAGTAATATTAAAATTTTCAGAGATACTAAATTTTGGGTTTTCATTATCTGTAAGTCATAATCATCATAATTAAAAGGTATATTATATATCAATCTGTGTGTAATTAATCTATATAATACATGAGTTTCACTTTTTAACTGCATTACAGAAATAAATTAACTTTTTGATTATTAGGTAAAATAGTCAATTTATTAAAAGTATTTATATTGCTGTCCAAATGTACTGTATTTATTTATTTATAACAGCTACAGTACTTGTGTCTCCCTCTTCTGGCTAAACCGCCATTGTACAGTCCGTTTGTACTGATAACTCAGTAATTGTATTGATGTGTTAATGGTTCTGCTTTTCCGTCTGCCTTACTTTTAACATTACGAACCACTGCAAAATTAAAACCAGAACATTTTACGCAGTTAAAGTTGCTCTGTAAATACAAAACAAAAGACTAGCAATAATGTCCTATTTGCTACCGTAGATGTTTTTTTTTATGATAAAACAAAAACAAAACAAAACAAAAATTGCTATGCTACTTTGTAACTCTTATATTTAAAAAAAAAAAAAAAAAAAGCTTTTGATTCAGATTTAAATTATAAAAATACTGCCCTTGTATGACTTATTCAACAACCAGTTTTCTTGAACTGTAACCAGAGTCCAAACTAACACAAAAAACACAACTAAAAGGAATGATGTTCCAGGCTTGCCTTTCCACTAAATCACGCTTGATTCTTCATCTTGAATGTAAATCTTTTGACAGCAGTAACTCAGAAACTTTGCTCTCATTGTTAGCCAAAATATATTTAGAGACCTTTCTCTAAACGCAAATAATCTGATGCAAATAATCCTAGATAGAAGCGAGTTTAATTTACATTTATATTTACACTTTAGGCAAATGCTTTTTATTCAAAGTATGTAACTTACAATTCAGCTAAACTGTAGAGTCTTGAAGCTCGCGCTCAGCTGCTCAGAACTGGTAATTTGGTGGTGTTCTGGACTTCATCTCTGCATGTTCTGCTTTTCTCCTAAATACTCCCAGTCTGAAGATTTCATTCTTCACTAAACAAACTCTTTCATGTTGGAGAAACAGTACCACTGCCAGTTATAAAAACAGGATTAACAAGTTTACTAAAACAGCTGGTTCTATTAAAAGATTACTGATTCACTAGAGATTGTTTTTAAGATAAGGACCAGAAGAAGAGTACAGATCATACTTTAGTTTGAAGATCATCCTCTGTTTGGTGTTTTAAATAATCTAAGCACTAAACACTTACAGTGCCTTGCAAAAGTATTCATAAGCCTTGAACATTTCCCATTTTTTCATGTTACAACCACAAATGTAAATGTATTTTATTGCAACAGTTAATTTGTTTTATGTGACAGACCAACACAAAGTGGCACATAATTGTAAAGTGGAAGGAAAATGCTAAATGGTTTTCAAAGTTTATTTTATTATTATTATTTTTTTTTACAAATAAAGATTTGAAAAACTAAATTCCAGTGGTCACAACTGCCTTCAGAAGTCACCTTATTAGTAAATCAGAGTCCACCTGTGTGTAATTTAATCTCAGTATAAATACAACTGTTCTGTGAAACCCTCAGAGGTTTGTCTGAGAACATTAGTGAACAAGCAGCATCACGAAACCCAAAAAACAACAGACAGGTCAGAGATAAAGTTGGAGAAGTTTAAAGTAAGGTTAAGTAAATATCCTAAGCTTTAAACATCTCACGGAGCACTGTTCAATCCGTCATCCAAAAATGGAAAGAGTATGGCACAACTGCAAACCTACCAAGACATGACCGTCCACCTAAACTGGCCCAGGGTAACTCTGCAGGAACTGGAGAGATCCATAGTTTTACAGCAGAGTGGCTAGAAGAAAGCCATTGTTGAAAGAAACTTTGCATGGTGGTGGCAGCATCATGTTGTGGGGATGCTTCTCTTCAGCGGGGACAGGGAAGCTGGTCATAGTTGATGGGTGGAGCCAAATACAGGGCAATCTCAGAAGAAAACCTGCTAGAATCTGCAAAAGTCTTGAGACTGAGACTGAGGTTCACCTTCCAGCAGAACAACGACCCCAAACATACAGCCAGAGCTACAATGCAGTCAAAGTCCAGACCTAAATCCAATTGAGAACCTGTGGTAAGACTTTTAGAAAAAAAAGTAGAATTGCCTCCGAGTGGCGCAGTGGTAAAGCGCTCGCCCTATCATCCGGAGATCGCTAGTTCTTGATCTGTTCGTGATGCTGTTGCCTCTCACAGCCAGAGGCACAGAGAGAGCTGATTGGCCGAGCTCTCTCAGGGGGGAGGGATGAGAGGTACTTCGCGCTCGCACATTAACGACGGCCAATCAAGGGCGTCTGTGAGCTCGCGTAAGCGGAAGGAGCGGATAGTGCTGTTCCTCCGAGTGTGTTACGCCGCCCCCAACGGTGCGTGAGCAAGCAGTTCGAAAAAAATGGTTGGTGACGTCATGTGGGTCGGAGGAAACACGTGGGCGGTCTACGGCCCTCCCTACTGAGTGGCGGTATGAGCTTAATGTGGGAGCCCCCTAGTGACTGGGAGGAATTGGACATGACAAAATTAGGGGAGAAAATCGGGCAAAAAATGGGGGGGGGGAGTATAAAATTTACAGAGGCTCTCCATCCGATCTGACTGAGCTTGAACTATTTTGCAAAAAAGAATGGTCAAAAATTTCACTCTCACAAGCTAACTGTTGGTTTGGAATTTCTGATCTCACAGTTTCAAACAATCCAGAAGAGGAACAGGCATGTGAATGTGTTTGTTCACACAATTTAATCATGTTTGTTGTCCCACAGTTTTTGTTCCACAGTTGTTCGGAGTCTGATTCGGAGCGTATCTGCACCTTGCAAAAATACCTGTTATTCTGTCATGCTACATGCTACCTATTGCAAGATTTTCTGTGCATGTGTCCTTTATTGTGTGCCTGAGGTTGTATTGTAAAAATCTACCATGAACCTTATCAGGGTAAACAAGTGAGTGAAAATGAACGAATGAATAATATATTATAGATGGAGAATACACTGTACATTCTGCATGAGTGCATATGCAAAATGCTTATGAATGTACATGTAAATGGCGAAAGACTCCTGTTTCAGTAGAAGTAGTAGCACTTCTGCTTTATGTTAAATTACTTAATATTTCTAAAGAAAGATAGAGCAGGAATCTATAACGTTGATTGGTTTTATTTTTAATCACCCTACTTGAGATCACTTTTGGACTCTAGAGAAAAAAAAACATACTGTTTATGTACTTCTTCCTGGACTCATAATCATGCGCTGATTTGTGTCCTGTCACTGAATTGTTCTTGGTGGGGAAGTACCATTTTAGCTTTCCTCATGATTCAGGCATTAGAACATGTGCACTTAGTTTTGTTTCAACAAATGTTTTTAATCATTTGTATAAATATACAAACATTACTACAATGATTTACGTTAGATACGTATTTAGCTACATGATACATAAAGATGAAAGTAAGATGAACGTAGGAATTACTAATATAAAAAGAAAGTGTCCATACAGTATTATCTACATTTTAAGACATACATTTTGTACTCCCGGCCTATTGGTCCTGCTGTCTCAGGAAAGTCTGACAAAACATTTTATGGTCATATTTCAAAAGTAAACGATTTACAGAGTAACACATTTACAGAACAATTAACAATGTCTAAAATCGCATTCTGAACCTTGTTGGTTTATACAGTAAGGTGTTGCATTACTTCCGATACTGATGAAGATCGCTGTATATATCTGACTGTACACCATATAGTTCCTGTTCCAAAATAACCAGACATACATTACATTACAATCAATACATTAGTATGTCATATGTGCATAAATGCAGTTTTAGCAAAAATATAAAATGTATCGCTCCAGCTTACATTACAGACTTGGTCATAATTTCTTTTTATTACAACTTTTCAAGCATATATTTTACCTGATAAGGTGACTCCGTAATTTCCACCTGCCTTGGTCTGCTAGACGTCTGCCGAAATTTTCCTTTGTCTTAGGACAAAAAGAAGTCTCGAGTTAATTTACATTTTTCCTCCAAGTCTTTTTCTTACCAACGAACGCACACATACCTTTCTCACTGGAGTTCTTATGCGGACGCAAGCTGTTCTTATTTTTTTCCCGTGATGCATAGCAGTAGACAGAGATAGTAATAAGAAGTGTGAGAATTATATCACAGGTAATGATACCAATAAAAACCCCCATGTTTAGGTGATAACATGTATCACAGTCTGAAAGAGAACCGGAGAGACGGCAGATTAGTACGACATACAATCCTAAGAAGCAAGCTCGCTTTTTCTTTCACTAACAGAGCAAACATTACCTTGAGCTGCTGCTGCATAACCTGAGAAAATATTTGAAACATTTGAAGTTAGAAGCAGCACCCATATACTGTTTTTGGTCAAATTTTTAACATCACATTCAAATGTGGCTTGCACTACCAAAAAGGTACGACCTTAGTTTTATTGTATTTTTTATAGATTTCATCAAACATAAGTTTGATTATAAATAAATTTAAACAACATCCCAGAGGTAAATATAAAAGACCCCAAAATTTACAACAGGTACAACAGAGATACAACACAAACTCACCAAAAAGTCCACTGACAAGAGCCAGTGAGTGCAAAATCCAGCCCATGGTGGCTGTACTGAAAAATAAAATACAGTGAATTATCCTCCTGGAAAGGACGAACAAATATTTTATCCGAACCTCATGTACAGGAGCCCTCAAAGTTTGTGCATATGACTGAAACTAAAAAAAGGACATGGGACGTAGATGTGTCATGGTTGGTCAGTGTGATAACTAGGAGGAGTCACAAGTTTTGTTTTGCTTTTTTTTTTTTTTTTTACACAGAGAAAAACATACTCTTCTTCGGCCATTTATTACTATTCAGTAAAAACAGAAAAGATGTACAGTACAAACACTAAGAAAAAGAGTAAGGCTACTGTACATATCAGAAGTGTTGAACCAATTTTTTTTTTATATACTTATACACTCAAACTAACATATGCATGGAAAATTTGCAAGTATTTCCCGGAGCTAATTTTCAGAATTTTATTCACATTGATCGTCCAAGCACAAATCTCAGCCTATCGCTTGAAATAAATGCAGAATTAATCCATCTATTTTATAAACCTCATATATTCAAATTGGTGTGTGTAGGTGTTGTAGAACATGAGATCAGCTTTTGGAGTGCGACAGTTTCCGTACCTGCCCAGGCCTGTTTTTGTATGTGTATGTTCTCAGCATGTGGTTAGTGAGACTCAGTGTTGTGGCCCCACACATTCACATGTCAGCACTGTCTATGGCGATAAGCGGTGTGGGTTTTTTCAGCAAAGCCTGGATAACCTGAAGAATTGCTACTTAATCTAGTAAGATCGCAGCCTTCAACAACTGTATAAAAGTACATTTAAATATCATAATGGTCAATGTTCTCAGAAATGTCACCATGGCAGCATGCATGTTGCATGAGTAAAGCATGGTCATGTGGTTTAGGCTTTTTGTGGTAAAACAATGCTGTAAAGAAAATGGGAACACGGTTCAGCGTGGTTTTAAAATGCAGTGCAATGGCAAACCATAGGAAATTACAAATGAGGTCTAAAAAATGTATGAAGAATGTTTAATTATTGTTGTTATAAACAACTGAAATACAGTAATAAGCAATATGAAGTTATAAAGAAATGTTTTGAAGTAGCCCAGTCACAATAACACAGACACATATATATGATCGTAACCATTCATTTCCTGTCAAAATTCACTCTCTCTCTCTATCTCTATCTCTTTCCATCTCTGGCCAACTTTGGGTTTTTCCACTGACCTTCATCTGAACCAAATAGAAACCTTTCAACTCTTATAACTTAAATCTGATAATACTATTTTTTTTATTTTATTTGATGCTAACAAAGGACCATGTTCAGTGCAGAATAAAGTAAATAAATTGAGAAGTCAATAATGTTATTATGGACATTTAGGCATTCAAATAAAAACATTTGTACACATCTGAATGCCATTTTTAGAGCATTTTTCTATTTTTGTATTTCACTCAGTCATGCATGCACCAATGCATATAACCCTGAACATTCACCAAATTGGGTTATACGCAACAAACTTCCCTGTGCTGTAAAACAGGTCACGGGGCGACAGTTCAGGTCCTCTGAGTCCTCTTGAATATGGCACTTGTTTATTACAGATGCCTGACACCAAGGGTTAAGCTATATGCTTCATCATATACCTGCAAATAAGAGTACATATTACAAGACGATGTATACGCGTTAGCTAATGTAACGGGGGATCGCCCGATTCTGAGCTAACTAATTAATTCTAACATTAACATCCCTCTGTTTTCTCTCTTACTACATCTGAAAATGTTTGAGATATGAATGTCATACTGTTTATCTTGTATAGAGCCTGATATCTGTAGCAAGTGAAGGAAATCTCTCTAATTGAACAGTAAATTCCTGGCACAGCTCCCCAGTCACCAGCTACTTGAGCCTCTAGCATTTCACATACTTTGCCTGATGGTTCTGGTCTAGCCCCTTGTGTCATGACCCTAAAGCAGCAATTCGGAATCCATCATTTTAATGCCATTAATTTCCTAGTGTATTACATCCTTTTCTAACAATCAGATTGATGAGACCCGCATTCTGGTTTAGTCATGTGACATTCTTCATAAACCTTATTACACATCCATTAAGAGCATTTAAATTATGTCAGAGATCCACAGAACAAAGTCTTAACTTAGTCAAGTGGCTTCTTTCGTGTTTTTCACCTCAAAAATCTTCCACTAAATCTGCTTTTTAACAAACTCTTAGTCAGCGTGCTGCACTTGGTGGGTACCCTCCGGGTACCCTGGTTTCCTCCCTCAGTCTAAAGACATGTAGGTTAGGCGTGCATGCTTAAAGCATCGCAAAACCTCCGTAGGTTAAGTACAGGAAACAGAAATGGAGCAGTTACCTTTGAGTCTTTGGTCCGATTCGTTCGTTCTTTTGTCACGTGACTCCCATAGACGCTATGCAGTGCAGTACACAGGAAACAGAAATGAACGGTTCTCCTCAATGAGCCTTCCAAGTCCTAGTCATTCGTTCTTTTGTCACGTGACTCCCATAGACGCTATGCAGTGCAATAGATTCAAAAGAAC
>JAQMYG010000033.1:6479646-6499230 GCA_030014215.1 Clariallabes teugelsi
CATGAGGAATCACAAAGGAGTTTTCATTTTCTGCAATGGAAAAGTACTCTAACTAGTTACCTTTATCAGAAAGTAACACTGTAATGTCACTGATTACTTTTTAAATACAGTAATTTTATAATGTAATTAGTTACTTTAAAAAGTAACGTCCCCCAACACTGCTTCTAGGTAAGAAGTAAACCATTGCCATGCTGTTTCACACATTCCAAGGCTTGTAAGTATAGATAATAGAATCTTGTGATTCACTGTGTCAAATGCAGCTGACAGGTACAAGAGGATGAGGACAGATAATAGTTTAGTTGATCTAGCAGCATGTGGCTTCTCAGTGACTGACAGAAGAGCAGTCTCTGTGGAATGTACCACTTTGAATCCAAATTGGTTGGGATCATTAAGGTTGTTCTGTGAGAGATAAAAAGACATTTGGTTATAAACAGTCCTTTCATGAATTTTGGAAATAAAAGAGAGAAGCCATACTGGGCGAAAGTTGTTAACTTCTGATGGGTCCAGGCAGGGTTTCTTGAGGATGGGAATAACCCTTGTCTTTTTAAAAGCAGCAGGAACATGACCATATGAAATGGAATGGTTGATGATGGTTAGAGTGAAGGGACTTATGGGGGAATTTTTTTTGCTGGGAAACCCTGGGGCTTGGAGACATTACTTTGACATGTACCAACATTGTTCCAAACCAAGTCCGATGACAGAGATTTTTAATATCAGGATTGATCGGGTTTGTTGTTGCCTAACCAGTGCTGTGGCACACATGGCTGCTCTACTGGTCTCTATTGTTTATTTTTAGTTATAGAAATCAGTGCTCTTCTTTTTAAGGCTTTGCTTTTTAAGGCATGCATTTAATCGGTTAAAACTTTCACATGATTGTTCTATCAGGATCAATTTTAATCAACGATGCCCAAGTGGGGTCAAGAGCTGCAGACGGCAGCAATTGATTCACTGTAAGGAACAAGATGGTTAACAAAATCCCAGTATGCAAAATGGGCAAGATGATATTGTAGAACCTAACAAGAATGTGACCAGTGCATCCATATTCCACGCATGAGCAACTCACCAAAACCACTGAGAGATGATTAAAAGGAGACGATGGGGGACTCTTACAAGATTTGGAGGATGGGGTACCTGAAGTCAATGTTACTTATATAGCTCAAAGGTCACAAGGTTCAACATGTACAGCAATACAGTATCACAGCACGTTATCTTACTCAAATGGTCCATTATATGGAAATTTTGTGAATTTGTCTTGTCTAAAAATTTAAAGCCTATTCAGTTTGACAGCTGCTATACACTCTACGTCCACTTAACCAAAATGAGGTTTCATTTTGACTTTGCCTTGGCATGGTTACTGCAGAAACTGCTGATCTACTGGAACTTGCGTACAAAACAGTTTCTAGTATTCAGGCAGAATGGAAAGAAAAACAAAACATACTGTATGCACTAAGCAGCATCGCAGTGGTGGAAAAATACCTTGGTGAGAAAGGGCAGTTAAATTCAATTTGCAACCTGACAACTCTGGAAATAAAGTCAACAGGTATACTATACTGCCCGAAGTTTGTGGACATCACAATTTTTTCTTTTTTAAACATCAAACTTCAAAGCTGGTTCCCCATTCGCTGTAACAAAAACCTGCACTTTTCTGGAAAGACTTCCCCCTAGATTTTGGAGTATGGCTGTTGTGGTTTGTGTTGTTTCGATCAAAATAGCATTAGTGATGGCGCTCATGTTAGGTAAAGAGGCGTTGCAATTTCGAGTTCAATTTCGAGTTTGTTCAGTGTGGTTGAGGTCAGTGCTCTATGCAGGACACTCAAGGTTTGTCACTCCAAAACTTTGAAAACACTCCCATCCTGGAGCTCAGTTTGTCCGCAGGGGCATTCCGTTCTGGGACAGGTCTGACCCTCTTAGTTTCAGTGAAAAGAAAATGATTGTGTTACAGTGAACAAAGGCAAAAACTTTGTGGCAAGAGTTTGGGGAAGGAACACACATAGATGAGAAACGTACATTCAACTGGAGGAAAGAAAAAAAAATTGAAGCAAAACAAGAATAACCGATTGCGCTTTTATTTCCACTGACGTACAGCGTAATGTTTAAACTCAACTTATAGCTAAAATTATACCTCCATCATGAACTCTTACTTGTCTTATTATATGAAAACAAGTCTTTAAAAAGGAAAAGGAAAAAAAACCCTGGGGAACTTGTTCCGATAGATTTAATTCTAAAGATAATCTCTTAAAAGGATTGCACATTATCTTTTAAATGCAATTTAATATTTATACACAAAAAGAAATTAGCTAAATTCTGTAAAACAGTGCTCATTTGTGAAAATTACCTGCATAATCCGCAAACCATTTTATTTTTTAAATATACAGTGTTTCATTCATATGAATATGAACACACACACACACAACCAATCTATAATTGTTTTCTCCAAAATACTGGATTCAAGAGAAAGATTCCCATTGCTTTAAATTAAACGGAAGAGAAGGAAGAAAGAATTTAGTATAGAGTCGTATATTTTATAAATGTTCTCACACGAACAAAAACCTGTAGCAGTTCAAGTTTACAAACCCCAGGATCGAGGAACTGGCAGGAACAGGAGATACTTAATGCTTCATACCATGTTGGACCAAGTCTCTTTCTAAAACCATTTTCCCACAAGTTTCACACTGCACTATATCAGCTTCATCACCTAACTCCACCAGTGTGCTCTCCAGACCAAGGTCGTTGTCCTCATGAGGTTCGTCTGTCTCGTGTACATCGTCCTTTGATGCGCTCTCTTCTGGGTTCGAGGAGACTGATGCTGAGATTTGATCCTCTTCTGTCTGTCTCTTAACTGTTGAACTGACAAGCATGCCTGCTGAAGAATCAACACCAGGACAACAAGGCTGCATTTTTACAGCACTAACACTCTGTCTCTCTGCGTTTATTATTTGGGCGTCACTGCCCTTTCCAAGTGAGGGGTTTTCCACCCTTAATCCACTCGGCTCTTCACCGCCTGCTTTCGTTTCTGCGTTGTCTGAAGCTGTAGGTGGCGTGGTTAATAGATTTTCCTTCGGCTTATTATCGCAAAAATTTTTCTTCATCATGCTCAAGACCTGTGCAATCTCCAGGTTGGACAAAATACTCCTTTTCTGGTCAGTCTTTGTATTCAGCCGAAGAATTTGCATCACAGGTTTCAATTTTACATTAGACTCTTGTTCACGCTGTTTTATTACTGTGTATACTTTTGTTACTGAACTAGACGTGCACGAACCATCTAATAGTGTCCATGCTGTTTTCTCATTCTTCACAGACGGTAAAGGTATCAGTACGTTGGAGCTAGGCACCGGGCCAGCCATGTCTTTTAACAGCACTGTTCTGTCAGGCTCATTCTGTACTGAACAGTTATTGGAGGGTAATGGAATGTGAACCACCCGTGGAGCCGACAAGCTTCGCTTCGAAACATCCGAATTAAGCTTTTGGGGAGCCTGGATGGTGCTGGATGCAGACGAAGGTACCGGTAAAAGCATAACCAGTGGTACAGAAGAAACCGGCTCTTTGTTTGAAGTGAATGTAGTCGGACCTTCAGTAGCTTTTGTTTGGCCACTTACTACAACAGCTGGACGCGACTGTACAAGCTGTGGGAGCGGTCGAATTTCCCTGCGCGTAGGAGTGACAACTGGTTTCTTCCTTGAATTTAGCTTCTTTAAGAGAATCTGTAAAGACATCGGAATAAGTGATTACTTTTTGTATTTCTGAGTGTAATTTACAAAATATGCACATAAATCTCCTCAAATTATTTTGATGCAGTGTGGAATAAGATTTCTGGAAGCTCCCATTTGTAAGATTTGTACGGATTTTGTTTCCTCCTAAGGTCCAAGGACATTTGGTCTCAGCTAACTGGCGTTTTCAAATCTAGTGTGTGATCGGGTGTGTGAATGTGTGCGCTTGTGTCCTTTCATGGATTGGCACCCCATCCAGGCTGGACCCCACCTAGTGCCCTGACATCCTTACACAGGATAAGTGGTATAAATAATGAATAGATAGATTGTGAGCAGTACCTCAATGTAAAGCATGCAATCTGTAACCCTAACCATAATCAGAATGTGTAGAGAGCGCTCAGCTCTATCAGCTCAAGTGAAGATGGAAAATGGATGTAGAGTAGTGGAAGGCCACATCAAACCTAAAATGCGATGCAGATTTCTTTCTTTCAGTGTATTGTTACACAAATAGAAAACAGATAAATACTTAGCTCATCTGCATTCCAAATTAACCTGAGACTGCATCAAAAATAATTAATTTCTCTATTAATGTACAAAGTTTAAAACCCAACAACAAATAAATTATTATAAGTTTAATTATAACATTCTATTCTATAATGACAAATTCACACTACATGATTTTCAAATTCGCGAAAGGTTGTGCTGCTCACGCTACACAACTTTTCTATACAATATGTATAGAACTGTATATGTATATACGGTATGTGTGTGTGTGTTTATATAATTCTGATTGCCAATTTGTGTATAGTTTAACACTGCTTGTTTCACTAGTGCATTGATACCATGAAAGTTTTCCTTCTTTCTCCAGTGTCATGATCAGCCTGCCTGCTTTACTTCTGAAATACTGGCCTCACACTTTCCTTTAATGGAAAAATGGTGGGGTTTAATCACCAAAGGCGTTCTGCTTTTGCAGGACATGGCATGACCTCATACCGCCCACCTATCTACTTGCACATCAATGGAACATGGCTGGGAGTTATTGCCACATCCAACCTACAAGATGTAAGATGAGTAAGATTGAGCAACCTCAAGATGTTTTTTGGAATTTTTGTCTGTCTGTTTGTGCACGCATCACATAAAAATTACAAATTTTAATGGGGTGTTTAATGGGGTGTTCATTAAATTTGGCGGTGTATTTGGCCAAGGTTGAGGTACCATATATACTTTGTTTCATTGCACGAGAAGTACTTTTAAATGGCCATATATAATAATTATAATTTTTAAAAAATAATAATACAATTCGCCTTTGAAATAATCATTAGTTTTTCTCAAAATTCAACAGATGGCGCTGTGCTTTAAAAAAATTTTTTAAAAATAAAATATGCGCTTATGAGTGTGCAATGTGTATTAGATATACATTTTGTTCTTGTTGTGTCAACTGTTTATTAAATGATTAATTGTTCATGGAAAAACGTAATAGATTACCTCTGCTGGATTCACAAGCCCACAGGTTTTAAGATGGCTGTCATAAGCCTGCTGATGACAAAACCCGAGGCCACACGCTTTACAGAGGCACGGCCGCTGGGCCACATGACCTCCCATGTGCGACATGAGCATAATGGATGAGCGGAAACCCATGCCGCACTCCGCGCACTTCAGGATCCTCTGATGCGTCCCGGCGTGCTTCTTAAGTTCCTCTGAATTGTCAAAGACCTGGCCACACTCCATACACCGGATGTCATTAGTCTTTGAGCTCGGAGCAGTCTGATGACCCCAGCAACCCGTGTCCTTCTTGTGCTTCAGGAAGTCCTCTTGACTCTGGAAGACGACGAGACATGCCACGCATTGCAACTGCTCCGGTTTACACTCGTGCTTCATGTAAAGAGAGGATAAACGGAAATGGCGCTTGCAACGTATGCAGGTGTACGGCAACAGGCCCAGGTGATGAAAGCTGTGGCGCAGGAGCACAGCTTTTGTGGAGAACGCCAGGCCGCAGTCCGTGCAGACGAACATGCCCTTTTTGTGACGCTTGAGATGGTAGAGCATGGAGCTGCGATGGCGGAAGCTGTATTCGCATTTGGGGCAGGGGTAGCGTTTAGCGCGCCGCTTGTGTGTCTGCACGTGTTTCTCGCACTCCACATAGTTGGTGAAAATGCGCTTGCAGAGATCACACTGATAGAACTTGTCCTCGAAGTGGTTCGTATCCAGATGGTGCTGCAGGTCGTCCTGTGTTGCAAACTGGGCCGTGCAAATGACGCACTGGAGAGTGGATGCTTGTCCGTGGGAGCGCAGGTGCTTGCGATAGTTCATGAGGTGACAGAACTGCTTGCCGCATTCGGCGCAGCGGTAGAGACGAACGCCATTATGTACACGCAAATGTTCATGTAGGAGAAACATTGTGGGAAAGCTGAGGCCGCACACCTCGCAGCGGTGCTCTTCCCAACCATTTGTATCTGAGGAGACATAAGAGTAACTGTTAACTTATTCACTGCAGAGAATACGGATAATTAAATAAGGTTTGACTCAGAGCTATATAAAACTACATGAAATGTGCAATGTGGCTGAGTGAGATCCTGAGGAAGAACAAATCCGATATTACCACAATACGAACGATTCGATATTATCACGATACTAAGGTGGAGATTTGATCTCTATCATATTTTTATCCCAATTCAATATTCAACTTTTTTCAGATTTTGTTACAATTCTACACAAACAAGGCAAATAATTCGCTCCCACCGCACAGAATGCTGTGCTGCCTGCCAAGGTGTGAATAGTTTAGAGCACACCACTTATTATAGATTATAGAGGACTGCAGCATTTTAACACCTAAATGCAAACATGTACCAATAAAATAAATAAAGGTAGTCCCCGACTTACTAACATTCGAGTTACGAATCCAATACAGTGCAAAACAGCTCTGAGACAAAATGGTTTCCGGGATTCCCCTCGCGATTTACAGGCGCAGAGACAACACTATTATAATATTTCACGTGTGAGATTAATTTCCTTAGACACGATTACAATTTTTGGCCATGTGATGGCATTGTGAGGAAAGAGGACAGATTTAGTCAAGTCGTATAGGATTCACTTTGTCGGACTTAACAACCAAACAGACTTATGAATGTGCTCCCGGAAAGGACCTTGTTCATAAGTAGGGGACAACATCTAATTTTTAAAAACTCAACTTGGGAAACTTGCCTATACTTTCACGACGCATGAACAAGGATTATTTTTTATAAGAAATTATTGGTGAAGTGGCATCGTAAAAAAATTATTTATTTAAGTCTACAGCAGAAATCCCAACTTTGTTTAATAGTGAAAGTACACACACACACACACACACACACACACACACACACACACACACACAATGTGACAAGAACTCACCAGATTGGGACTAAACAGTTGTGTGGTCATAAGAAAACAAATTGTTAGTGAGATTCACCAGGAAAAAAGTCTTATATTTGAATTGGGAATTGACAAATATGTTACCTGTTAGTAATCACATATTATTCACATGGGTACACTTTTACACTTTCCCACATCAAATTTTTTCAATCCAGTGGTTTGGAAAGAGGAGACAAAGAGCTAGTTAGGGTGCTGATCCTGCAATGAGGGGAGTGTATTTGGAGAAACAGAGAGAAGCACAGCAAGTATTTTATGATCCAACACACCCACTTTAATCAAAAGATGCAGGCTGCTTGTAAGTACCGTGTATAATGTAAACTACATTTGGGAGATTTTTTAAACAAAAATTATGGAAAAGCCTTCTAATTAGTGATCGGGACTCCGTCACAGTCTCAGTGTTTAAGTCTAGGCTGAAAACCTATTTATTTTTCTTATTTACATTATAGCCAAGCATTTTCTAAATAGATTTGACTATTCTCCCCGCTTCTGGTTGGGGATCTTGTCGCATGGAGGAATGCGTGGTCTGCTTGGGATGCGTGTAGTGACTGCTGACGGATCCACCTGAAAATGAAGAAGGTCTCAGACTTGCCTGATGCAGACAGCTGTTCTCTGATGACTTGTGACTGCAGTCGCTCAATAGTTCAGGGCTGAATTTCCTACAAAAATTTTGTACCTGGGACAAATCGTTTTTGTTGTAGGACAAAGTTCTGTTAGTAACATAGTTGGCAAACTGAGTTGTGAAACCGTGCTTTACCTTGAAAAGAAACTGTTAATGTTTAAGCTTTGCAACAAGCAGATGGTTACACGGAATGAATTCACTCACTTGAAACACTGTTTGTTCTACTGAGACAACAATGCCCTTGTATTTTGTGTCTTCAAAAAATATCAAATTTGGCCTGTTCTTATAGATCCATGATGACTTTTTAAATACCTCACATTCAGCGTGGAATACAGCTTTAAGAGTCTTAGATTCAACTGCACTACTCAGAAAAATATTTGTTTACACACTTACTCACCTGAAGACAACCCATCATCACATTCCTCATCTTCTGTCAAGTCATCGTCATCATCATCTTCCTCGTCCTCATTATCATTATCCTCATTATCATTTTCGTCTTCTTCCTCAGAAACATCAGCATCGCTCACCAGCTTCCTCTGAGCTCCTCCTTCTTTCAGCTCGGTATTCTTTCTCTGACCTTTGTCTAATTTTTTCTTTTTGTCTCCCTTAAGTCGCTCTTCAGCATTTTCATCATACCATGGACATTTTCTTCTTTTTTCTCTCATACATAGACTTTGTTCTTCATGTACAGTCTTGTCGCCATCGCCTGTGCTCGTCTCTGTGGAATCTGCATGAACTGAACTGGTACTAAAATCCTGAGAGCCATTATGACTGGGAAGAGAGATTGGATGAACAACAGGAGTAAAATGACCCACATCTGTTTCCTCCTGCACGAGCATGTCCACTGGCGTGTGACATGCCGACGTCATCGTTGCAGGTGATGAAGATGATGATGATGCAGATGCATTGTCCAGGTCTGAAGTCTGGTGTGTCTCTTTCTGTTTTAAAACCTGGAAGTCCCAGCTTGAAAAGCCCAGCTCTGTGAGCTGGATGTCAATAGTGAACTCTGAAGACATGTCTGCCTGTTAGAGGAGAAATAACAACAACAACAACAATAATAATAATGATAATAATAATAAAAGACATCCGTTGCACTGACACTTTCTTTTCCTTCTGCACGCGCAGTGTGAAAATGATTGGTGTGCTGTTAGTGTTGTTGCTAAGAGCTGCTAGCTAACCTTGCTACTCCACCTCACACCTCTCAGATTCCGCTTTGACTTTCACAGACGAGTCATCCAAAAGCATGAATTTCGCAAAGAACTGCTTTCAAGAAGCCAAAAAAAAAAATAAAATTATAAAATTCTTTTACAGAATAAAAATATGCACCATTTGTCTAATACTGCCTGCTGCTTCTTTTGCTTCTTCGTCTTCTTCTTCCTCTTCATTGGCGTTTGGCGGTTAGTATGACACGATAAAGCGTAACCGCGCCATCTAGTGAACTGGAGTGCGGACGTTCTTAAATATAAATAAAAGAAAGGTTTTGGTCAGAACTGTCTTTTCAATAAGTTTCATACATTGCAGTACTTAGACATCTGCCTGAAGTTTAACCTGGACCATAAGTAAAATCAAAATGTTGAGTAAAAGCGATGTTATGAGCAGCTATGTGCTAATCTACTTTTAAAAAACTACTGATAAGCTACTTGCTCAATGTAAACAAACTCATACACCAATAGATATAAAAATAAAAAAAAATCTAAACGGAATATTTTTTACTGGGATTAGTCCATATTAACAGTGCTGAAGGTATAAGTGATGCGTTGAAGTCATCTTTATCTGATCAACTTTTTAAATTTCTCATTTGTGATTCACTCGCTGATTACCGAACAGGGAGTTTTGTTAAAATTGTGTTTCTTTGTATTGATAAGTTAGACAGAGAGTTCTGCCGTACAGAAAGACAGACAGACATGTACATGGGCTTCAACCTGAAACCATAATATCACTGATTACATTAAAGCTGATCAGCTTATTTTTTTAGTTTTAACCTTTTAACTGTTTCTACATACTCGTTTCCCGTCAATGACGGTTACTAGTTCAGTATGTTCAAGTTGTTGGCTGACCTTATTTTTTGGGCACACATCCTGGACCTTACCAACTGAAGCAACTCCAGATCATAACACTGCCCCTACAGGTATGTACAGTGAGCACTAGGCATGATGGATCACTTCATCCACCTCTCCTCTTACCCTGATGCACCCATCACTCTTGAACAATGTAAATCTGGACTCATCAGACACATGACCTTTTCCCCCCTTCGCTCCACAGTCCATTCTTTGTGATCCCTAACAAACTGAAGCCTTTTTTCTGATTAGACTCACTCATGTGTAATCTGACCAGATGTGCGAATCTTCACTCTCCACATGCAGTAGTGAGCCATGGGCGCTCATGACTTTCTCACTGGTTGACAAGTTATTTTTCTGTGGGTCATTTTCTGTAGGTATTAACCACTGTATAAAAAAAACACCCTACAAGACCTGTGTTTTGAGGATGCTCTGACCCAATCGTCTAGTCATCCCAATTTGGCCGTTATCAAAGTTGCTCAGATCCGTACACTTCCCCATATTTCCTGCATCCAACACATTAACTACAATGAATTGACTGTTTACTTGATGCCTAATATATCCCACCCCTTGACAAGTCCCCATGAAATAATCCATGTTATTCACTTCATCTGCCAGAGGATTTAATGTGATGGCTGATCAGTGAAGATTCGACCTCATGATTCAACTGTGTGGGGATGGATAACTGGAAATTCTTAGGAATTACTGTATGACATTTTGTTTATATAAAATGTAAAAATTTATAAATACGTGGTAGTAAAGAATGGAACCAAGGTTCAATGATGTTTGCAGGATGTTATTATCCATCATTGCTACTGCCATTGCGGTAGACAAAATGAACAATGTAAGAAAGTGGGTTAAAGATCTACTGTTTATGATTTTCATAAGTAGAATTTCAATTTCCTGGAACTAAGAGGCTCAAACCTTTTCCACCATGACAATGTCCTTGTGGACTCCATAAAGCCATCGTCTGCCAACGTTGATGTGAAAGAACCTGAATGTTCTGCAGACACACCTGAACTTGACTGCACCCCAACATCAGTGCCTGGACCTCACTAATACTCTTGGGGCTGAAGAAACACAAATCCCCACTGCCACACTCCAAAATCTAGTGGAAAGCCGTTTCAGAAGAGTTAGTGTAAAAGCTAAGATAGGTCACTCCTTAAATATTATTTATTCTCAAGGTTCTGGAACTGGTACATATGGGTGTGATAAACATATCAGGGGTCAATAAACTATGTACCAAGTAGTGTATGAATAGTGTATGAGTACAAAAAATATTAAATTAATTGTAGATCGAGACAACTCATATGTGAACCAACCGTTTTCCTACCTCAAATAATGAATTGAGGCTGCATACCAGAGAGGATCCATCCGTACTGCTATTATTGCTTATTTTTTAATAACAATACTATTGTTTTAAATAATTATTACTGAATTCATAAGGCTATCAGGAAAAATCTATGATTCTAGCAATTTGAGAGACCTGAGCTAACCACAGCTGTAATTAATCCCTAACTGTATGAGCAATGCCGTTAGACTACTGACTTTTGCTGTTGAAAAAAACAACTTGACATTGGAAGCTGCCACCCATTTGCTGAAAAACAGTCCCTCTGTTGCAGTCAGGCTATCTAGTTACACATAAGCATCTAATATTTGATACATTAGACTGGTGTATAAAAGCCAGTAACTTCAGATGGTCACATTTCTATCCACCATGCCACTACTGCAGTTTGAATGTTAATGTTAGCTTTTAATTCCTTTGTTGTTTTTTTTATCTAAGCATTATGTAACAATGAAACAACTCCCTGAAGTGTTTTTAGGCACCGACACTCACTGTCACAAATTATTATGATATTATTTATCTCATTTGTCCCAAAGGACACTCTAGTCTATATGGAATGACACGAAGAGACATCTTTTAGTCAGTAAATGTTTTAGCTTTTAACATCATTACACATCTAAATGACTAAAACTACAGAATATATCAGCATTGTTCAGGACTGAACTGTCAGTTTCCACCACATGCTTGTAGTAATATCTAGACTTCAAAGTGAATTTCTTTAACTGATTATTTATTTAATCAATCGATTTATTTTACTTAAAGTGTCTGAATCAGAATGGACAAAATGCTGGAACATAAAACATTTGCACACTGATTCCAAAACATCTCCTTAATGTGGTATTCTTTAATTTTAGCCAACATGGGGAAAATTACACTGCAGACACAGCAGAATACATTTTTTCCAGATGGATACAGTGGTCAAGGTTTGTGCATTACTTTAAAAAAAAAAAAAAAAAAAAAAATCATCCAAAATAAATCATCGAAACACAGGGCCACTGTGTATGCATTAATTTACAGATGTCATATGAAACAGTTTAACTTGCTTGATAACACAGACAGACCTGAGCTAACTCTGATTCAAATTAAAACAATTAAACTTATTCTGTGCATCATTTAAGAGTTTCTAAAATTTACCTGCATTACTATGATAGAATGAAAGGCCATATAAAAGTTCACAATGAACAATTCCCACCAAGTAATCATAGTAATATCTTTGCTGGTTGAAGTTTGCATGATTTTAATGGAGTACGTGTACATACACCTTTAAAAAGTTAGCTCAGATAAACATAAGACATCTCTTCTCAAAAACCATTAGCTGGAAAGAGACTGAATTCACTCCTACATAGCAACAGGTTCTGTACATGGCATCCTGTTGCATCATCAGGATTAGGAGGCACAGATCAGATTATAAACAAATGAAATTAGATTTTTTTTTTCTAAAAAAACAAACAAACAAACAACTCAGGGAAAACATGAGAAATCACTCAGACCTGAAACTGTAGTCACAGGTAACAAAGTTAAAAGTAGCATGCACCTTGTGGTGCAACAGGAAATTAAATAATCAGCTAGTTCTCTAATTGATGAAGACTAATTCCACTTAGGCATACCATTTTCCCCAAACTTCTAAAAAATCATGTAAAAACAACTCAACTCACTCATGATAGTTATAAAAAAATTACATTAAAATATTGAAATAAAAGCCAAATTTAAAGCCATTCACTAGGAGTGGGCTTTTCTTTATTATTAATAATCAGGTTCATGCCCCTACAGTTCTGCCATGTTGTAGACATGGGTTTGATTATGCTATACATTTAAATCGTGGCCCAAACCATATACTATGCCACGTCTATAAAAACATCAAAATGAAATGAAGCCATTTGAGACTTTTGGGTTTCCAGTTTCCACATAAAACACTCGAGAAAGTCTCACCCACTCAAAGCATCTTAACCAAAACAGATTTCTCTCACCTTCCTTCACTAAAGTCCACTTTAAAACAATTGAAACCCTCTCCCCTGTTCTGTCAAACCCTCTCCCTCTCCTATGCACAGCTTATCTCTTATTGCCCCCAGCAGACTTCTCTTCCTCCTTTTCATGGCTCTGTTGGTGGGCTTTAAGGTTGCTCTCTCGACCAAAGCTCTTGCCACATGTTGCGCAGGAGTAACGGCCAGCCTTGTGTGCGCGGGCCATGTGGGCCTCCAGCTGCTCAGCACGGTTAAAGCTCTCCTCGCATTCTTGGCATGGATGTGGTTTGCGCTGCGTGTGCTTCTCTTTTTTGTGTGCTCGGAGCTGAGCTGGTGCAGAGAAAACGAGGTCACACTCTGTGCACGGGATTTGGCGAGCTGCTGGAGAAGCCGCCTTTGGTTTCTTGTTGTCGGATTTGTCTTCCTCGGGGTTGGGATCCTGCACGGCAGATTTCGGTGGTCGCCCTCGCCTTCCCACTGTTTTGGGTTTAGCCTCGGCTTCAGGTGCTGCTGTTGGTGTTGGCACATCCTCAGACGTCTCTGCTATTTCGTTTTCGTCACTTTTGCTCAGCTTTTGCTTCTTTTCTCCAGTCGCTGAGCTTGTTTCGGCTTTGGGAGGCCGGCCGCGCCTTTTGATTGTGGCGCTGCCGTTGCAGTGCTGGTCAGAGGCGTGGTTTTCTTGATGTTGCAGCAGCTCGGACTCATCTTCAAAACCCCTGCCACACTTACCACAGCGGTGAGTTTTGTTTGCATCGTCAGTGTCATTTCCATCTGCGGGTGCAGCATGCTGAGCCAGACGATGTGTACGGAGAAGTGCCGGGCTCCGGAATGTCTCGGGGCATTCTTTACACGCAAAGTGACGCTCAGGACACACCTGCCGTCGGTGTGTGGTCAACTAGGAACATGAGAAGACAAACTGACCAATTAAACAGAGTCGATAATAAAAAAACAGATTTAAACTATACAAGTTAGTTACAGCCTTAAATTACTTTGTTGTTGCAATGTAGCCAAAAATATATATAAAATGTTTTTATTAAAAACAAACAAAAATACACCTGGATTTAAACTCAAACATTTAGGACTATACAAAAAAGTGGGCAAAGTAAGCAAATCCTGAACTTGAGTAAAAGTAGGGACACCTACTAGTAACACCTCAAACCTTACTTGTTCAGTTAAGAACAACGCAGCATGAATAATTCGAATATGAAAAGTTATCCGCAAAAGCAGCAGCTAAATCTTGTAAATCGACCCTCATCTTACCTTTTGCAATTCCCTTTTCCCACCTATAGCAATTCTCAAAATGCACGAGTGCCCTCACTACTTACTAATAAGTTGCCATGATTGGCTCCCCAAATACAAAGTGACTGATGTGTGCGTTTATTTAAAAACGTTCGGTGCAGAGTTACAGTTTGTTATTGTCCCTTCCATTCAATTCAATTCAATTTTATTTATATAGCGATTTTAACAATGGTCATTGTCTCAAAGCAGCTTCACAAAAATGAAAAAGATTTTATGTGCTCCATGATATGATGAGCGAATTCAGTAGGGCAGCATTATATTAGTTTCGGTTTCTTTCTGATCTGATCTTTATGAAATAATAAGAGGATGGAATATGGTGCAGATGTTGCCTTCCTGAAGTTTTTAATTAATTACACTTTCTTAGATCTTAATTATATTTGTGTACTCCTGTTTAGAATAGTTATTTTTTATTTTTACAGCTACACATAATAAATAAACAAGCAATAAATATAATGCTTTAAATTGAAGATCACAGTAACCCACACACCAGTCGGCTATTCTGATTTTTGTGATCGACTCCAAACACCTTGAGCTGAGCAGCCTTAAATATTACTCTGGTAAAAATCCTCTTCTTACAAATCTACTTAAGCAAAAGTAATCGGCTTCACATATGCACAAGTATCAATATCAGTAGCTTACAACAGCCTTGTCATAGCAAAAGAGTCTGTCTCTCTCAGCAGTATCTGCAACTGTCTCCTCTTCTGATTTCAAACACCTGCTACATAATTAGGGAAGGCAAATAATGCAATTATGCAAATACTACGCACCGCTCAGTGTATGTGATGCAATATCATGCAGAAATGTAGTGGAGTAGAAAGTACAAATATTTGTTGTAGGATATAGTGGTGTAAAAGTAAAAAAAAAAGTAGCCTCTAATAAAACTACTTGTTAAATACAGATATGTGAAATCTCTACTTCTATATAGAAGCTATTTAAATGTACTTAGTTACCCACCACCTATGATTACACATGAGGAGAAATATCACATACATTTTTGTAATGGGCTGGGAACCACTGAATCTGTGTGACGCGTACTGAAAAACATTTAACATGAGATTCATTGCTGTTCCATACTTGACTGATCACTGGTATGGAAATGATGGCTAATTAGCTCAATCAGGTTGGTGCTGTCAACATATCATTCTTTAGACAGACAGTTTTTAAACTCTTTGAACCTAATAAACCTTATCCAGGTACGTTTAGAAACCAATTTTGTCCTTGTTTGACCAGGATGTAGCTGCATCTGGTTTTTCCAAACAGCTACACAAGATGATGAGCTGCAGGAGTCAAAACCAGCCTATGCTCTGAGGACACAGACACATGCAATGACGCAAAAGATAATAGGAATATCCCTGTACCTCTGAGAATGTACGAAAGCTCTCTTTGCAGTGAACACACTTGAAGGGCTTGTCTTCCTTGTTGTGAGTAGACTGGTGTAGGGTTAATTCCTCGGAGGATGGAAACGTGCGGTCACACACATAACAGGTGAAGAGTGTGTCACACTACAGGAAAGACAAAACACATTATAATTTTATAAAATACAACTCCCTAAAAAATTCAACAATTCTATATTCAGAAAAGCACCGTCATTCAAAACAAACAAACAAACAAAAACAAATGAATGACTTGATTAATATTAATTAATAGGGGATATTACATTTTATTGTTTGGTATTGCTGTAATCAGTGACAAGTTACACTGATTGTCAGATAGTGCTGTAACACCTACTCGTAGCTTCATAGCACAGTAGTCTACTACTTTGTAGTCTGTTGTTTGCCGTTACTACTAATTATAAAATATCTAGATCGCCCTCAGTTAGTATTGCTTGTTCATATGTGCGCAACATACACTAGGCTAACGTCACAGAGCATCAAATTCTTTAACAAGTAGATGTTAATAGGTAGATAAGCATAGTATTGGACAAACAATTGTTGGTATTAATGCATTCTTTTAAAAATTAACGTGTACAACAACCTTGGTTAAAATATCAAGAAACTTGGTCATCTAAAATGATTTAAACTAACCTGCTGCAGTTGCTGTTTGTATTCTTCACGGTGACTCTTCTTCATATGCCTCTCTTTGGCTTTAGAGTTACAGAAGGTTATAAAACACTGGAAACATTGCAGGCTCTCATGCTGGTCTGTGAATTGAACAAAAATAGATTTTTCCCCCCAACATTGTACAAAACAATTCCCTACAGTTATTACTGTAAATAAGAAAAACCTGATTTTTTTTGTTCCATGATTACATTTCCTTTAGCTGAAAAGACAGAAGCGAGCTTCAAGTTGTCCCTTTTTTTTGTTTTTTTTTTGTTGTTGTTATTAACATACACATTTCCTAATGTATAAACTGAAAATTTATTATTTAATACCTTCTTTGTTTACTGGTTGATCATTTATACCTGCATGAAATGCAAATGTTTACTATAAAAGCAGAAGTATGTAAAAAAAAAAAAAAAAAAAAAAAAGGCGTCGTAATCGGACTAGCAGCACACGCTTTCACATAACCTTCAGCGAAACCTTAGGATCACAAGAAGCCGCTCACAAATGCCTGCGTCTGAGAGACACAACACACATTTGGAAGCAAATTTAATCCTCCAGAGCAGGATGTGAAAACTGTCCATGCTCAGAAGTGTTATGAATAGATCCAGGGAATAATTATGAATAAGTCAGGAATTCTACGGTACTAATAAGCAATACAACGTGTATATAATCAATATTACTATACTCAGTCTAACTTTGCTTTGATTGTCTTGAGCATCTTCACAGGTGAGAACAGAAAGCAGTTCTTACAGGACTGAATGACAGGAGGAGGAGGACGAGGAGGATTAGGGAGGAGGATCGCGGTGTACGGCTTCTCCGCCCTCTCGGCATTCACATTAGCAGTGTCAGCCGTCTCTCCACCTCCCATCACGATCTCCTCGATCTTCAGTAGATCAGAATCCATTCTGTAGGCTTATCTGGACATGCACAACTGGAAAGAAACACACGAATATTTATAAGCCTATCATAAACAATAAGACTATGGAGAAAAGCTTCTTTTTTATTATTCCATTATAGGCCAGATGAAAATGGGTTCTTTTAAAGTCTGGTTCCTTTACTATATATTATGGAAATAAGTCGTAAAGAAGGTGGCATTGTGGCCTTGGACTTCCAGGGGCCGAGGTTCGATTGCTGCCTCGGGTCTGCACGAATGGAGTTTGCACGTTCTCACCAAACGTGCTTGGTGAGTTACTTCCCACAGTCCAAAGACATGCAGATTAGACTAATTGGTGTTCCCAAATTGCCAGTAGTGTGTGAAAGAGCATGCAAGTGTGAGCCCTGTGATGGACTGGCCCCAAGTCCCCTGGAATAGACACCAGGCCCCCACCCGACCCTGTATACGGGATAAAGCGGTATAGACGATGAGTGAGCAAGTTGTAAACAAATATGTTTAAATCATAACGATCAGCCGAGGACGACGGTGGCAAGGAAAAACTCCCTGACATAGCAATAAGAAGAATGTAAACACTTACTCAGATAAACTCAAAACAAATGGGACACAACTGATAAACACATGTGCAAACACACTCAACAACCATCCAGCAAATCTCACATACAAACCTGAAATTGCTTTGCACAATATTAATTAACCGGCATTTGCACTAGAACTGTTTTTAGGTCTTCGCTGCTAATTACAAGAAATGTTCACTGTTGGCAACTCATTACCAGAATATTGAATTGTGTCATGTTGTCGCTCGTTTGCACGTGCACATTATGTTGTCTTTTTTTGTATAGTAAAAATTTTTTTGTCTCAGATAATTAATTAGGTGTCTTAGTTAGCTAATTAGTTTGGTTAACTTATGTTGTTTGTATGCAACACTTTGGTCCACGAGGAACTGTTTTCCTTTCACACTGTACTGAACTGTATATGGCTGAAATGAGAATAAATAACCTTCATGATGAGGTTGATCTTTAAACGTGTACACACCTAAGAGACAAGTTTATACTTGAGAAATAATAGTGGTAAAAGTTCAGAGAAGTACACAAAGTCTCAGTGGAGATTTCACACAGACTCTTATTATGGTCTGAAGCTCTCACCTCTTTCTATCGAACATTACTCCTAATACACTCTTGTGTAAACTTTCCTTTCACCACAAAGTAGACCTGGTCGTAATTAAATTGCCAGGAGGAGTTATTAACTAATACTTAAAAAAAAAAAAAAGAAAAAAAAAGTTCATGAGTCGTGTAAATCCTGCCGTGACCACCACCACCACTGACGGCTCGGCTAGCTAACGAATTAGCCAGTTAGCTCTAAACAGCAAACAGGACAGATGTAAATGATTGATTTGTACTAAATGTGCGGAAAGTTAAACAGCAAAAAAAGATAGAGAAACAACCAGAAGAATCAAATAAAGCGAAGGTTTATGCAGGAACGTATGTTGGTAATGAGCTGTGGAACAGTTAGACATTAGCTAGGTCGTCGCTAACAACCCGGGGCCTGGTGACATGGCCTTGTCCCAGCTGCAGGAAAAAACACACCGCCGGCGGTCCGAGCAAACCGCGGGCATGTGCTCCAGTGATTCAGCTCATACCTGGTTAATGATAAAAGCTAATTTTTGCGTGGATTCCAGGCCCCAAAAAAACCGTCCAATATGTATGTATGTATGTATGTATGTATGTATGCTGTAGCTAATTTGATAACAAGCTAAGCTAATACCCTTAGAAATTAAACTAGCCAACTGTTGACCTGTATTTGTTAGCAATCCGGCTGCTAAGAAACGCCTTAACAATTCGGTTCACGTACAAAATATTTTGCAATCCCGGGGGGGGGAACGGTAAACAACAAACAACGAGGGTTACAACACGCTTACCTTATATAGCTGCACTTTTTTATGGAGGGAAAACACCAGCACCAACTACTCCTGCAGTTGGTGTAAAGGGGGCGCAAGTGGGCAGCCGTTACTGTAGCCTACGGTTAGCTCCAGGCGCGGAGTTAATAGAGGCCAACTGCGCATGCGTTCCAATCGTGACCCGAATTCCAGGAGGGGGGGCCTCCAGGTGAATCGGATCATATGGTTCGGTTCACCAAAAAAAAAAAAAAAAAAAAAGATCATACAAAAAATCGAAATCATAAAATAAAAAAAAATACAAACAAAAAATCGAAATCATAAAATCATTAAAAAAAAAGATCATAAAAAAATCGG
>JAQMYG010000033.1:6501669-6518465 GCA_030014215.1 Clariallabes teugelsi
CCAAGTTGTTGTGCGGACTGGATATTCCGCTGTGGCGACCCCTTGCCGGGAGCAGCCGAAAGACCAACAACAACATTTAGTTGTTATATACTTTGGGTCTCAATACATATAAACCAAGCAAAACTTCTTTTTTGATTAGAGTTTAAAAATTTTAACTGGTGGCTACACACTCTGATGTAATGTCTCAGAGATTACTTATAAAAGTGTAAAAATGCACAAGTGGCCCACTTGGGCACGGCAAACCAATGTGTATAACTTGCTACCCTGTACTATCACTACTAAACAACTTGTGGACCAATGTATTAGGCTTCAAACACTCAACATGTGATTCCAACAAGTGAAGTATAGTTATATCCAACTGGGTTCTATAACTGAGTATTACATTTATGGTTATTATCTTACTTTTGCAAGCAAGTTAAGCAAATAAAAAGATTTTTACCTTCATTTATTGGTGTTTGTTCGTTTAAAATGAGAGCAGATTAAACCATCATTCTGCCCTACACCAGACAACACCAAGAAACAAATCAAGGTGGTTAATAAAATCAAAATAATAAAAAATATTGGTTTAATATGGCTAATGATCAAAGCAGTTTAGCAGATTCATGTAGTTCCTTGATTGTGAAACTTCAGGAAGCAGTTGTGATTGCGAGAAATACAGAGGAAAACACAGCATTTGAGACAACGTACTCTAGACATTTGCTCACAACCTCCAAATCTACACCTAGCCTCTTCACCTTCGGAAAGTTGTTCTGGCCAGTGGCCCAAACCATCATATCGTGTGACTGCATCAGGTAAAGGGGTCTCCAAGACATCCGAATGTCCTGCGGAGGCGTTTGATCCAAGCTGTGCTGGTATTGGGAGATATGGAGGTGAGGAGTCTTGCACAGCAATATGGCTGGAATGAATTAAAGCTTTAGAAACTTCCAGTCGGAAAGCCATAAGTGACAGTGGCTCTGAAGGATGGTTTTGATTTTGCTTGTACTGTAGCCAAGAATTAACTAATGCCAGATCAATAAGGTCCCAAAGAACAGACTGTGGCCAGGCACTGGGTGATGGGCTTGTGCAGGGTGTGCGATAAAGGCTTCTCAAATCTCGGTTAAGATTTGCAGCTTTGATGGCTCTCTCAAAACCACTGACGAGCGATGTTGAGCGTGACTTTTCCTTTGTTACTGCTGACAGAATAAAGCCATGATGGCACCTGAACAGTTTCAGTTTACCATCGGACGTGACAAACTCATCACCTATTTGCCCCCTAGCACCACCAACTTTTCCAGCACTGCGCACTCCTGCCTCTAGAAGATGCTCCAACATGGAAGGCGTTGATAGCTCGGGTTTGCAAAGAAATACCATTCCTTGATTATCAGTTTTTTCTCGAGAAACCATTTTCTCAACAATCTCCTCTCTGTTACAGTCACTGACTCGCAAGTTAAAATCCATGACCAATCCACCAGAATTTATCATGACTGTGTGATGTAATGAGTGTGTTGGGTGTCTCTGAAAAGGAAGGAGATACTGGTCAACTCCATAGTTTCCATTTCGTTTAAGTGCTTGACAAGCTTCTCGAACTCTGTTCACTATTGCCTCAACCTTCCATAGGGGATCTTTCTTTGATATCAAAACGTCTGTGCAATTCTGTGCGTCTTGATCCTTATGTGCATCCTGTCCGTTGCAGTTTAATCTTTCCCCTCCAAGACTGGCAAATCTTAGATTAGATCCAAGTTCAGAAAACATGTCTGCAGGCATGGCATCAGCAATCAGTGGCACTCTGGTGAACTCATCCCAGTACAGCTTCATACTTGGAAACTAAGTGTTAAATGGAAAGAAGGAGAAAGATTTAGCATGAATCTAGATTTAGAATTTAGCACAAAAGGTCAAAAAGATGTAACAATTTATATTATTTATTTTTAATTTTCACTTTGGTCTAAATGCCAATTTAATCAAATTATACACAGGCAGCTCTAGAGTTGGTGGCACACTTGATAAAGAATTACTTTAACTAGATTATCATAATCAGACACTAAAAATAAGAAAAATACAGTCAAATGGAAAAAAAAAATCTATGTATCAAAAAGATTTTTTTTTACCAAAACCACATGTCACAAATATCGACACCCCTGCATATATAATATTTACAAGACTGATTTTTCTTAATTCACCTCCAAACACATAACCTCTCCTAATCCAGGAACTTGTCCTCTCTTGTCCTCTTGGTCCTACTCTTACGTGGTGGTCACACCACAGATGTACAATGCGGCAATCATCTTCAAAGCTTGATTATGTGGTCAATTAAACAGTTTTCATGTTTGTCTGGATAGATATTTTGGATTTTTATCCAGGTAGACTATTGATCAAAGAACTAGAAATAGCTTCCAAACAAATGTATAAAGCCATATGTATTCTGTCCTTCTCTGTACCACTTATCCTGTTCAGGGTCTTTGGAGGCCTGCAGCCTATCCCAGGGGACTTGGGCACTAGGTGGGGTACACCTGGACGGGGGTGCCATATTTTGATTTTAAAATATCCTAATGATTATTTATTAAGTCATTACCATGTATTGTACCCTAACAAAAGTCCTAGTTCAAAGAGCCACACCGCCTCCTCTATAAAAAAGTCCTCAATTATTATAAACTATTTTACAATAATGTTTCCTTTTGTATTCATTGCCAAAAAGCTGTTTGTTTCATCTGATCATAAAATCTCACTAAATCCAGTAGTGTACAGTGAACTCTAGCTGCTTAGGTTTGTTGTTAGACAAAAGAGCAGGCTTTCATCTCAAACTACGATCGTGAACAAAGAGTGCCAAATATGTGTCCTCCTCTACAATGGATCATTACAGCCCCAATATCTTTCATGTTGCCCAAACAGTGAAACACAGGCATTTTCAGCCACGTACCTATTTTTCATAGGACCACTGTTTGATCTTAACACAGGTCAACACACTTTTGTCTCTTTTCCTTTGTCTCTTCCTTTGTCACAGATTTGTCTCTGTGCATTCTCTAATCTTTCCCATGCTGATAAATGACTATGGGAATCAGGCTTTTGTTTGTTTTTCTCGTGAACCAGGAAGTAACGAATGAAAACGCAAACAATTTTAATACTGCACTAAATAACATGTGACCCTCACAGCCACATGCTAACCTTTCCCAAACTTTTGCAACAAAGTTGGAAATACAGAATTGCTTATAATGTGTTTGTTTGCTGTGGCAATACAAATTCCATTCCAAACTAGAAAGGCTGTCCCTGTCCGTGTTCTGAGACTTTTGGAATGTTTGTATTTTGTATGTTTTTCCCCCCTTTTTAACTGTAATTATCAAGAATGCTAGTAATTGAGGGAGCTGTCTGCATACATTTCACTTATTGAAAAAAGCCCTGATACAAAATCTCCTAAAAACATAAAAGAAAATGTTTGACATGGAGGATCATTCAGAACTGTTTAATGACAGAATTCCATCATTAACCTTGAGTAACAGTTTAATTTTGATGGGAAACCATATCATGAGGCCAATCCTAAGAACATTGGCAATGAGTGAATACACTCCAGATGATGTGCACACACACCACATATAAGATATGCTGTTATTCCTACACCATTCCCATGATTTGGATGTGGTACTCTCAAGTTCATGCTGATTCAAGTCTGAATTATTGTACATTTTTTAATGTTAACAAAAGTAGAAAATTTGATTTGATATGATACTTGAGAGCATATTCCACATATCTGTGCTATACTTGAGTTCTACTTCACTACATTTCTGATTGGCATTGCCTTCAGCCATGTGTAGCATTTTAAGTGGGAATATTGCCACCTGTTGACTGTTATGTTTAAATGTGTGATCACTTTTCTCTCTAGTCAACAGTAAGTTCATAGTCAGGACACACACACACACACACACACACACACACACACACACAGGAAGGGAGGAAGTGAGGGATGGAAGAGAGAGACTTAAAGGCTACTGTGAGCTAATAAAAGCTCAGTACTTTTGATACTTAAGTGAATTTGAAGATGAGGACTTTTGTATTTTTACTCAGGTAAAGATGTAAATGAAGGACTTGTATTTTTGCTTTATTATTATTATTTTACTGGTTAAGTACAAAATTTGTGCACTTTGCCCACCAGTGAGCCTTAACTACGATACAATGTTGAACACAGCTAAAATAACTACAGTTTAACAGTCAATATTTATAGACCTGGTTGAATGCTTTTACTCACCTTTAAGGTTCCCATTGCAATGTGTATTCCTACGAACTGGGCCACCTCCTTTTCAGTGACAGGCTTTGTCAATTTTGACACTTGCCCTGTACAGGCTGCAATATCTTTCCATATATTCCAACTAAAATACTGAATGAAGTAGTCGATAGGCTCACAATGCTCTTCATTGCCTGTCGGTTGGTCATCTGCTTCAGGACAGCCTGAAATTCCACTGAAAAACAAAAACAAAAGAAGGTACACATCAGAAGGCAGAAGGTACACTTTTACTAATATAATTATTTATGGCAATAAGACTTACTTAGATGTTTTTGCATGCTGCTCACTGTTGGTCGGTTCACACTGTCGCACCGCTCCATTAGCACAGATATCTTGGTAACAAGACATGAGATGAGTTTCAGCTTCTGGCTCAGAGTGGACACTCTCGCAGTTCTCCGTATCTGATGATCGGGAAAGGAACTGTAGAACATCTTCAGCGCTCTGCTGCTCTGCACCAACATTGCCTACATGTGACAATCAAAAGTATTTTAAATGAAAAATTATTTACTTTGCTTGATATTACACTGTCATGATATCGAGGAGAAAAAATAAGCTTCAGTGAAAGCAAAAAAAATTCTATTACGTTATAGCCATACTGCTGTTACTTACCCTCTTCTGGGTTGGTGTATAAATTATGATGCATTTCCATTTGTGAGCATCCTATCCTCATATCACACTCCTCTAATCCAGGTACACCCCCTACAGATTAGCAGAAAAGACGTTATCTGTTGTCCAGAACTTCAGTTCCGAATTGTCATTGACTTCAAATATTTATTGATCTTACATGGTCGACTCCTCTCTTCCACCACTTCTGAACCTGAGGTGCCTTGATTAGCAGCTTGAGGCTCCACCGTCATCTCCCCCTCCTCTTCCTTTACAGGGTAGAAAATACACTGCTTGGCAGTAGACTGAGCCACTGTTGGGGAACCAGAAGAAATTCCAACTGGAGAACGATCCGTTTCTTTAGAGTGTGTGAGAAACAGCAATTAAACATTAAAACCAAGAGCGATAAACATACAAAGCAACCAAATGAATTAACAAAAATACATACCTAGACATGCATTATGATCAGTTTGCATATCTTGAGCTTCCTGTGAAATCTGAGGTTCATTTAAAATTTGCTGATCTTCTGCTTTTACCAAAATCATCTGGACTCCTTGTAAAAAATCTCCATCGTTAGCCTGAACATCCTGGGGTGTGAGAATAGATGGACTGACTTCTGTTTTCACATCAGTAGAGGTGCCACCCGAAGTTAATCCATTATCTGACTGAAGATTCAAAAATTCAAGATAAAAATTGTATTTGTGACAGTAGAGAAATGCAATTGCAAAAACTTCAGACTGTGCAGATTAAAAAATTAAGATAATAAGAATAATATGTATAACTTATATTCTTGTCTATCAGTTTTGTTGCACACAAGTTATACTGTGCAAATATACAGAAAGCATAAGTAACACTATTTCCTTGCTTTAATAGTGTTGAAGTCATAAGTCGTGATAAGTGCACACGATGGAAGAGTTAAATAACATAAAAATGTTACAGTCGTAGCGGAGCACCCTTTAATTAATACAAACGTTATAAAAATTCATCTAAGTATTAAATAAAATTCTTGATTCAGACCATTGTGTTCGTCCTGAACACAGTAAGTTTGCAATTAAGTGTGCAAATTTTATATACAGAAAGTTTTTAGCCAAACGTACTATTTAAACCTATAAGCAAGATTAAACATATTGTATACAGAAAAACATACCTGCTCTCGAGTTCCACTCTGGCAGTGCACAGAGAGTCGTCCCTTTTTTAAGCTACTGGAGGAACGCCTGTTCTTCTCATGTTCTCCAGACTTCTGAGTTAGAGAACCACTTTCTGGTTCCATCATTTCCAAAGCAGTTGTAGTATCAGGTTGTGGTAACACAGACACTTCCTGAGCTTCTGAAGATTCTCTCAAGGCTGCAGTGGCATTAATGATTTTTCTGGTTTTGAGTATTTCTTCATTTGTTTCCTCACTGTTACCTGTGAGTGAATAAAGTTCAAAGACAACCCGGCAGTCTTCTTCACTGGCAACCAACTCTTCTGTAGGTCTCTCTTCAGCAGAACGTCTTTTTCCAACTTGTCTCTTTCCCCTACCTTTGCTTCCTCGTCCTCTTTTCCCTTTTGGAATAGAATTGTTTTTTTGCCTGGCTAGTGTCTGAACAGATACCTCGTCTGCCTCTTGCTTAATCTCTGATTGCTCTGTTATGTGTGATCCAGCATTATGAGAGGATCCTGGATTCAAAGTTTTTGAAGGCAGTTCGTTCTGAATAAAGGGAATTTTGTGACCAAGTGTGTTGTGGTTTGCTTCTGCTTCCTGTGAATCAGAGACCTTGAGGGCAATATTTAGAGAGGGGGTATATAACTTAGAAGATACTTGGGAATCTTCTTTATTTTTGTCCAAATTGATCAAATGCACATCTGAAGGCAGTGCCCCTTTAATATCCATTCCTTCCTGTGGCTCAGACAATGTAAGTGAGTGTATGTCTACATTCTCCTGTTCAGCTATCTTAACTTCATCTGTTTCAACATGATCAGAAGAAGATTCACCAGCTGCTTTTTTATGTCCAAGCGGAGGCTCTTGATTAAGACCGTCATTGTGGTTACCCTCTCCTTCAACAAAAGTTGTTGTCACTGGAAAAGAAGGCGAAGGACTGAGGGCTGGGAAAGAAAGCCTGGGTTCATTCCTTTGTTCGTCCCCCAAACCAATCTCTCTCATTTCTGAATCTACGTCCCAGTCTGTTGGTACATGCATTTCAAAGTCACTCGTGTGGACTGCACTTGCGAGCGTTATTTCATTTGACCTTAGGCTAACTGCACTCATTTCAGAAACATCACAGGGCACAACAGAGTAACTGAATCCATTTTCAGAGTGAAACAATGCCATGTGCTCTTGTAAAGCAGATACCTCTGAAAAGCTCTTCCCACAATCATGGCAACCAATTATGAGCCGAGAATAAGGAGGGCTTAATGCAATTTCCTGATCTATTTTTGCAGATGATTTACGCTTTCTCACAGCTTTTTGTTTTGTGCCAGAGGGAATGTCACTGTCGACATGAGATGTGTGCAAACGAGAAGACTGCTTTGAATCTACTTTGGATTTCTTTACAATTGTTTTTGACTTCTTTTTCTTTTGGCTGGAAGCTTGCAGTGATTTTTGTGCCCCTTTCTTTGTTGGCTCTACTGTTGTCTCGTGGTCATGAATTTCTTTTGTTTGACACTTATGTATTAGTTGGTGATCTAAACCTGTAGTCTTAGCATCCAGCTTGTGCACCTTCAGTTGTGGTTGTTTATGACCTTTTAGCAGAAGCAAGGCCTGTTGCTTTATTTGATCGATGACTGGGGTCTCGGATACATTTTTATCTTTCTCCCTTTGTTTTGCTAACTTGTAGGTTTTCTTACTCACCTTATTTACTTTATTTACTGTGATCCTACTCTTTGCTTTCTTTTGAGATTTTGCCTCGGAAACTTTACCTGACTTTTTCTTCTTCGGCACAGGGGTTTCATCTTGATTTGACTCCTGAGTAGACTTTCCTTCCTTTGCCATATCTCTCTGGTTTTCAGATTTTCTTTTTTGAGGTTTCCCTCTGTGTGCTTGTTCTGACACCTTCATTACTTTTTTGTTACGGGGGAAATTAAGGGCCTGGGTGGGTCCAGAAGACTTTTCAGTTTTTCTTCCCTTTTTGTGTTTCTGTTTCAAATTTTCAATCTCCTTTTGTGACAAAACAGGCACATTTCCTGGATCAATGTCTTCTTGATCCTTATATGGACTATTTTTGGAAATATTTAACAGTTTTTGCTTTGAATATTTTTTCTTATTTTGTTTAGATCCAAAGTGGTTCTTTGTCTTCTCTTGTTTTTTCGGTTTCCTTGACCCAGCTTGAATCTTTTGATTAGGTGTTATGGGTAATGAACTTTTTGCAACTTTATCCTGAGTTTTCATGTGCCGGGACTTCACCTGCTTTTTAGAACTTTTCTTCTTAATTGGTAATGACTTCTTAACCTTTGGGGAATCTCCTGCCAAAAGAGTTTGGTCGTTGGTTTCCACTCTGTTGCCTTGTTGTACACCTGATTCACTACAGGGTGCCTGCTCCAAGGAAGAGCTTTCTTGGTCAGGCTGTATGTTGCAAAGAGAAGGGTTATTCATGTTTAATATTTGATCCTCTGGTGGTGGAATCACATCAAAATTCTGTTGCTTCAACTGGGCTTCATTGTCTTGACTATCATCAAGTTGAGGATTCCCTTGCTCAGTTCTTGGCTGAGGTTCTACTAAAAAATCAGTTGCCTCGATTGCATTTTGACAGTGGGACTTATTGAGTTTATCTAAATTTGCCGTGCCAGTTTGTGGCTCAGGTTCTACTCCTGAACCTATTACCTCGGGTGCCTCTTGAGTTTGAGGATCTGCACTGGTGTTGGTTAAATCAGAGATAACCTCACTCTCCTGCACAGTTTGGGTCTCAGGTTCAACTGTTGAGTCTGCAGCTTCAGAGACCTTTTGACTTGGTTCTGCATTAGTGTTGGCCTTCTCTGACAAGGCGATGTCTTGTGGCTTGATTACAGGTTCCTTCTCACTTATGATACTTTCAAAATCAGTTGTCAAAGATGAATTGTTCACTGGTTCTGCTGTTTTGACAACTATTATGTTATGAATCTGCTGCTCTGTTGTAAGAACAAGTGGATGACTGACTTCTAACTGAGGCGGTAAAATGTCCTTTTCGCTCAGTTCTGGCAGAAGTTCATACTGAACCTCATTTACCAGTTCTGCTGTGATGTCTGATTCAACAACTGTGATATGGTTCTCTGCAGAAATAGTTGTCCCACCATCAATTACAGTTTGCTCTTGTTCAACAGCAATTTCAACCTGTAATGATTCTAATAACACATCTTGCTGAGTTCCAGTACACGATGTTCCAACATGTTCTTGTTCATCCTCTGCCTGCTGAAGTCCAGTTTGTTGTACTGTTGGCTGCGTGAAATCAAAATGCAAAGGTCGTATAAGGCCTTGTGGCTGTTGCATTCCATTGCTTGGTGTCTGCAAAGGTAACTGATCAACTCCAAGAATGACAAGTTGATTTACTTTCTGGACATTTCCCATTTTCTCTATTAATCTTTTAATATGTTCAACTCCAAGTGGGCTTATTTGTGGTACTGTCTGTCCAACAGCTTCCACGTGTGGTAGAGGTAGTTGAACTACTTCAGTCAGAGGTGTAACACACAAGCCTCCTGCTCCCACAGCACTGTTGGATGATGTAATGGTTGAGTGCTTTGTCCTATAGTGGTGCAGCTGTGATTTGGCCGTCTTGAAAGACTCGTTACATTGTGAGCATGAATATTTCTTAGACGATATACCTGGAAGTAAAAAGAAATGCCTTTCATTTGAAACAGGACAAACTATATACATTCCCAAAAAATGTATTTTGCATGCAAAAACCTTCCATCATGCCTTTGGGATGGCCCTAAAGTGGTCTTTTCTACACTGACCGGCCAAAAAAAGCCAGCATTTAGATTTAAGAAAACAAGTACTTTGGATCCTTTGGTTGAATAATTAATGCAGTGATTAATGTTTCAGCTCGCTAATTTTTTTTTTATCCTGCCTGGTGGAATACGTAATGTCTCATTTCTTAATCACCCAAGTTACTGCGTTTCAGAAGCGTCAAAATATCAGCCTGGGTCAAGCAAAGAAAACATCTAAAGTGACTGCTTATATTACTGGAATGGGTTTAAGCTCAAGGGGTGTAGAAAAGGAAGTGCAGGAGGTACCCATTAGGCATACTGACCACTGTACAAGCCTCTGGAGGCAGTGTTATGATCTGGTGTTGCTTCAATTGGTCATGCTTAGGATCAGTAAGGTTACATGGCAGTAAAACAAAGTCAGCTGTCTAGCTGAATGTATTGAATGACTAGAATTGAAATTATGCTATCCCATTACATCGATTACACCCATACATAGATTATCTCCTACATCTACAACTAAAGTTTAGATTTATATTTGTATAGCTAAGTTTTTTTTTTTTTACATTTTGTTATCTTCTACAGCTATATTTTCTATGACTCTTATCTTCTATACTGTAGCTATATTTTCTATAGTTAAGTTTCTATATTTTATTCCTTAATTTATTACTAAATTTATTTCTTATTGATGATCTTTTTTTAAAGGTTACGGGTGGTCGTATAAGCATTTCACTGCATATCATGCTGTGTATGACTGTGTATGTGTCAAATAAAATGTGAATTGAAATTTAAAATGCAGTTTTCCCTTCCCTGATGACATGGCCATATTCCAGGATGACAATACCAAGATTCATCAGGCTAAAATTATGAAAGAGCGGTTCTAGGAGCTTAAAGAAATAATTTTCACACAGGAATTGGCCACTATATTTGTCTTAACCTTCTCCTAACCTCTATAATGTACAATGAGTACAACTGTGTTGCTAGCAAACGTTTACAAACATTAAAGGCACCAAAACAGGTTCTGAAAAATTCAGCTTATGTAATGTTAGTTAAATGACAATAACACAGTCTCGTTTGCAGAATAAAAAGCATCTGCAATTCAGGTTGATGCCCTGGCACAGTGCAGGCTGGTGTTGTTCCAGAAAGTGACCGGCTGCCAAGACCTAACTGGACTCCTTCGACGCGTGTGTTGCATATTGACTACAAGCACAAACCAAAGACTTTATTCTGGTAGGTATAGGATTGATGTTTTATATTTGCTCGTCCTGTTCCTTTTTAATTTGGTTATTACACCCACCAACATTAACATGCAGCTTCGGTTTGTCGCTGATTTGCATAAATTTCAGCAAAGAACTTTTCTGAAACAGCAATGAAAAATCTCACTTTTATGTTATTTCTAAACTTTCTTCAGCTCAAACAGTGCTTTGTTCTCAGAATCGGGCATGTACTTTGACTTGCAAGTTAAAAACAGCAGACTAATTGGCTGTTGTAATTCGTTTATGTCTGCCGTGTGATTGCAGCTGTTAGATCTATCCTGTAAAATTGACCAAAACCTACCATTGCCATCAACATAAATTTTATCGCAATAATATATATCATTTTACTGCCCATCCCTACATGCCACTATCACTCCCTGGAATACTATATAATGCACCCTTTTGCATTATCATAATTTACTAAAAAGGTAAGACTAATTCTTTTTTTTCTGCTATATTTTCTGCAAGAATGACAGCTTTTTTTCTTGATATTTTCATGCAAATCTGTTTGGAACATGGCAAATTTGGTAAAACCCTCAGATTTTTTTCTTCTTCACGCAGTCAAAATGTATTTCCATTCTCTTTCTCTCGTGCTCTTGTATACTACTGTCTGAACAGGGCCAGGCATGTACTATTCTAATTGATATAACTTACTGTATTAGTTACTTAAACCTGAAGTGTTGATTCTAGCTGTTACACAGAGAAAATAGATTGAAAACTAAAGAGAATTAGACTAGAATTTAGACTTAGAAGTTTGTTAAAATCAAGCAATAAAACCTTATGCAACAATAAATTCTATTCTGTATTTAACTTCAAACTACCTAACAAACTCTGACATTTACCTTATGCAGATAAGAATAATATGTTAAAGTACTAGTTAGCCGAGTGTCCAAAAATATATTAGATATTTACGCAACATAGCTGTGCTATACCCAGCTCCAACATTAACATGCAGTTTCTGAAAAAAGTGCCGTGCTACCTCCAGCAAAGTGATATTGCTTTTGTACAACAGTTCCACAAACACCACTTATTATCAACAAATTAGGACTTGTTTATTTACTTAACCAGTTATTTTGCTTTACCAACACATATCCTTCTGAGACTGGCAGAGATGCTGACCGACAGTTAGTGTAATTGACAGGGGTGAAAGTAGTTTTAAACTTCTACTGGTACTATGAAGCCAAAAGGTGAGGAAAATAAAACATGTAAATAAAACATATATACATATAAAAATAATAAAACTGTAAAGTTGGCATGTCTGTATATTGAAGGTATTTGCAAAAAAAAAATTATTTGGGCAGATGTCAGATGAGTAATTCAATTCAATTAAATTGTATTTATATAGCACTTTTAACAATGGTCATTGTCTCAAAGCAGCTTCACAAAAATGAAAGATTTTGTTAGAAAAGAAAATATTTGGAAGTGTGTATGTGTGAGAAAAATGTGTATAGGTAATAATGAGATGAATGAATGATGAATGAAATGTCTCTGATGAGCAAGCCAAGGGTGACGGCGACGGGTGACGGTGAGTAATAGAACACATCAAGATGGTTTCCAGAATTTCTGTCTGTCGGTCTGTGCACGCATCACGTAAAAACTACTAAACGAAATTTAATGGGGTTTTCACCCCATTTTTGCCCGACCTTGAGGTAACCTATTGGCTTCATCACAATCAAACCACAGGAACAGAAAATATGCTAATTTTAAATTTAAATGGAAAAAAAAAAAAAAAACCTTGAAAAATTTTTTTTAAGTCCATCTCAAAATTCAGCAGATGACGCTGTACATTTCTTTTATACGCACTTATGAATGTGCAATTAAATTTCACTAGATGTGCATGCGACTTCATTATCGCTTAAAGTTTTTAAAAAATAATAGCCTGTTGGTTTTCCAGTGAATACATCCTGCACTAAAATCTTATTGTGTCGCAATTCCCAGGTTTGTTCTCTGGGTAAAACCTAACCCATAGATGTGTGTTTAGTGGAAAATGCAGACCGGGAATTGGATTGCAATTATCAACATTTTTAAGTAGTGGGCCATGGGGTTCAGCATCTGGGGGAAACTCTATAGGTGTACACTATAGCTCATTTACTAATATAATAAAGAAATGGATACAGTATAACAGTGATCATGAATTCTCTGATCACTAAGAGCGATGGTTTACATCCGAACACATTTTACTACACAATTTTACCCTCACATTATTATGATTCATCTTCATGTCAGTTAATCATACATTATGTTCATGGAAAGTTCATGCATGAGGAGAATGTGCCATAAACCTAAGTGTTAGAGAAAGAGAACTACTTACCCTTACCCCTCCTTTTCTTTGTTTTGCTTGTGGCATTTGTTAAGTTTTCTACACCTTCCGTCCCCTCATTTTCATGTGCTTCCAGGTGCTTTTGCAGAGCTTTGGGCATGGTAAATCTCTTGCCACACTCTTTATGTATGCAAACGTATGGCCTTTCTCCAGTGTGTACTCGCTGGTGGTACTTAAGCAAAGTAAGGGTCTTGAAGAGCTTGCCGCATTCTGAGCAGGTATAACCCTGCTTGTTATAGTGTACCTTTTTATGGCTTGTAAGCTCGGACGATCGACTGAAAGCTTCCCCGCAAATGGGGCATTTAAATGGCTGCTTCTCTGTGTGAGCGCGCTGATGCGCCATGAGCTCCGTAGAACAGGTGAAATGTCGATCACACACATAGCACGCAAACAGCGCATCGCCAAGAATGAACTGCTCATACTCAGAGGGGTGGTTCATTTTGAGGTGGCGCTGCTTGCTCTTGTTGTCACTGAAGATGATGTGGCACTCCAGGCATTGCAGTGAGAGCTGAGATGCTGCAAAACGATGATACACTATTAACTTAGCAGTTCAAGTCCGATGTAATACAGGTAAATACAGAAGAAAAACACAACTACGATACTACTTAAAAGCTAATGTCTTGCATACACGGAAATCAACAAAGAGGTCAGGAAAAACTTACAGGTGAGAGGCATCACTGTGGGCTTGGACATGTCCAGTTTTAGCGGATCCATTCTGTCCTTTTTTGGCGGGATGAACTTTCTACCACTTGCACCCACTTTAGAGATTCCTGTCTCTCCAGGAGCTGTAGGGCTAGATGTCACATCTCCAAGGGACTCTTCACATGATGGGGCTTCAGCTGAACCTTCTGACACTTCACTGGGATTTGAGTCTGGTACTGAACTGCTGATCGCCATTATCTCAGTTGGCATACCTTGATCTGGATACTGATTTGGCTCAACAGGATGACTGGTTATTTCATCTTCAGTAGCCTCGTAGGTTGGAACTGCAAGCACACTTTCCTCTGGCATGTCCTCCGCTGGAGATATTGGTTCAATTATTGCTTCTGATGGGACGTAAAGGTCGAGTTTCCCCTCACCCAGACCAATGACCTGTGCTGTGAGGACCTGATCTAATGCTGTTTCTGCGGGAGACACACTCTCCAACTCTAGAGTTATACATTCTTTGGAAAGAAACAGATCACTGACTGACTGACTGGTGAGCTCCATGATCCTAAAGGATCCTCCAGAAGGAATCGGATGAATGAAGACTCAGAAGTAGTAAAAACCCCTGAAATGTACACAACATAATAACAAAAAACAGTTAATGATACATTTAACAAATACAAACTGTTCAAATCACACAGTTTAGTAACACAATGGTATGAAGTGGTATCAAAAAATTGAGATTTGCACACAACAGACCCGGCTGCTTTTGCTGTACGTTCTCCCACACACGCCTTAAAACCTGACAGTAGAATTCGCTATTAACAATCTGGCCCCTGAGGATGAATTCTCAATGCACAATGCTGCAAATGTCGGAAAAGAGGATGAGCATGCACACGGTCGAGCAGCGGACCTGCATCGTCTTTTTCGGTCGTGGAAATGATGGGCTCTTCCATACTGATGACTATTGCTTCGTCAGCGGTAATGATCCCTAACATGAAGGACAGGTCATTCACGGCACGATGACTTCAATACGATGTTCCTCCTGCTCCTGGGTCAGCAGTCTGAGGACAAACTTGGCAGCGACACAGAGCATGCTCATACCACACGTGAGGATTGCCTGGACCGTTCCATACGACACACTGACAACGGCAGCAATGGTGCAATTTGTTCTACAACAGTCATCACGCATGGTTGTAGAACAATGGTTGTAGCCGAATGGTTTCGCCATTTTCGGAAGTTGAGCTCGTTGAAGGTCTTCCTGATTTTTTGTCGGTTGGTTTCCAGTCTTTAAGCGCGTGTGCCACTCGAAGCACCTCGAACGACTCATTGCAGCATCGACATAAACTTGCAGAGTTGTCTCTGTGGCAGATTTGCCCAGTTTCATGCAGAATTTCACATTTGCTCTTTATTCTAACTTGCTATCCATGACAAAATAGCAGACGTGGTAACGCAGGTGGTCAGAATAGCAGAACAGCTTCAAGACGATGTGTTTTGGCACGCTGACTTATGAAGGCCGGTGCTCCCTGTGACTGTGCATGCAGCCTTGTGCTGCCATCTGCTGGTGTGTTACAAAACTAGTCTCGAAACCTTTTGATACCACCTCGTATACAGACCTCACAAACAATAAAACAACAATACAGGCAAGAGACTGGAGCTTTTAAAAATATATATTCATTTGACAGGTATTAGGAAAATTGAAAAGAGGTTAAAAAAAAAAAAGAAGAAAGAATGATATACCTTTATGCAGAGAATGGATAAGTGATGGCAATAATCTTCATTACAAACTGATGTGTTGTGTAGGGAGTGTGCACGGTCATTCATTAATTCAGAATGCTAACTGCATCAGTATAATGCGAATACTTTCAAAACCAAACACATATTTCGACTAACAATCAGCTTAACACACTCTCTCTCTCTCTCTCTTTTACCCCGACGCTTCCTCGACTCGCCCACAGTTTGATCCTGGAGCAGACGGCTAACTACGGACGCTGACGCTAGGCTACCTGATTTATTCACCCTTATAACGCTCTCTCTCGACCCTACTCATACACTTCACCAAAAAACACGTATACAAAAAAAATATAAAATATACATTATATCCCATACAGCCACGTTAATGAACAAAAACGTTACCAGAACGCTGTTACGCTGCCGCATTCATCCAGCCTGCATTGTTTCTCCTTCGCAAAGCATCACCAGCTACGACCATATCAACATGAATCCGGAGGGCGTGACGTCACGTGGGAGGGGGCAGATCCTCATGGATATTGTAGTCCTTACCTTGACCACATTGTTCCTGTGGGTTTATTTCCAGGCAGGGGCGATTCTAGGATTTTGTACATGGGAGGGCACAGGGGTGACCAAGAACCAGTCAGGAGGGGCCATGGCAAATCAGATTCAATTAGCAATATATAATGGCTTAGAAAACATGATTTCCAAAATCTTGATCAATGCCCTGTGCACTAATACGAGTAGTATTAAGTTAAATGTGGTAAATCATTTAGTATTTTATTATTTTTTTTGGATGAAAAGATTTTTGTACATTTATTCATAAAAACAACTGATAAAGTAACATTTATCAGTTGCCCCCACCCCTCCATCTGCAAAATCATCTCCATTCAGCAGTCTGCCGATCAGTCTTGATCAGTCACATGAAAATAACTAGACCAGCCTGCTATCAGGATGATATTAAAAATTTTTAATTGACTGTATACCCTCCACAGTGGGTACTTGTGACATGTCGTAGTTGTGATGTGGCGTGCATCTCTCTCAGTGGTTAAGGCATTGGACTACGGTTCGGAAGATCCCAGGTTCAAACCCCACAACCACCAAGTTGCCACTGTTG
>JAQMYG010000033.1:6550574-6560959 GCA_030014215.1 Clariallabes teugelsi
GTAAAGTTATTTGGATTTTTACAACATTATTGTTGAAATACACAGTCCTGAAAAAGGGGCGTTTCTTTTTTTGCTGAATATATAATTTCTGCAAAAGCTCTGGTATTCATAAATTTAAGCACATTTAACTTTTAAAGTTTACCTAAATAATAATGATTACATTTTAGGATTTTAGATTCCCCTATTATAAATCTCTAATTTAATTTCAGTTTTGTAAAGACTGAATAATAATATTCAAGGATAAATTTCTAGCAGCATGATTCCAGCTCTTTAAGGCAGGCTTACGTATATGGAACAAAGAGTAGAAACATTTAATATGAGCAGCACATTATTTTAATGATTGTTAGGTAACTTTACTAGATTTATAGACATTAAAGGATCAAGATGATCAATTCCTGTGAGGTGTTCTGTATGAACATCCTGGAGCTGAACATGCTCAAAACAGGGGACGTCCCTCAACACTATTACCCCCACACACACATATTAACATTTCTGGAAACTCCAGCACAGGATGTACTTTCTGCGCCAACTGATAAAGTATGGTCTGACACAGGAACTGTTGATACAGTTCTACACTGCAGTCATTGAATTTTCCCATGCACCATGTGGTTTGGGCAGCCACAAAACAGGGTAGGAACAGACTGCTACAAACAGTAAAAATGACAAAAATAAAATAATAATAATAATAATAATAATAATAATAATAATAGGTACACCCCTGCCCACTCTCCATGTCTTGTACTCTACAAGAACCAGGAGAAGAAAAAAATCAGTATATGCTTTCGAGAATCAAATTCCTTGTGTGTGTCTCTCTCTCTCTCTCTGTGTGTGTGTGTGTGTGTCAACATACTTAGCCAGCAAACTCAATTCTGATTCAAATCAAAATTTATTGAATCTAAAACTACAAGGATCAGACGGAGGTAGACAGAAAACTTTCAGTGATCTTACATGAAGGTCCTAGTGATATTTTCCTCCTGTGTTTGCCATTTTAACTTACAAATACAGGCCTTAAACATTAAAAGCAGTTCAGTGTTTCAGATATTTGACACAAATGCTGTACAGTAAATAAAACAAGAGAAACCAATGTGACCATATGTCTACAAATAATAGCCCTTATTCATTAAAGTTGCGTCTGGTCATATGTAATCATAAAACCTAAGCAAACTTTTTGTCTGACAAAATTAATTGGAGCACATTTTGACAACCTAAAAGGCATGATTTTCAGTTAAATAATCCCAAACAAAAAATCAATACATATAACATACAGAAAGTCGAGTAGTATTTGAAATGTATAAGTGTATTCATGTTCAAGAGGCACCATATAACTTCGTCCTGGATCTTAGACAGGCAGGATATTCAAAAACACTGTTTTTGAGTTTATTCCATTAGACCAAAACAAACCAGGCATGATTTTATTTACTTCAGTCATCTTTTTCTTAGTGTTCAATTAATTTATTTTAGTGCTTTAGATGAAATAAAGATTTGTTTATTTATTCATAATGAATACTCATCTATGCATAAATAAAGCTAAATAAATCCAACTTGTGACTAATCTGACCTATTCATAATGAATAAAAAATACTCTGCCATAAATATAATTCACACACCAGCATGTGAGGTTGGAAAACAGTTTGGTTTTGAAACGGATTTTAACCAAAAAAAATTTTTTTGAGTAACTTTTACTTGGCTTCGCCTGATTTTTCCCTCTTTTCCTGGATTTACATTGTATCTTCGAAAGCCTGAGAAAATATCTCTTTCTTTTACTGCTTCACTGTTACATCACCTAAATAAACTGGGAATGGAATGTAGAATAACAGTTTCATGAATCAGACGCAAATCACACATGACAGTCTGCGCTCTCTGCAGTTGTTTCTTTGCAACTTTGATGAATAAGTGCAATGTGTCATTACAGATTGAGAACATTAGCCTGGGTCTGTATAAGCACAAAACTTTCTCCAGATGGACAATGGCATCATCCAACATTATAACTGGGAGTTATTTCAAAAAACAAACAAACAAAATTAACTATTTAGAAATCTAAACAATAGTTTAACATGGGTGAGAAATGAACTGCAAAGTAAAATAAACTCAGTTAAATATTTGAACCTGTACATGTTGAACATGGTGCAAAGGTCATTTGTATTAACTGACTAATTACTGGTGGTCACTTCACATCTCACACAGTCGGAATACAAGGAGAAATTCAGAATTGAGGAACTGAGTCAATAAGCATCACCTACAACAGTCCTTTTGGCACATTAACAGCCAGAAACTTGAACGGTGTAGAGGGACATTAACATTATACAAATCAGACCTCACCTTGAATGTGTTGCATATAGTGTACCTGTAATTCTAGTTCTCCAGGTAACGTGCATCCACAGATCATGCAACGAAAACGATGATCTGTGGCAAATGAAATTTGACCTATAAGTTTTTTCGGTTCAGTCTGTTGAGTCGAGGGCAAAGACTGTGGCAATACTGGTCTTTCGTTCATTATGCCTGGTGGAGTGAAGACGATGTTCTGAGGTGCTGGACCAGGAAGTTGCCCTGCTATAGAATGGATGGGATGAGCACCTGGCAAGGCAAGAGGAGGCGCCAAAGGGAGTGGTGAGGTAATAAATGGAGCGGCCTGATTTAAGATGATTTGAGGGGCAGACACTTGCTGCTGTGGCCCCTGCTTCACTGATCCGTTTAACAGAGCTTGGGAAACAACTGGAGTGGTCTGGAAGCCGAACACTGCGCTTCCGTTCCCATGAGAAAAAGGAGCTGCTCCAAACTGGACACTGACTGATCCCAAAGTATTTGTTTGGGGCTGGTGGAATTGTTGTTGCTGAATAAGTTGTAACTGTTCAGGTTGCACTGCCTGCTGTAGAAGCTGAATTTGCTGTGGTGATTGCAAGACCAGTTGCAATTGCTGATGTTGCTGCTGTGAAGGTGGCGGAATTATATGGAGCTGGGGAGGCTGAGCCCCTGTTTCATTCGCAGGTTTGTCTTTCGAGTTGACACTCTTAGAGATTTCAAGAGGAGATACAATATTCGAAGGCTTACTGTTGCTTTTAATTGTAGCACTGTCATCTACCGAATCTGCATTTTGCCTTGTTTGTGTTGAAATTGTTGCACTGGCTAGAGTAGTCGACTGTTGTAATTGTGGTTGCTCAGATTGATCGGATTCTGCATTACCCTGCTGTGTGTTTGGACCTTGAATATTTAACCCTTGGCTTGGAGAATTCTGAGTGTTGGCCACTGGTGAACGAGTCTTTGCATCCAACGATAAAGACCCATCTGCAGTGCCTAGAGACTTTGGAGTTGATGATGGTGAATTGACCCACGAAGAAGGTTGCTGCTGCACCTTTGCCTCATTTTTAGATGGGCCATCGCTACAGGCCCTAGTAGGAGATGATGTGCTAGTTGAAGCCGTGTCACTGTTATTTTGTGCTGTGCAGCTCTCAGGAAGCTGTTTGAGAGCACTGCCAGCTTGTCCTGATGCTCCCGCCTCAGCCCAGCTAGAACTCTGTTGAGAGCCAATCTTGGGTAGACCATCTGGTTTTGGCAAGATAGGTTTGAGATGTGTTGCTGACTGCCATTGGTGCCTGAAATTATTAGACTGTCCTTCTGATAACCATTTAGACTGCTGCTGTAGCTGTGAGTGAATTTGAATTTGCCACTGTTGTTGCAACTGAACAGGCATAAGCGGAGTTTGTTCATTCCTATCTGATGCAAACACATTTGACTCTTGTCCCACCAAGTTCGACACGGAACTGGGCAAAATCTGATCAGTAAAAGGACTCTGTTGCAACTGTGTTGCCCTGTCCACACTTCCTCCCATTCTTGGCCAACTCGAAACCCATCTACCACTTCTTCTGCCCCGTCCACCAGCACCTGTCCTTCCTCTTTGGGAACCAACAGTCGACGAGTATGACTGGTTTGCTCCTTGACGCTTTCGTGCATGTATTTTTTGATGAACAAGAAGACTGCTTAGCCAGGGGAATGACTTATGGCACTCTTGGCAACGATGTGGCCTCTCGCCGGTGTGGGTATTCAGATGGTCACGAAGTAAGTAGGCTAAACCAAAACTCTTGTTGCAGATGTGACATTTGTGAGGCTTGTCTCCTGAGTGGCAAAGCATGTGGCGCTGCAGTTGACTCTCATCGCTGTAACCCTTGCGACACTGTGTACAGCGGAAAGGCTTCTGTTGATGAAGTCTCTGGTGAGTCTTCATGTTCTGAAGAAACGCAAAGTCCTTTCCACAGTCAGGACACTTGTATGGCTTCTTGCCGGAATGGATGATCAAATGCTGCTGTAAATAACTGCTGAATCGGAATGACTTTTTGCAAACGTGGCACTGGTAACCTCTGTTGTGTATGCGCATGTGAAGCTCTAAAACGGAACGGTAACGAAAGCTTTTACCACACTCCTTGCATCTTAAACTTTTTTTTTCCGTCGGGTCTCCCCAGTCTCCATCGGCTGAAATATTATCGTTGCTAGCTGAGCTGGCCACACTGAGAACCTCCCTCTTTAGTGGAGTTGCTATAACCTGATGAGTCAAGGCGTGCGACTGTAAGGTGGATTCATCCAAGAACTGGAGAGGACAACTGGGACAGGAGAACACGCTGTAATTTTTTTTCCCATTACTCAGGTTTTCATATTCTGCCTCGTGTGTCAATATATGGGCCCTAAGATCAGCTGCTTTGTAAAAGAGCTGAGGACACAGTGGACAGTTTCGCTGGTGCTCCATGTTTGTATTGGTGTTCTCTTTTCCTATCGATCCTAAATCTTTGCCATTGGGCAGTTCATTATTTTCTGTAATAGCTGCCTCAAAACCAGCAGAACTAGTGAGTTTCTTGTGCTGGCGACAGTGTGCTCGCATATTCTGCGCAAAAGCAAATCTCTTCCCGCATTCTGTGCACCTGTATGGCTTCTGGCCAGTGTGAAGGTATTGGTGCTGCTGCAAAAGGCTGCTGTATTTGAAGGTTTTGCCACATATGGTGCACCGGTGTGGCCGTTCTTCAGTGTGTTTGCGGCGATGGTCGTCCATGAACGAGCGGTGCCTAAAGACCATGCCGCAGTCAGGGCATTCGTAAGGTTTAAGGGCAGCATGAGAGCGCTGATGGATGTGCCATGTTACAGCACACTGAAAGCCCTTATTGCATTCAAGGCACCTGTAAGGACACTCTAACGAATGGCTCTGCATGTGCGCATTGATGGACACTCTGTATTGGAACTCTTTGCGGCACAGCGGGCAGCGGTAAGGCTTCTCCAGGCTCTGCTGGCATGCGTGAAGCTTAAATCGGATCAGAGATGCAAAACATTCACCACAGTGATCACATTCGTATAGCTTTTCTTCCCTGAACTCCCTTAGCTGAGACCGCTTATAAGAGACCAACGACGAATCTGGTAGACCATTTTGTTTGTGCTCACTGCGGTGCTTGATGAGACTGCTGCGATGCTGAAAGGTGAGGCCACATTCTTTGCAGGTGAGAGACGCCTGCTCGTCTTGATGCATGTGGAAGTGGCGATGCAGGTCATACGTCTCTCGTCGAGTGAAGCTTTTGCCACAGTCGCGACAGTTCAGACGGGTTTTCCGCTGCTTATCGGTAACATCAGCCTCATGGCACGCCTCACTATCCCCTGCCACTCTATCCACTCCTTCTTCGGGTTCTTTGCTTTGTACTTCACCTTTGGGTTCTCCTCCTTCCTCTTCTGACATTTCCTCTTCTTTTTCCTCTTCTCCCTCCTTAGAGTCACCATCACACTCCATGTCCACACTCAGATCTGTCAGTTCCTCCTCTTCCTCCTCATTTTGTGCGATGACCTCTTCATGTTCTATGGTACTCCCAGTATCTAAGTCAAGGTCTTCTGTTGTCTGGTCCTCTGGTGTGCCTTGATGAACTTCATGCCCTGTGCAAAAACAGCATAATAGAAGATTTAGTGCTCTTTTGCTGAGGATACATGCGTAGTAATTATATTTTAATATTTAAAAAATTGGTACATAAACACATATAACATATATTCACCAGACATGCAAAGTTTAAACATCGCTATTGCTTTTCATTTCATTTTATTATAATATCGATCTATCTATCTATCTAACCTTCTATCTATCTATAGATCCACCTACACAGAGTGTTCAAGTCAAACCAGGACTTTTAATTGTGCAGAATAAAACAACACAGTTATGAGAGTAAAAACTACCTTTATTGCTCTATATAATCAGTGTGTGTGTGTGTGTGTTCTATCTATCTATCTATCTATCCACCCACCCACCCACACAGAGACACAAGAGGTGTTCAAGTCAAACCAGGACTTTTTGATTGTGCAGAATAAAAGAACACAGTTATGAGAGTAAAAACTACCTTTATTTCTCTATATAATCAGTGTGACACGCACACATTCTGTCAAGTAAATGAGCGAACGTGTGAATGCAGTCGATTAGTCAATTAGTCTAACAGTTTCAAGATTAATCTAGCGATAATTTTCTAATTGGATGTTTAATCCTATTATTAACTTTCCAGTAAATAACAGAAGATGGGGAAACAAAACAATTCAGTTACAAATCGCAGTTCTTTTGTGTGATGATTCAGCAAATTAGTCTCAAACCCCTTCATAAAACACACTTACACCAGTCTGGAAATAAAGCAAGCACCCATTCATCAAAATCGACTATGGGCAGCCCCGCATGCCCGTGTGTGTAGACGCACATACAGCCACTCAGCCGGCACGCTCGTTTTTGAGACTTCTGAGAGGGATTAGAGGCGGTAAAACGTCGCAATTTCTTTCTAATCCTACAGGTGAACTATTTACACATTGTCATCCTCTGTTGTAGGAGTACATTATTTTTAATTAGAATTAGAAGAAATAATTATGACTGATGACAGAGATACGTGCGGCACAGTTAAAGGTTAAACTCTTCTCTTTGAAGTGAGTTTGTGTTGTTTAAATGTTGTGCAAGTGAGAAAACTAATGATATGAAGGAACAGGCTACGTTTAATTAACTTTTTTAAATGTTTAAAAAAACATGTATAAATGTTTGCAATAAAATCGGGTGAAAATTATCAAAAAATGATCAAATTAGATTATTTATAAAATCCCGATACTTATAGAATCGCAACATTAATCGAAACAGCGCCCCAAGAATCATGATGATATCGTACCGCGAGGTGACGGGTGATTCCCATCCCTAGTAAATAATAACATTAACTTAATGATAATTTATCTTTTAACCTTGTATTCAAGCATTTTCTCATAAAAATATTTATATTACATATAGAAATTTTACCACATACTGTAAAAACATGACAAGACTTAATAAGTCCGATGGCCATGTGGGGCACACATACAGTACACACACACAGTGACAGAATTTATATAGAAATGATCTTTTTATGAAATAAAAACAAAAACAATTGCACACAGCTTCGCACAAAATAAAATCAGTGACATTTTGCCGTATAAAACTATGAATATCAACTGCATTCTTCTCAGAAAGTCTCACTTATTTTAACATGAAATCTACACAAAGATTTTTCTACTGTATGCAGAAACTTTAACTCTATGTCGCTTAGTTTTTAAAGTCTAATATGCAGTAAAATAAACAGTTTACAGTTCACCAGTGCAATGGAAAGCGGCTTTTCACAGACTTATTAAAGGGATTAAACGCACTGTAATACACACTTAGGCTGCTCTGGCGTCGTTTTGAGGTCTGAGCAAAGCTCATGCTGTGTGTGTGGGTGCACGCATGAAATGGCTCGAAATGAAATGGCTCACCATAGCGCTCACACACACACGCATAGGCATGCAGAGCACCATTTTGTTTCTGTCATGGTGTTTTTTTTTAAAGAATTTCCACGGATAACATCTCACATTCCGCCACGTGCTGGCGAAATTAGGTACGAGCGTAAACACTGCAACGCACCGATGTACTCCACAGAAGCCGACGTATTTATTTAAGCGACCTATTCAATTATGTCGGTGGAGCTCTATAATGAATAAAATCAAGAACATCAGTTAATGTTTACCTCACACATCAGAATGCGAACATGTGATCTCCGTGACCATGGCATGGCTGTTGGTGCCAGATGTGCTAGTCAGAGATTTTTAGAAATTGCTAACCTTACAGGATTTTCACACACAGTTCATCACGAGACGCTTTCCTTCTCACCACAGTTGTAAAAAGTAATTATATGACCAACTACATCCTTCCTGGTAGCTCAAACTAATCTAGTCAGTTTCTCCTGACCTCTCTGATCAACAAGGCATTTTCACCCATAGACCCGTCGCCCAGGCAATGTTTTTTTTTTTTTTTTCACACTATTTTATACAAATTCTAGAGACTGGAAATCAGCAGTATCTAATAGGGATGGGAATCACCAGGAAGCAGCCGATACGATATTATCACAATATATAGGTGCCGATTCGATTTGTATTGCGATTCCGTTGGTATCACAATTTTATAAATAACTTTTTTTGTTTGTTACAATCCTAAACAAACTTGGGAAATTACCTCATATGCAAACATGCATAAATAAAAATAATAATAATTGGAGTTAAAGCTGCATTACATAATTGCCACAGAAACGAATCCCGATACACATCACTAAATTGATTTATTCCCCCACTCTCTAGTATCTAATATAGTCTAACCCGCCATCCTTATAGACCCAGAGATCAAATTTTTCTCCACTGAAGCTCTGGACGTATCTGCATGATTTTTTTTTTTTTTAGATTATGCTGCTGCCACATAATATGCAAAAGAAATAACATAAGTCATTATGCAATAGTTTATTTTTATATTTAACTATTGTTGGTTTAATTCGCATTGGAAGCAAACACTAAACATTAAAATCTCATCACAACGGCACGTGTCAAAGGGTGGGATATATTAGGCCGCAAGTGGATAGTCAGTCGTCACACTTGGGGCAACGGAAGCAAACAAAGAGTAAAACAAAGAGCAAAACTGTGATGGCAAAACACACGGGCAGATCAGAGGAAGAATGTAACACAAGAAGATTAGTGACGTGTCTCTTACAAGTGTGAGCTCAGGCTAAAAACAGCTGTTAGACACAATTAACCAGGTCAATGAGTGTTGCGCAGCACGGTGCCAAGAATATTCTATTCACTTTAAATATTTTTTTAAAGCAGTACAAGCAACCTATGCTAGACAAGGCACCAAAATATTACATCCTAAAATGTACGGGAGAAAAAAAAAAAAAAAGAAAAAAAAACACGCATTAATGCACATTTGCACGTTTAACACACATTTGACGTCTTGCACACCTGAAACTTTTGTGCATAATTCTGCTCAGGACTGGACATTTTTTTTCCATTTTTCATTCCATTTCAATTCTATTTTATTACTTGTACACAGTGTAAATTGTACAGCATGTTTTCTATATTTGTTTAAATTTTATTATTATATTCTGATTTTATATTTCTCATATGAATATTTTCTTATTTATACTCTATTTTACTTTTTTTATTATTATATTCTTATTTCATATTCTTTATTTGAATATTCCTTTAAAATTTTTAGGTCATGGTCGATCGTACAAGCATTTTCACTTTCACATCATAGTATCAAAAAAAAATTTTTTTCAATTAATAAACTGTAAACATAAACATATATAGTTGTGTTTAGAAGTTGGCATACATTTGACACAAAAGTCATGGCAATAACTTTAAACGTTTTATAATATTTCTTTGAACTGGTATTTTTCTTTAAAAGCATGATTGTATAACAAAAAAACTTTAATAGAAGAACACCCCAAGAATTTGGAACACAAGGTTTAATTTTATTTACTTTTTTACATTTTTTTCTGAAATCAACACAAGGCCAAAATTATACAAAGAACCACTAAGATTGTTAATTAAGTGGTGCTGAAAAGTCCTGGAATGTCTTTTAATTTGGCAAACTCGATGCCCTTTAACTTCCTGTTAGTGATCATGTTTGACGACAGCTGGTGGCTTCTCCGTGCCAACATAAGAGAGTTTGTTCTACAGCACTGATCGGACTAACCAACATACAGACCTGAGTGGTTTCACACAGATCTAAAATATACTTGCGGTGAGAGCCGGCTTAACATTACCTTCCAGCATAAATATGTGGTCTTCTACAAACAAGTAATTCTTATAAACTTTAAGACAATATTTAAATTCATCTGAAATTTCTATTAATCTCACATTTCAGAGATGCAACCCACAAACCCTCCCCTCCATCTATCTATATGTGAAGAGTAAGATCACGTAAAAAAAAAAAATGTATTAACTTTTTGGTGCACAAAGATGTTACTGTTTGTCAGAACACGTAGCCCTTAAAAAAAAACAGAGCATTTTAGCCATTTCTATTTGCAATAACATGTGTGTGTGTGTGTGTGTGTGTGTGTGTGTGT
>JAQMYG010000033.1:6570082-6580210 GCA_030014215.1 Clariallabes teugelsi
CCCCCCCCCCCCCCCCCCCCCCCCCCCCCCCCCCCCCCCCCCCCGGGAGAGAGGCACAGACTCACTGAAACTGGAAGTAAAAGATAAGATAATAAATCGCCTAGACATTTTCCAGATTTCACCTGTCCATTTTCAATGAGCCTGTGCTCATGATGGCTTCAGATTCTTGTTCTTGGCTGAGAGAAGTAGAACCTGTATTCTTTTGGCCTTTTCCTCTTGTAGCCCATGCTTGAGGTCAGCGTTTGAGACAGATGTGCATTCTGACCTGAGATGGTCAGGTCACAGCTCTGGAAAACAATAAGAGACTACTGGTCCAGAAAACTCCAGGAACGTCATCAAGAGGAAGATGGATAATTACAAACCATCGAGCAAAGCTGAGATGTTTGCTTTTTTGCAAAAAGAGTGGTATAAAGTTAGCCAACAGCAATGTGAAAAACAGGCAAAGAGTATGCCAAAATGCATGAAAGCTGTAACTGCAAATCGGGGCATTGACAAGTTGTTTACGAATTATTTGCATTTTGTTTAATTTGAGTTATTAAAGCTCTGCAAATAGTGCATGATCTTGGGTTATTTTTATGTGTTGTGATATCATTTCCTTTAAATATTTTTGATGAATCACGTTTATTCTCCTAATTTAGGAGAAATATTGTCAGCAGTTCAAAAAAATTAAATAAAACTATTCATGCGCCTGTACATGCACCTGTAAGAAAAAACAAACAAACTGATTATTTTGCAGTGGTCTCTCCTATTATCAATGTTTCAGCCTGCTGACCCACATCTAGCATGATTTTTTTTTTTTAAACATTCTGCGTAAACTTGAGTCTGTTGTGGGAAAATCCCAGTAGATACGTAGTTTCTGAAATACTCCATACATCTAATATCAATATCTATTCCATGGTTAAAGACACAAAAATAACACTTTCTTCATCCTGATGTTTGATGTGAATATTACCTGAAGCTGTTAGCATGTTCACCTACATGAATTCATGCATTGTGAGTGCTGCCACATGACTGGCTGTATATACAGTAACAGTAGACCTATCCTGTAAAAATATAAAAACCTCAAGTTAACCAGTCTTTGCATGCCAGTTCTTTGATGAAACTGTTCAGATTCCCACATTTTTCATATGTGCATCTTCTATTGTACAAAGTTTGCAAACCTGATCCTGGAGCACCCCATGTTCAGATTTTAGCACCCACGTCACACACATACACACTTCAACTCACGAAGGTGTGAAGAGGCACGGATTAGCTGATTGGTGAGAAGTGAAAACACTAAAGTATGCTGGACAAGGGTACCCCAGTACCCAGGGATGCAAATCTATGTTCCATCATGGAGATTTTGTTTTTTATAGGGAAAAGACAACCTTGTTTTCTACGCGACTTCACATCTGTCACCTAAACTTCTTTTAGTAAATCAATATCCCATGCTGTGTTGTGTAAACTAATTCTACTAAACTCCACACAGTCATTTAACACAGAATAACCCATTCATTTAAATTGTATAATCTGTATACGTATAACTTAATAGAATTTTCTTTTCTTTTTTTGCAACAGGCAAAAAGTAGTCTTACATGGCATAACCTGTTCTTACTCAAATGCACATCTTAATATAAAACCTTTGTAGAAATAAACAGTATCTCAGGATAATTTACACATCTAATGCCTACGCTTCCGCCTGTGGTCTCCTGTTCTACCCCGGCATGGCCTCTGAACATTCGTCTCAGTTGCTGATTCAGGCTGTGAAGTGCCATCCAAAATATCCGGGGGTAGGGGCACGGAAGTAGCAGAGGTTGATATTTGTTCACTAGCATTTTGAGGAATTTGCTGTTCGAGCTCCTGGGATAAAATTTGCTGTGGTAGATCTTCTTGTTGACGATGCTGCAAATGTTCTTGAGACAACCGTTGCGGAAGCTGATGATGTGGAATTTGGTGCTGCGGAGGCTGCGTTTGCTGTTGCTGCATTTCAAGTAGGCCCAAGAGTCTCTGTAAGAGCACATTATTTTGCTGTAAGCTGATTGTCAGAGCCTCTTGTGAGGCCACAAGTGTCCGCATGTCACGTCTGAAACCTTCGCCGAACTCCCTTAAGTTCTGCTCGAGGCGATCTCCAAGCTGCACAGCTGCTTCCCCGAGGCCCCGAAGTTCATCCTCCAGCCAGGAAGTACGTGAAGGGGGAGGCTCGATGGGGCCCTGATGAGCTCCAAGTGATGGTTCTGGACTCGGCTGAGGAGTACCATTCAAAAAGGGGGCACTATAGAGTGGCGAAGGAGGAAGCCAGCGCTCAGATGTTGGGGCTGGGACTATTCCCAAGCCAAGGCCTAATCCCAGCTTGTCTTCCATGCTGTTATCTACGCCTTCACAATTGGTGCTTTCCTCACCTTCCTGCTCATGAGAATCATCCTCCTTTTCAAAGCCATCTCGCTCAGAACCTTCTCCTCCTGTAACTGAAACAGAAGCAAACTCAGTAATAGTTATTTTCCCATTATGAAAAACTTTCTCTATTTTAGATTATTAAGTGAGATTGCAATACACAATAAAAAACAACAGTGAAAAACATTTACTTAGAAACACTGTAGGGGATTTTAAGGCAACCGAGTAAAGATTTTAAGAAAAAGATTTTGCCTGCGTCATAAAAAGCCCGTTCCAACAGGAAGGAAAATTCTTTGAGGCGATCACCAGACATTCACTATATTCAGGTGATCAGCTGATTTCATTTCACTGCCACACAACGTTTTTAGACCTGAGCAACCAAAGCAACCCCAGGTTGGTACAATAGGCACCATGCATGACGGTTCCATCACTTGGTGTGCTTCCCTTTTTACACTGACCAGCGCATTGCTCTGGAATGAGGTCAATCTGACCTCATCAGACCACATAACCTTTTTTTCATTGCTCCAAAGTCCAATCTTCATGCTCCCTAACAAACTAAACCATTTTTTTCCAGAAAAGCCTCAGTAATAAGTGGTTGTCTTATGGCCACCCAGTTGTTTAGTCCCAATCCTGTGATTTGGGAGTGTGGAAATGCTTTCTACTGTCGATTTTTATGATGTAACCGAGCATTTAAATGATTTCTGATCATAATCATAAATGTATTTTTTTGGAGTATATTTCTTCAGAAAAGTCAACGCTTCAGTACTATCGTTCCAGGTTTTAATAATGCAGTGGACCCAATTCTTAACCTAATTTCACTAATCTAAGCAATTTCCTTAGGTTTTTTTTTTTTTATGCAAGTCAATAATTTGAACAAAAAATAAGTATTCAACACAACTATTTAGGTGCTATTGACATGGAATTTTCACCAGATGTTGGTAACAACCTATGCAATCAAAAGAAATCAAACCATTGATGTCTATGAATTAAGTTGTGTGTCATAATGTGAAATGACAGGGGAAAAAGTATTGAACATGAAGAAAACGAGACCTTCGCAACCATATTGTTGCAAAATATACTGATGGTTACAGAAGGATTTCAAAACTTCTGAAATGTTCCAGTGAGCACTGCTGGGGCCATAATCCGGAAGTGGAAAGAACAGAATTTCACCATAAACCGGCCACGACCAGGTGCTCCTAGCAAGATTTCAGACAGAGGAGTGAAAAGACTTATCAGAAGAGTTGTCCAAGAGCCAAGGACTACTTCTGGAGAGCTTCAGAAATTGTTCCAAAGAAAACAATAAGCAATGCACTCAACCGCCATGGCCTGCATGCACGTTTCCACGCTAGACTCAGACAAAAAAAGCATGTTGAAGCTCGTTTAAAGTTTGCTGCACAACATTTGGACAAGCCTGTGAAATACTGGGAGAATGAAGTCTGTTTAGATGAGACCAGATGTGCATCTGAACTCTTTGGATGCAATAATACACATTATGTTTGGAGGATAAATGGCTCTGCACATCACCCCAAAAACACCATACAGTACCAACAGTGAAGTTTGGAGGTGGGAACATCATGGTTTGGGGCTTTTTTCAGCATATGGTACTGAAAAACTTAAATAATTGAAAAAAGGATGAATGGAAAAATTTCCTAAGACATTCTTGATAAAAAATCCGCTGCCATCTACCAGGGTGATGAATATGACATGAGGGTGGACATTTTAGCAAAACAATCATCCCAAACACCCAGCCAAGGACACCCTCAATTGATTTCAGAGGAAGAAAATAAAGCTGCTAAAATGGCCCAACCAATCACCTAATCAGAATTCAATAAAAAAAAAAAAATCTATGGAAGGAACTGAAGGTCAAAGTTCATAGAAGAGGCCCATGGAAAGATCAAGACTTGAAGACTGTTTGTTTGTGTGGAAAACCGGCCCGAAATGACACCTGAGCAACGCATGCAACTAGTTTCTCCATACAGGAGACGTCTTGAAACGGTCATCACCAATAAAGGCTTCTGTATGAAGTATTAAATACAGTTCAGTAAGTATGTTCACTACTGTTACCCTGTATCGTTTCACATTATTACACAATTTATGGACATCTATAGTTTGATTTTTGGATTTGATGTGTGGATTCCATGGGTTGTTACAAACATCTGGTAAAAATTATATATTTAAAAAAGCATCTTTGGAAATATATTTACTGGGAAAAAATGGTGATGTGTTCAATACTTATAATACTTATTTAGTGTGTGTGTGTGTGTGTGTAGATACAGTACATATAAAATGTTTTTATTCTTATCAAAAAACTATAGGAAAACATTTCCAAAGGTATACTTATGTTCATGTTATTACTTCAGGATAAGAAAATACCGTATGTGCGAACAAACCGAGCAACAGGAATCTATTTTTCATGCAAAATTAACCTTCCTCACCTGGATCAGTGTCAGACAAATTTGTGAAACTGGCCTTTCCCCTTGTACTCATTTTTTGTCGGGTTTGGTGAAACCTGGGGCTCAACTGGCTAGGCCCTCCAAGAACCGCACTCCCTCTACTGGATGGAAGCCAAGAGCGGAACCTTGCATCTGCCAGCTTTCCACCGTTGCGTCTCTTCAGGTCGTCCCAGCGCTTCTTCACTTCCCGAAGGGTGCGTGGCACTCGGGAAACAGCGTTCACGCGCTCCAAGATTCCAGCCCATATTCGCTCTCTCTCACGCCGCCGGAGTCTGCCGGCTGGGCCAAACAATTCCCCTTCACACCGGGTTACTTCTGAGACCAGCACCTCCAATTCAGCACCGCTAAACCTACTCTTCCTTTTACCTGCTCCTCCTGAAGCCAGCGCGGCAGAAACACCTCTGTCTGATAGGGAAAAGCAAATGTGTTAATCATGCGGAGAGTATTTCTACAAAGCAGAACATAAGTGAAAGATTTACCATATAACAGCTGCTCAGTTTACCAGGGTGTGAAAATATTAACTTAGATGAGGAAATTTGGCATGATAGCAAGGACTTTATCGTTATTTTATTAAATCATAACCATCTTTCTAAACTATAGAAATACTACTAGAGAAATAAAAATACAATATGTAAAACAAAAAATATGACATGTAAAACGAAGTGGAAATGTCGATAAAAACACATTATTTGTGGTTGTAAATGCTGCATTTGTAGTTAGACAACAGGTAATCAAAAAAGTTGTATAAAAATAAAAATAAAAAAATTAAAAGGATAATGAGAGCAAATCTGCCTTGTAATATGTTATGGGCCATAAAACAAACATACACACCTTTAAAAATAAACTACAAAAATAAATGAAATACATTATGATAACCTCACCTGACCCTCAACCTATAAAGCTGCCAGTAAAATCTTTGTCCATCAGGGTGAACATCTAAACATGTTATTAAGGCATAGACAGGAGTCAGTCTATGAAGTGGCTGGGCGGTCACAATGACACAGACACTCCTCATAACCAATATTGACATTTTTGGAATTATCCAGGGCATTAGATCGAGTGATCTCAAAATCATGATAATAAAATAAGGTTTTGTTTATGATCAAAAAGTGAGAATTTGTTTTTAAAGTAATAATAATAATAATAATAATAATAATAATAATAGACAGCAGAAAGAAAGGAAAAGCATGAATGGGGAACCACATATTAATGCAGTAGCATGAGAGTAGGTCTGTCATAATTACATAAATCACAATTAGTTGTTCTAGTTACAACTGTTACCATGACCTGTAAACATAAATTTCTCAGTCAAAAGTCAATTATGTAACTCTCAGGCTTTGAACTCTAAGGCTTTTGTCTATGGATTACTGACCTACAAACGAGAAACTCTTATTCATATATAAATGAACAACAAATAAAAGCCACAGGATTTTTTTTTTTTTTTTTTATAGAACATAGGTTATGCTTAGAAATGTGTCACCCTTTCAAAGTGAACAAGTGGACTAAAATCAACAAAGCAGTATTGTTTATGCAGTCATTCCTTTTACTCAGGTGCTGCTGATAAGCTTTACCACTGCATTCACTGAAGACTCACTCTTGTACTGTATGAGCAACTCTGTAAATATCACTGCATCCACAGGCATTTTACCTTTCTTCATTAATGCTCTTGTGGTTGAATGGGCAAATCCCCACAGCAACAGTCTAAAGTCTAATGGAAAGCTTTGTTGCGTTCTACAGCCCTGTTAATGCGAAACCCTTCCAGAACAGTGGTGAGAAACACCACAAACCTGTGGAGATTTACTGTAACTATAACATAGCATAGAGAACAAACCTGCCACCACTCTTTATTTCCTGTGTGTATTTTCTTACCCAGTGTATATGCTCTGGGCAATTGTTTTTCAGCTTGTGAAAAACACTGAGCTGACCTGACTAGTGTTTCAACTGTGCAATGATACAAATTCCAAAATGAGAGTAAATCTGCCATCATCCTTAGCCTCCCACCCAAAAATGCTAAAATAAAAATAAATAAATCAATGACTCTCATTTGCTTTGTTTAATTTCTCACACTTTTACTCCTGGAGCAAAAACCAAACAACTTCTGTGTCTGCAGCCAGCATGTGATGATTTGTTATACCTGAGCTGGTTTTGTAGTGGTGTGTGTGTGTGTGTGTGTGTGTGTGTGTGTGTGTGTGTGTGTATACAAATTTCCTGTTAATTCTCAGTTGCCTGCCCTGACACAGTGTTGGCTTTGAATTACTAATAAATCCACTGACTCAATAGGGTTTTCTTTTTCATTTAAAAACCTTCTTACACCCTGCATATTAGTGATCTTACTAAGACGCAGAAGCTCTGAACCGTGTATTGAGTAAAAAGGTCCAAATAAAGCCTTGCTTCGAGACGGGTGTCGGTTCCCTGAGAGTCACGTGACCAACAACAAACAAAGCCTTGCATTTGCCAGAATCACGTGACTGAATCATTATATTGGAGATTTTTGTTGTTAAATTTTTTAATCAAGATTTAGGAAAACTTTTTTTTTGCACTCCACAATGAACTTTACATTTACTTTTTTTATATAGAAGTAAGAAGTAAATGTAAAGTTCATATACTGTATATGAAGAAGGAAAACGCACACAAAATCTTGATAGCAACTTCATGAAATGAACCTTTTGGTGAAACTATTGGCTGGGAAGCCTCATCATCTAAATTAAGTTTCATCTCGCCATCATTACTGCATATATTAAGTAGATTCCCCCTTTCACCACCAAAACATCGAGGCACTGTATGTTCTGTAGCCTTTCAAGTGGAACCAGTGTTAACCTTTTCTGCAATTTGAGCTACACTAGCTTTTCTATTGGATCAGTCTACACAGGCCAGCCTTCGCTCCCACGTGTGTCAGTGAGCCTTGGCCGCGCATGACCCCGTCACCGATTCATCGGTTTTCCTTCCTTGCAGCACTTTTGGTATGTCCTGACCACTGCAGACCAGGAACATCTCACAAGAGATCACAATTCGGTCCTTGTCAATGCCATTTAAATCATTATGCTTGTCTGTTTTTTCTGCTTCCAACACATCAACTTCAGGGACAATGTATTCACTATATATGAAACTGTATAATCGATTAAATTGCACAGTCCCAGCACACAGGTACTTTTTTTAAAAAAGGGATCTTAGGTCCACATTAAAATGCAAAAACAAGCTGTCCAAGTACACCAAACCAGCAGACGATGATATAAGCCTAGCCAAAAGACCATGTTAAAAAAATATCTGCGTATGTGTGGTCAAAGCCTTAGATTCGTGTTTACAGAGTTTTTGTATAAAAGCCTTATTACACTCACAACTGTGCTGTGGTACAGACAAAACACAAAATACAGTTATGGCTAGATTATAAAGGTAGTATGCAAAAGAGACAGCTAAAAAGACAATAAAGTTATAAATTGAAAATATATACATGGCAATAAATCATATGATGAAGCTGTTTTTATTTGACAGCCCCAATTGAAAGCTAAAGCAAACATTTATTGAAAGAATACAGTATTTGTTCTAGACTGTTTTAAACATATGAATATGTTGATGTATTGTAACTGACTTTTGTACCTGAGCAGCATTAATCAAATTATTATTTGTCTTGTGTGCAGTAAACATTTTGTAAATGAATCATTGTGAACAGTCACCATTCGAATTTGAAGTACCTTCGATTAGTCACCTATCTGATGGAGAAAGCCTACTGGCAGCTTCAAAGTGCTTCAGTGATTGGATAGGTGCAGCTTACTTTGTTGAATGGGTAGCAGGTCATCAGAAGCGACTCCAGGAGCAACAATGTTGGGATGCACGACCACGACGTTGAAAGGCAGGCCTGCGTGATCGCAGCTGCCTTCAGAGTCGTCGTCTTCGCGGGGGAAGCCGTCCTCCGAGACTCGACCGCCGAAGGCACCTTCAGGCGACTCCACTTTAATGTGCATGGGAGGCGAGCGCTCATATAGCAACCCGCCCTCCTCATAATACTCACTCATGGGTCAGAGCCGAGGCAGCACCATTCACAAAAGTGCCATCACACTCAGCTAGAGGAGTGCTCACTGAGTGTGCACATTGCATGATGATGATTTGCCTCAATTGAAGTCAGACACCAGCTAGAAAGTGATCCCTCAGGTGACTGAAGAACGAAACTACAAAAGTGGAACTGAAGGGAAAACTATTTCCTCATATAGAGAGGACAGAGACAGTCTTCTAACATGAGTCCTGTTTGGACATACTGGGGATGCATAGATTCTGAAAAAGAGTAGACTATAATTCAGAGGTCACTATGATTGACATGTACTTTTAAAACATGTTTTTTAAAAAAGGTTGTTTAAAGAGAATAGACATGATATGCAGTAGGAAGCAGCGCCAATACTGAGCACATCTCATGGAGTCTGAAAACCAGGACTAAATTCTGAGCTGAGTAAAGCGAACAAATATATTAAAGCAAATCAAAACCAATAAACAACACAACACACACCCAAACAGGTGAGTTAAACCATGGCCGGTGTGTGCTCTGTCGCATCAGTGATCCTTTATTCTGCACCACATCCGCAATGGATGCCCATCCGGCATAAATTAGCTAAGCTAACTGCTAGCTAGCAACCGTAGCCAGAGCTTGTAGCTGGGAAATAAACACTGCCGCCTGAATAAAACCGTGTTGACTGTAACACTGCTGTCTGAATAAGCGTGGGCGTTTCTCACCTTCGTGCCACTGCTTTGTAACTCGTGGAAATAATAAAAAAAAAATCTACATTTAAAACGTAAAGTCTATGTAGAAAATCTTTCATGGCTACATGTACACAGTCGGACAGCTGTCGCAGAAATATGACGTCACGTTGTCCCTGACGTCTGGTCATAACAAGCGTAACGTAATGTATAATTTGTTGCAATTGTTGTGATTTTTATTCTATCTTATGTTTTATGTTTCTTGGAATGTTTGATATTTGATCTGGATTTAATATGGTTCTACTATGCCGAGCCTGTTTTTGCATACTAATAGATGCCATTTTGTTGTTTTACTAAATTTTGTACTTAATGATAAATAAATAAATAACAAGTTAAGTTTTTTTTTATTTTTTTAAATATGGTATATATTGTATTGTCTATTCAATTGTGAATTGTTATTTGTGTAATTAAATATTTTACACCTGAATCTTGAACTTTTATACTTTTAATATTGTAATTGTGATTTAATAAAAAAACAAACAAACAACCCAGATAGCAGAACAACATTGAATCATCATTGAATCAACATTAAAGCATCAACCAACTTGACATTGAATCAATG
>JAQMYG010000033.1:6585371-6595854 GCA_030014215.1 Clariallabes teugelsi
TATATAATTTGAATATTTCTAAACAGTCCTAAAATGTTTGGATAATCAGGGTGTTAGATTTTGCAAGTATAATTCCTTTGCATGTTTACATTTGCAAAAAGACTTGCCACTCCTACACTGCCACCTCAATTAAACTGGCTATATGATATGGGTATGTGGTTAACCTACCCAAGCACGTGAACTGGAAAGGAAAACAGGAAAACCTCTATTATTTATGTGCTGATCTACACAATTAGTCAGGAAACTGAGACACACCTCAGGTTACACACGAGCAGCCTTTTCACTTTAAACACAGCGCAATGACGGGCACTTTAGGCGTTGCAGACTTTCCGTAATAGTGAGTCAGGATCAATATAGAAGTCCAATAGGAGAGTTATTGCAAATAAAATTGCCCATTGACCTACAGCCACTGGCACACATGGGTAAATATGCAAAAATGCACATGTACACAGAGACCAGTCACTGCCCTACAAACCCTGGAGGCACTGTTTCACTACATTCCCTATAAGACTATAATCAGTGAAATGTTTTCTGGCCAAGTGGTGACTAAGGTGTAGTTTGGAGGGGTAGATTTAGCAAGTGCTTTTTAACCCATCTGAATTTTAATCAGCCCTTGTAAGCCTGCAATACTGTACCTGTATTTACCACAAGGTACATGGTATATATACTTGAATTTCACAGTCAAATCCTACGTATCTGCTTCTCCTGTCATGTAGATTTATTAGATCATTTTAAAACATGCACTACAGAGAAAATACATTTTAGGTATAAAAAAGTGCAGATATATTAGATTTAAAATATATATACAAAACAATATATACAATAAAAAAAACACTCTTGAGTATGTAGCAGTCTTAATAACAAACCTCAACACTCATAATAATGTTAAAATGCACGATGTCTGTTTTCCAAACCAATTTTAATCACAAAAATGTACAGCAGTTTTGAACAGTTATCTAAACTATATAACCTGGAATTAAAAAAAAAAAATATTCCAGCCCATGATCATTAAGACACATGTCATTTTAACTACACAAGTAGTTAAGTGCTATAATTAAAGCTTCAGCAGACCTAAAAGAAGAGATATTTCACTGTTAACATCCAAATGCAGGCAATGCTTCCTACAATCATTTGATAAAATGATGTCTGCCTTTCTTATATTCACATTAAAACCATGACAAATTGTGCACGTCTACGTCTAGTAGAAACTGTTTTTAGAGCTTAGAATAGTGAGTGAAAAATCTCCCATGCAGCGTTCTTGGTCAATGTTAAAAAAAAAAGTCCTCTAAAAAGTATGATGAGAATACATTTATAATGGCATCATCTTTATATCTCTCCTCTGGCATGTTTCAAGTAATGTTCATGCAAAGCTGGAAGAAAGGCAAAACAAGCACCACAGTCTGTGCACGCAAGATGCCCAGGTTTGTGCAATGATTTGGACTCCAGAGCAGACCCAGTGTGCATTTCCTTAGTTGTCACAGAACTCATGTAAGCACACATAGAGCTTTTTATTTCTTTTGTTCCTAAATGCGTAGGCTTAGAATCTGACGAGAAAAATGGAAAAGTCATATTTTGTGCATAACCGATATCCATTCCCAACTGGGTTTGTGTTTGAACTGAATCTGGAGGGATGGAAGTGAAGTGATGGCCATGAATGAGATCCTGACACGGTTCTGAATTATTTTGATGAGATGTAGAAATGGCAAAGTGGAGGTTGTTTTTGTCAGGTGGATAGTATTGCGCCTTCTTCCGTTGTTCGTGCCTGTTATTTCGGTTTCGGTTATTCAGTCCTTTAGGTGAATGGCAGAGCTGATGATTGAAAAGTAAATCCAAGTTTTTGAAACTGGCAGCACACTTACCGCATTCATAAGGTTTCATCATCGGCTGCACATCAACCACATACGGCATATCTACCTGTGAGTTTTTAAAACAATGCGTTACTCGATGACGCTTTAGGACTATGGCTGTTGAAAAACCTTTGCCGCAGATGTCACATAAATGAGGCATGCTTGACTGATGCCATTCCTGTTGGTGGTTCTTCAAACTCGTGGCATTGGAAAAGGTGTGAGGACAAATGGGGCAGAAATATGCATTAAGCTCTGGATGTTGTTGCAGGTGCTCCATGTATATACTGGAAAAGCGAAAACCCTGACCACATTTTGGACAAAAGAAGCGGCCTCGTCTTTGTTTGTGCATACGCTGGTGACGCCAAAAGTTGCTCCAGTTTTCTAAGTTTTTCCCGCAGTGGCCACAGGTGAAGCTCTTACCCCGAGCATGACTTAGCATATGGGCCCGCAGTCTTCCGACATGCCTGAAAAGCCGTCCGCACCGTGGACACAAATACTTCCTTGGGTCTGATTTCTGGTCCAGGCTGTTTAACAAAGCTACAATATAGCTTACTTTAAAAGGTTGACAATGGCTGAGATTGCTTTGAGGATCATAAGCAGAGGTGGCCATTACCCTAGGGGGGCAAGCCAGCAGAGATGGGTATTTCTTACGTTTCTGAGGCTGGAAAAAGTCAGACTGTGGTGCTTCTCTCTGCTTATTCTGGTATTCCTGTTTACAAGATTCGACCAAGCTGGGTTTCTGCACTTTTATGGGTGTGGATCCTGTACTTGCAACCTGTGAGCCTTGATCTGTTTTAGGCTCTGTGGTTTTGGTTTCTACCTTGACTGAAGAATGACTATGAGGCTTTGACTTTGCATGCCACATTGCAAAACAGTGTTTTGTGTGAGTGTCAAGTTCAGAGCGAAGACTGTATTTCTGACCACACCTTTCACAGCTATAACGGTGACCATCTGTGTGTGCTTGCACATGAACATCATACTCATCTCTCGTGCCGAAGCACTTTTTACAGAGGTGACACCTGAAGGTTACAACTCCAGCAATTTCCATATCTTTTAAAGTGGCATGGGTTTGCCTTTTCCCATCGCAGGTATGACCTTTCAGTGTCCCAATCTGGGAAAATCCTTTCCCACATTTAGAACATAGGAAGGGTTTGACGGACCAGTGTACTCTTTCATGGACTCGAACAGTGCACGCCTGTGTAAATGCTTTGCCGCACACTCTGCAAGAGTAGGGTTTTTCACCACTGTGAGTCCGAAGGTGTATTTTAAGCACTGATTTGTAAGGAAAGATCTTTCCACAGATAGAGCAAGCAACGGGTTTTCTGCTCCTGTTGAGAGGCTCAGTGCTTTTGTCTGGGCAGTCATTTGTAAAAACTGGAGTCACGCTCACTTGGTTTTCTTTCGGTGGTGTCACACTCTTGGGAACATTGGCTTTGTTTTGATATATGCTAGAATTTTGCAAAGTCACACTTTTAGGTGCATTATGGATCTTGGTGTGCGATCTAAGGTTGGAGAGTTGGGCAAAGGCTTTACCACAAATCTGGCAACTGAAAGGCTTCTCTCCTGTGTGGACACGCCGGTGGATTATGTAAGCTGATGCATGATTGAATGGGCGTCCACAGAACTCACATTTAATAACACGCTTCTCCTTGCGTGGACGGCCACGATATGAGGAACTGTCCCTATCCGTATTCACTGCATTGCTTCCTTCAGAATGAGATTCAGTCGAAGGTTTCTGATCGCACTGATGATCACTGTGCTCCTGCTCATCCCCGGGAAGTGGTACAGGTATAGAAGCTAAGCTATTTGAGGCATTATTCTCCTCATCTGTTTGGTTAGATTGCTCAGATCTCTGAAGGTCCACCTCAGAACCGTCATGTTTGTGATTGGTGTCATTTGTTTTCTCATCAGAATCATGCAGAGGCTTGTTGTTAAGTACCGGCATTTCTGCAGGGTCAGGTACGGATTTTGTCGGAGTGGTATGCTGAATTTCGGGATGATCAGAAGAGTCCTTGTTATTAATGTCCACTGGATCATGCTGCCTGTTGTCTTCTGTGGGAGACCTATTAGGCATACATGTGTCTTCCATGATTGTGCAGGACTCCTTCACTGTAGGAATTTGCTCAAGTTTATCCACTGTATCTTCATGTGACCTTTTCATTAGTTCAGCACATGACATTCTCCTACGCTGTGTTAAAAGAGAACCAAATACCATGTGCCTTTATAAGAGGTGGCACAATATGTCCAACAAATAATCATTGTAAATAAGCTGCTTTTGAGAGAGCGAGTTGTAAAGCTGTGCAAAAAGCAACTGTGTCTTTAACACTGTTTGTTCAGATAAAAAGATATGACAACAAAAATGGAAGGGTGTCATTTTGTTTCTTCAAAAAACATACATATATTTATGTTGCCTTATTGGCGAAGCTCTCCAATCCTGAAATCCTTTGCTTGATGTCCTGTTTTGTCCTTTCATACACGTATGCTGCACCAGGAACCTGAAGAAAGATTAGAAACAAGATTGTAAATGAACATATACCAATAACATAGAATAGAAAGTACTTTATATAAGCAAGCTTTAAGACTTATGTGTAAAAACTAAATAAACATAAAATTAGAAAGGGATATGGTTAAAATAAACATTCACATCAAATCACTAAAAATAAATTACTTCAGTAAAAAATGTAACAAATTACAACAACATGTAAAATACTTTTGCACATTCAGTTTTTAATACAATTTGCAGTCCATAACTTTCTCTATCATTTTCTCACTTCTTCTCCGGAGGTTGTACAGACTAGTAGCAGGTCCTTTTGCTACATGGCATCAATCAGTAATAAATTATTACAGGATTATCTGTATATTGTATTTCATTTAATATTTAAATATTCATATTTTAATAATTTGGTCCTAAATACTTCTCCTAAATGAACCATCTCTGCTTGTTAAAAATTATTGATATTGAACAAAAGATATTCTCAAAATTAGTTAGTTTTTTTTTTTAATTCATTTTCTTCTTCTTCTTCTTCTTCTTATTATTATTATTATTAAAATCAACTACTGTATAGATATTGTAGCCCTTCAAAGTCATCTGAGGTTTTGACAATGGATGAAAGTGTAGCAGCAACCATTCACACACATGCAAATCACATGACTTTGATATGTTTTTTTATTTTCCATGACTTTTCATGGAAAAAAACTATTTTTTAAAAATCATTTTCCATGACCTTTCCCTCCTTTGTAAAACGTGATTCCTACATTTTAAGATTTCCATTACTGTATGAACCTGGGGTGTTGGAACAAAAACAGTATTATGACTAAAAGTGCTGTGCAGATGTGCATTTGACCACTGAGGTTTTGTAATTTTGAAAACAGTACACTCCATTTAAGGTTCTCTATGGCAACAGACTCAGATCTGTTACCATAGAGAACCTTAAGATTATACTCAGATTATACTCGGCTAATTTGCAAACAAAGCTAACCACACCTAACAGGATAAAGCTTTTTTTTTTTTTTTTTTTGAGAATCACCCTATATCCTGGGTCTCATTGTGTGTATGCAGACAAGCAGGGACCGATTCTAGAAAAAGAAATGACCTGCTGCAATTCAGTGCAAGGTAATAATCCATCCACATATCCACATTACATGTGTAAAGCAGCAAATGTAAAAATTTAAGTGCAAATAGTAAACAATTATGCCTGTATTTTGACTGTTTGCCACTGAACAAAAAGTTTATTCTGTCATTATTATGACTATTAATTACGATTCCTCGCTAGTGACAACATATGGAGTATGGCTCTGGCTTAAAACTAGGTCAGATAAATAACACAGACTTTAAATACTATGGCTTTGTTTAATTAGTTCTGGATACTTATCATAAATATAAAAAATACAATGGAAAAATTTAATAATTATTTTCGAATTTAAACACCAAAATGAACATTTAAAACATTTATTTATTGTAAATGATCCAAATGCAGTACCATTAGGGTCCACCAGTGGGTGCCAGTGGGCAGCAGCCTACGCTTTGGCATACACTGACCTAGAAGCTAGCCCAGACAGTTTACTTGTTATAATACGTTAAGCTGGTAGTATTTGCCTGCTTTAGGCTGGCAAAAAAAAATTGCAACGTGTTGAAAGATTAACCTTATTAGTGAGCAATGGGATCCAGGTTCTGGAAGCATGTGAAATTATTTTGCAGGCATTTTTCACATTGCAGGCCAGAATCAAAGCTAAGAACTAAAGCTAAAATATTAGAGTCTGGAGGTTTCCTCTTTTTTTTTTTTGGCCAGGCAGTATATGTATGTATTGTTATGTATGCGCTGATAGAAGCTGGCCTGCTGTTGCTTGGATACACTTCTGTTAGCTTAATGCAATCATTCCCAAGTTATGATTACCTTCAAAATCCATAAATGAAAACAGTTATTTCTGTAGGTGAATGATAATAACAGTTGTTTTGTTTTGAAAAGGAAAACACTGATCCTCACAAAATGAGCACTTAGAAAATATATAATTAGACATTATACATATCCAGTTCTTTCAAAACATACTCATAGTATTACTAAAATAAAACATACTTGTACTTTTAATGTATAAAATAGGAATGTCCAGATGGGTCCAGACTTAGCAGAAATGATTGAATGGAAAAAAACAAAGTCTTTTTTTCCAGTATTCAAATGTCCATTTCTGGTCAGCTTCTGACCACTGTAGTCTCATAGGACTATTCTTGGCTGATATGGAACATGTTGTGGCCGTCTGCCGCTTCAGCACAGCATGGGATTAGAGTGTTTTTTAGTTACTATGGGATGATTTCATGTTAAATCAACTAGCCGCAGAGGACTTTTCCATCATTCAGTCTCAAATCTTTTCCCTATCATTTGCTAGCACTTACAAGTCTTAAAAGGCCCAAATTCACATAAATACATCAAGATTCATCGACATAGCTCCTTACTTTGTACGTCATAATGGAAAAAGCCTTTTTTTAAAAATGCAGCTTTGCATATATCAAAGCTAGCCCGGGCCAAGTTTTCTTTATTTTTATTGGCTGCCATTTTGTTTTGGCTGCGAGCTGACTAAAAAAAAAAATAAAAAAAAAGAGGTTTTTAGTTCTCATAACAAAAGTCAGTGCTGTAAATAAACCAACACTTTTAATGACTATAACTAAGCATATTATACTATTTAAATACAATCATAGGAACTACACAAGCCTTAATTAAATAGTTGCAGAAATACTTAATGAACTAATGTACAGTGAAGTAGCTATAATAACACATTGTTTCAACAATGTGTTATTATAGCTAAACACCCATTCATGTTTTGCAAGCAAAGACATTCACAGCTTTTTCTGATTGGGGCCATAAAAATGTTTTGCTGCCCTGCATTATGAAGGAGATTAAGGCTTGTACAGTACTAAAAACTAGCCAAAAACTTGACGTGTTAAAAGATAACGATTGCAAACATGACATTTTCTGACAGACATTTAAAACTTAATTCTAACCGATTCTAGAAAAAGAAATGGAGGAATTTTCCTTATTCTGCAGATTGATGTGAACATTAACCGAAGCTCTTGACATTTATTTATGAACAAGATAGATAATAGCATTATTGTACAGTTGTAAATGGGTTGCCAAGTAAGGATAATGACTCCAGGGGGACGTTAAAATGTTAAAAAATGTTGCTATATCTTGTGGCACCCCTGGGAATGCCTGATTATTTTATCTCAGAATGTCACAAAAGGGCAAACAGTAATAAGTTTTAATAGAAGAACAATGACAGCACTGTTACCACCATACAACTCACATTCTGTCCTTTAAACTGTTTGTAAACTGTGTTTTAAGACAATTTAATTTATCAGATTACACAATCAAGCCCCACACCAGATGTAAAAAAAAAAAAAAATTGCTAGAAAAGTAGTCTATCCCAAGAATTACTCTACTCAATTTTGTGGTTCATACAGATCAAACACTTTAGCGGCACTAATTTATCCATATACTGTTGTCTGGCATCCATCAGGAGTGCGCTGTAATACATCCCTTTCTCCTTACCTTCATCTTCAAGCATAAATCATTTAAAGCTCTCACTGCATGTTGAACTGGTTTGTGAGTCATACTTAATTAACCTCATTATTATTATTATTATTATTACTGTTATTCGTAGTAGTACTAGTAGGATTTGCACCCAATGTGACAATTCCACTGTTTTAATTATTTTAATTAATCTTCTGGCTGGATGTGAATTCTTTCCTCATGAGTATGTTACACTGTCAGTAATTATTTGTGCAAGATTATGAATTACTGTGCTATTTTACAAGGCTGGCAAAGGTAATGTAATATTTGATCACTGCTTTTATCTTTACTGTTTATGTTTTTTTTTTTTAGCAGTACAGATTCTGCATTTATTTACTAACTTTTTTTTAATACAAGTTTACTGTAATGAAAACCTTTCTGCTATGACTTGAGTCGCTTAGGGCAGAACATGAATAAAACCGTGGAAAATAGTGCCTCATGCATTACATTGCTATCAAAAGTTCATCAGAGTGCAAAGAACAAAAAAACTATTCCGACCAAGTTTTATCCTATATTGTATGTCTTGTCTGACTATTTCACTTTATTAGCACGTGAGAATTATAGCACTTGATTGCTTATACAGTATGTTGCACACCTCCTGGGACTTTGCACAATGCTCATATTTACATAAATGAGGACAAACTCCACTCAACTGTATTTTATACTGTAAAATATATATACTTAATACCTCATACACTTTTATTTCAGTTTTATTTTATTCGCAACCTTGTACATATTTTTATTTTATTTCCTATTATTTTTTCTCTATTTGAATATTCTTTTTTATTATTACTATTAATTGTACTTGCTAGTTCAATTAATTCTTGCAGAGAATAAGCATCGCACTGCACATCATACTGTGTATGGCTGTGTATGTCTCATCTCATCATCTATACCACTTTATCCTGCATACAAGTTCACGCGTGGGGCATGAGTCGGGGTCCACCCTGCATGGGGAGCCAATACATTGCAGAACACACATACAGACAGTCACACGCTTTTCCCCACACAATGGGTAATTTGGGAAGGCCAAATAGCCTAACCTGCATATCTTTGGACTGTGGAAGGAAACCAGAGTCCCCGGAGAAAACCCACCAAGCACGGGGAGAACATGCAAACTCTATGCACACAGACCCAAGGCAGGAATCGAACCCAGACCCTACGCCACCATAACGCCGGCTGTTTATGTGACAAATAAAATTCTGAAAATCTGATCACTTTCTTCAAGCTAGAATTCGTAACATGCAGTGATCCTCATACAAAGATCTAACAAGGCCATGCACACAGTGTAGCAGAGATCAAACGTTTTGCCCTTATCCAAATTTAAACTTACTTGGATTTGAAAAGGTTAAGGATGTGTGTACTTTAGGACTAACCTAGGTATAACTCAGCAGCATGTTTGGAGAAATAAAAAAAAATTTTTTTTTAACTTTCCAGAAACATTTTTCTTTCCCCTGGTACATCAGTTCAGTGTCTGGTTGGATGTTAGATCAGAGTTCAGGTGGTTGATGTAACTGTGGTGGTTTATTTTCTACACAAATAACAGGATAATGAGATAGACGTGCTGTGCGTGTAACAGTGCAGCATGCATGTGTGAACGCTGAATGTTTGCACGGTCGGTCGCGGAGGCTTTTATCGCTCTGCATGTCGATGCTGCTCACACGTTCATCCAACATCCCGCGCATGCACTCACACATTCTCACTATTAGTGTGTTAAAACTGTTTTTTTGTTTTTGTTTTTTTTTTTTTTAGAAAGTCTTTCTCTCTGTTTACTCGACGTGACAAATCGCGACTTACTGGAGGCGCTATTGCATCCGGCACGCGCACAATCGCCGAGGGTCCTCGGGGATCATTTAATTAGAAAACACCAAAGTCCGCGCCTGCAGTGCTCCTCCTGGAAACGCGCTGTTTCTGACACCGAGACGCATTTACTCTTACTCTTCTGCAATGTCGGCAAAGTGCAATGAAGTCACTAACACTGCATTTTCAACGTATAATCATATTTATGCGCCCGGTAGACCTGCGAAGACAACACTAGCTAGTTTTACACGACGGCCACCGGAAGTCGCTTTTTTTTTCTTCTTTTTTTTTTTTAGAATAAAAGACTCAGTCGGGAAACAATAAATTTGACTAGATTTGGCCTCACAATTACTAACTGTATACCATTCTCACAGTGTACTCTCCCTTTCCCAGCAATGACAAGAGTATAATTGTTCACAGCATAGCAGTGTCATTGACATTACACTGGCATGGTCGTGTGTGTGTGTGTGTGGTATTGGCATAGATGTGGCAGGGCACAGCATTGATGCTGGGATTTTAGAAAAACGTCACTACCAGTTTAAAAAAATCACCAGACAAGTATTCAAGAATTACAAATAACCTCTGATCAGCAGCTGACCAGTACTATAGTGTCAAACTCAGGTCCTGTGGGCTGTAGTCCAACTGTTTCCCTGCGTTTAACAAACCACATTTACCTGGTTCATACGATGAATCAGGTAAATGTCTCAGTACAGCAGATGTCTAACCTCTGCAGTCCCGTGGCCTTCCTGGACTGGAGTCTGAGACCAGACTATG
>JAQMYG010000033.1:6599772-6610148 GCA_030014215.1 Clariallabes teugelsi
TCCAGAATTGGTCATGGACCGACGGACCCAATATAGACATGATCTGCACGTCTATCCGACGTCCAATGTTTAGTGGGGCACGTATCTCTGTCCCCCGCCCTAATGATTATTTCTAATAGAAATCGAAGAATTTCCAAATAATTCACTCCTACCACAGCAAGCAGTTAATTTCTATAATAAATGTAATAGATTTTCTCCAAAATCTATTTTGGAGTCAGTGTGGCGAATCACCACAAAAAGAATTGTGATCCATTTCTGAAACTGTTTTTTCCCAGTCTCTAGTTGTTAATGTGCCTGATTCCTTCTGCTCTGCTCTCTCTCTTTATCTGTTAAATAAATGCCACAAACCCCTTTAAGATTTTTGAGTTTTTAAATAAATTCATTTATTACTCTATTACTAAAGAGGCAAGACTAATAACTAGAAGAATTCAATAATTAATGTCACCTCATTCATGGACCCCGCTTTGAGAACCACAGTAGTTCCTTAGAAGTTAGCGAAAAAAAATTAATTACAGTGTTACTTCAGCATACGAACAGCCCGCTTCTTAAATTTTCACCTTAAGAACTGAAACTTAAGTTGCCTCAGTTTGCAAAGAATTTTCGGTAAATGAACGATTTAACTGATCCGAACTGAAAGCTGGCTAAGTTGGGAATACATCTGGCAGCTGTTTAAAACGTTTGCATCAACAAAAAGCCAAGAGAAGCGAGTTTACCTTTTTTTTTTTTTTAAAGATTTTGTGAAGACTTATGGGTCCCAAGAATGTTGGCAAGGACTGTAGCAAGAAATGTTGGCAAGGACTGTAGCAAGAAAAAAAGGGAGCCACTTTCAGTTGGCTGATGCCAAGAGGAATCATAAATTAAGGTTAAATGCTGTTTAATGTCTATTTATTCCATATTTTACTTCATCATTTATTACTTACCTGTCTTTTCTAAATATTTTGATTGTGAAAAAATGATTATAATGTTGAAAATTGATAATATTGGTATTGGTATTATCTGCATTAAATTCAGATGCCGAGGCCACTGTATACGCATGTATTCGGGTATTACCAGTACAATTTATAGTTTATTTTGGTTTCTTCATTAATTCATTCAGTTTGTATTTACCATGTATTCAGTTTGACCCTATTAGGATTTTCTGGATTAAAAATTTGTGTTAAATGAAATTACTTGATATTGTTATTATTATAACATAACATAAAAACCATCTGCCTAATATTTTGTATGCCTCATTGTGCCACCCAAGCAGTGCTGACTCATTGAGGCAAGGATTCTACAAAATCTCTTTAGTTGTGCTGTGGTATCTGGCACCAAAACTGTTGTAGCAGATGTTTAAGCCCTGAATCACCACAAAAAGAATTGTGATTAATTTCTGAATTAATCCCCCTCCGTCTCTAGTTGTTAATGTGCCTGATTCCTTTTAATTGAAGATACATGAAGGCGGAGCCTTCATGTATCTGACATATTTGCCCAGCATATCCCACAGATGCCTAATCAGATTGAAATATGAGGAATGAGGAGGCCAAGTTAACACCTTGAACTCTCTGTTGTGAGAAAGCCATTAGGGGATATCATTGCAATGAAGGGGTGCACTAGATCTGCAACAAGACCCACGCACACACACACACTTTTCACATGATATAAAAGATAACATGTTTCATCAGGCCAGGCCACCTTCTTCCATTGATCAGAGCTCCAGTTTTGATGTTCATGTGTTCATTTAGGTCCTTTCGATGGTGTACAGGGGTCGGCATTGGCACTGTGACCAGTCTCCATCTACGCAGCCTGAAGCATAGCAAGCTGTAATGTTCTGATGCCTTTCTGTCAGGGCAGTTTTGGTAGGTACTAACCACTATATACATACATACAAGGAACACACTATAAGAACAACTATCTTGTAAATGTTCTGACCCATTTTGTTCTGATCAAATTGTACGAATTACTCAGTTATTTAGGCTTGCCCATTTTTCCAACACATTAGCATTTTTCCAACACATTCCATTTGAGAATGGACGGTTTACTTGCTGCTTTAACAAGATAATTAACAATATTCAAGTCACCTTAATTTTTATTGTTTACATTTAATAACTGATCATTGTATTATTATTATTAGAACTTTATAATATTATTATTTTATAGATAATATTTTTATAAATAAAAATAAATGTAAACAATTATTCATTAAAACTGATTGTACCGCCAGGGTTGAGGGTTTGGCCTCGTGTGTGTGTGTGTGTGTGTGTGTGTGTGTGTGTGTGTGTGTGTGGAGTTTGTATGCTTTCTCGGCACGTGGTGGGTTTCACCTGCGATCATTACAAGATAAGCTGTTTAGAGAATGAGCGAGTGAGTAATTATTAAATAAATATGTCACAAATATGGTTTAACAGAAAACATAAACCACAGTAATATATATATATATATATATATATATATATATATCTGTCCCGCATAATTAATTAATAATAGATTTCTTGGCTTGTTAGTAGTTCAGATGGCTTTAAACAAATCTGGAACAGAACAGCGATAAATGGAACAGAACAGATGCAAGATCCTAACTAACTGGACTAACTGACTTACAGAATATAAATAGGCAAATCTATACAAGGTTAAGGTTAGGCCAGTCTGGACAACATGCATACTTTAGTAAAAATTGGGACATTCCCCAAAAATCTTTTGCTGGTCTCTCCGACACAGAGGTTGTCGTGCAGGGTATTAGGGCTGGGTGGGGGCTTTGCTCTATGGTCAAACCAAGCCTGAACACAGGGACAGAGCTGGAGCTTGACAAAAGAATGGCACTGAGGCCTGGCATGAGGACAGAGCTGAGGCTTAGTGTGAGGTTTCTTGGGCTTTTGCCATAGACTTTGAGCTGGCATGACCCCTTCCAAATCCAGATGGAGGCATCAGCATGGCATCGCTGAAATCAGATGGCGACACCAGCATGACATCACTGAGGCTGAGGTGCAATGCTGGCATAAAGTCCTCAAACCCAGGCGATGGAACAAGCATAATTTCCTCAAATCCTAGAGGATGAGTGAGCATGATGTCCTTGCAGTCAGTTAATGGAAGCAGTGCAGCTCTCTCAAGCCCTACTAGTGGAAACAGCAATGCCAGAGACAAATGCTACTCAACGCTGCAGGATTCTGCTAAACTAGGTAGTGAGGGGTGCCGCATCAGGCTGAGACAGGGCTGGGCATGGATCAGACAAAGCAGGGTGTGGCTGAAGCGGTGCAGGGCATGACTCAGGCAGAGCAGGGCATGGTTCAGAGGATGCTGGACTGACAGGCAGAGTCTCAATGTTTAAACCTCAGGGCTCTCAGTGAGCACATGAAAGTTCTCAGGAAACAGGACTAAGAAGCATAACAGTGCTCTCAGAAGGCATATCAGGGCTTTTGGGGCTTTTAATAAGCATAACACAGCCACCATTAAACCTAACAGGGCTCTCTCTGCGCTTTAAATAAGCATAACAGGACTCTTGGGAGTCATAGCAGAGCTCTCTGGGCTTTGTATAAACATAACAGGTATAAGGAGCAAAACGATGATAATGGACTAAGTTCCAAAAAGAAATCGCTAACACACACTAAACTTAGGTTGAGCTCTGGCAGTGGAGGTTTTTCTATCGACCTCCTACTTAAGCTGATGTATGGATGATTATGCTGGATACAGTTGTTCAATGTTGTGTGCCCTTCTTTGCTGAGAGGTAACTTGCTCCCCGCTTCTCAGTTGGTATGGGTAGCCTCTTCACCCTGCACACTTCTGGGTTGTGCGCCAAAGGGCTTATGCCCAGTGGCAAGCTGTTCACTCACCTCTGGTGATCTGTTCCTGGATCTTGTGTCTCTCTCACTCTCTCAATCTCTCTCCAGATGGTGCAACTACCCACAGTCTTGCCAAGGTTGTCAAAGCGCTGTCCCAAAAATAAACGAATAAATATGAAATAAAATGAAATTTAGTGGTCTTGAAGTCAGGAATCAACATTAAAAAAATCACAACACACAAGAGTCAGTGGGCACAGTTTGAAATTAGTCACTTGTGCCTCCAGGGTTAGGTTTTGATTCCTGCTTCGGGTCTGTGTGCATAGAGTTTGCTTGTTCTCCCCGTGCTTGGTGGGTTTCCCTCCGGGTACTCTGGTTTCCTACCACGTTCCCAAATTTCCCGTAGTGTGTGAGTGTGTGAATGTGTGTGCCTTGCAATGTATTGGCACCCCATTCAGGATGTACCATGCCTCGTGCCCTAAGTCTCCTGGGATAGGCTCCAGGCCCCCCGCTACCCTGTATACAGTATAACTCGGTATATGAAATGAGATGGAATGAAATTAATTTAATAATAAAAAAAAACATCATATTAGTCATAATGGAAAACAATCTACAGGCGCATTCATTCCTCATATTTTAGTGACTAATAGAGTCTTTTCTTTTGCTAATTTTTATAAATCTTACCATTCATTCAGTTTATTTTGTGAGCGGTTTTTAGTTAACAAAAGTGGGTGCTTTTAAGCTGAATATTCGCTGTATTTATGTAATATGCTTTCTTTCCACTATCCAGTTATTCAACATTTTTCAACAAACAGTTTACAACTGCAGTCTATGAATATTTCTGATTTGCAATTTTTGGGGTCGGGGTACACAACCTGAATTCTAGGGAAGGTTGGGATGTTTAACATTTGAATAAAAAACTAAAAACTAAAAGACTTTCAAATCACATGAGCCTATATTTTATTCACAATAGTAAAAAAAACTTTTAACCACTAAATGAGTTCATTTCAAATTTGATGCCTGCTACAGGTCTAAAAAAAAAGTTGGAGTGGATCAACAATTTTTGAAAAGATTCAGCCCAATTAATTGACATGTGGTCTGTATTAGTTATAAAAGGGATGTCTTACCATGGCAGAGCCTCTCAGAAGTTAAGATAGGCAGAGACTTTTCAATCTGTGAAAAAGTGCATAAAAAGATTGTGGAACACTTTAAAAACAATGTTTATCAATGCCAAATTGCAAAGGGTTTGCAAATCATCTACAGTGCATAATATCATCAAAATATTCAGAGAAACTGGAGAAATCTCTGTGCGTAAGGGACAAGGCTGAAGACCTTTGTTGCATCACTCATCAACATGATGGTGTCATTTACATTATTAAATGGGCCCAGGAATACTCCCAGAATGCCAATTAAAGCTCTATCATGCAAAAAGGAAGCCATATGTGAACATGGTCCAGAAGCCCCTCTGTGTCCTGTGGGCCAAGGCTCATTCAAAATGGACTGTGCCAAATTGGAAAAGTGGCATGTAGACAATCAGTGTGTGGCATTGCTGAAGCACCACTGAAGACCAGTTCGCCTTGATAGCAGCCTTCAGCTTGTGACGATTGGATAATTTAATTACCGGGTTACACTAACGTGGGAACTTTAATCTAGTCTCTGGTGAAGTGTAACCTTTCAGGACAAGAAAAGACACACACTGTCGGAGGAGAGCGTCCGTATTAGCTCTTTACATAAACCACATTTGTTGCAACAGTTATATGGGATGTCCCAAGACACAGTGTGGTTTATTGGCCTCTATTTATTTTTACTTTTTGCTGGACCTTTCCACTTGGGCGCTAGCTTAGCAGAAGTCTTTTGAAGGGCGGAGGAGAGAGGGTGAGTCTTTCCCCAAACCAGTTTGCCCGGTAGCACGGGCGCCTCGTTCTGCCGGGAAGTGCGGGATCTGGCCTGTTTGGCTTTCCAACTTTCGGTGTATGGTGGTCTCTTGCTCCTCTGTGGTCCTGTGGCTGTCGAGTAAAGTGCAGGTTGCTGAGTCAGGTGTGGGTTGTTGGTGGGTAGGCTGAGCCTGTGGTCCCTGGTGTGGTCGGCCAGTCGGTAGCTCCGCTGGGGTTTTCCCTTACTGAGGACGTTGTGCCTTTGGCAGACCTCACATGAATTGACAAACTGCCAGATGTCCATGCGAGCGGAGGACCACCAGGCATCATTGAGTACATGTAACAGGGTTTTTATTCTCCCCCTGGGTCCGCCTGATGGGTGCTTATGATAGTACTGCAAGAACCTCTGGGTTAATAATTGTGGGACCACCAGCTGGAATCTTCCTCCTCGCCTCACAGGAACACTATGATATAACCTCCCCTGGTGGTGTTCAAAGGTGATCCCCTGGTCCCGTGAGTCTCGAGGGTCCCCTCCAGTGGCCAGTTGAGCTATCTGGCTGTCTTTCTGCTGGGCTTGTGATATCTCGCACAGGTCACCGAGCAGGACGGAGGGAAACTTGAGGGTAGGTTGTGGAAGGTCTGCCTTTGGAGGCAGCGCGTAATGGAGGAGAGATGCAGCTGAGAAGTCTCTGTGACGTTAACTGGGCTGTGGTACCAGTGACCTTAACTTGTCCTCTACTTCGGTCAGGTAGTCATCAGGCAGGAACGCAGCCATGAATGCCTCTTAAAAAACTCCCAGTCCTTTACCGTGGCTTTCTCCGCCTTCCACCAGCTCAGAGCAGGGCCTCGCAGAACTGTGTTGAGGGTTCCGATGTGCTCGATGCTGGGGATTGGTCTGACCTCCAAGCAGCTCTTACATTCCTCTATAAACTTGTGTACGTCAGCTGTCTCTGATGAGTCTTCAACTATGGGAAACCCACGTGGATGGGCGGACGAGCACAAAAGGAAGGAAGGAAGTAGCTGGTAGATCCGAGGAGGTAAGTACAGTAGATTGGCTGAGTGTGCTGTAACAGAAGGAGGAACGTCACCGGTTACCAGGTTTACTTGGTGCTGCATCTCTAACAGAAAACAGTCAGTGACCACTCTCTCCAATTTTTCTAGGGCCTCTTGAAAGTAGCTCTCCAGCCCTGCTTAGTGAGTGTCCATGGCCTGCCGAAAATTGGTTTCCCTGTTTATAGTACTGTTATTGGATTTTTTAAACTCATGCTCAAACGCCTCAACCTTTTTAGTAAGAGCCAATAAATCCACTTTACATTGTTTCACCCTGCAATGTTTGTACAAAAGCATTTCCAGAAACATAATCAACACCATCAACCTCATCATCATCATCAGAAAGTTTGTCAGAAATATACAGAGAACTAATAAAATATGTTATTTCAACTGCAGGATTACGTCAAGTCATAAAAGCATAATCTAAAACATCATTATCCTGTATATAACACGAACCAAGTGCGTCGGCCATAACGCTATGATGAGCGTTAGCTTTAGCATTAGGGGTATTAGCATCCATCCTGTTCTGAAAGACTACACAACACCAGAAAACACACAAAAAAAAGACTCCCCGTACGGGTCACCAGAATGTAACGATTGGATAATTTAATTACCAGGTTACACTAATGTGGGAACTTTAATCTAGTCTCTGGTGAAGTGTTAGCCGCTCAGGACAAGAAAAGACGCACACAACCAATGTAAACGGTAACCCAAAATGTATTAAACAATAAAAAACAAAAGAGGTACATCAAAACCAACAAAGCTAATAATAATATTAATATTTACAAAACGTATACAAAAACGTTGCTCGGTTTTTGGTGTGTAAGTGAGTGGAATGATTGTCGAAAGTCCGGGTTATTTATGAAGGGTGTGTGTAGTGGTAGAGCTGGATCGGCCTCACCGGAAGTGTTGTTAATAATCCGGGAGCGCGATTTTGGAGCAGGAGTGAAGTGGTGAAGCAGACTGGGGGTGATAATCCAACTGGAAAGGATATCCGCCGACGACAGTCTTCACAATATCTTTCGACTCCGAATTCATGAACACAAAACTTTGCGCTGTAACTTCTCATACTCTCCTCCTAGAGCTTCCCCTTGGGTGCCCTTTCAACAGAATGCCTTGACCCTGTTACATCATCGGGATGACCTCGCAACGCGGCTGCACACTCTCGCAAGACTTCATCCCCAAACCAACACAGTCATTGGGACACAAAAACTGTAACGGGTGCGATTTATAAGGCACAGCAGTTTTCTTTTCTTATCCTGCTTATCAAAAGGCCTATATTAAAAACCCTTTTATGTGGCTGCGTGACAAGCTCATCTGCACTGTTTGTGTCTCGTGTTTTACGAACAGACGTCACTGGCTGTGGAAACTTCACACTGAATTTCGAGCAACTTCTGGATTCTGTGCCTCACTCTTCCTCCAGACTCTACGACCTTGAATACTGAGCAATGGCCCAATTTAATTTTTTCCCATGTATGACACTTTTGACCTTATCCCTGGATTAGAAGTGGACTGGGAATGCAACAGTTGTGGCAGCTTCTATGTGGTGACACTTGATGCATTAACTCCAGTCTCACTCCATTCCTTGTGAAGCTCTCCCAAGTTCTTAGATCAGATTTCTTCTTGAGGCTGCAGTCATCCCTGTTGCTTGTGCATGAATATGCTTCGATACAGCACTCTGTGAACACCCAGCCCTGTCAGTGATGACCTTCTGTGGCTTACCCTCAGTCATCGCTTCTGGACAACATCGCCTTCTGTTCAGCAGTCTTCCACATGCGTGTATTCAACTAAACCAAGAGATACATGGTAGTTAAACTATTTGAATAGGAATTTACTGTGTCTTTCATGGTATTTATTTACATTCTTTAAGATGCATTGTACAGTGAGGTCCATAAGTATTAGGATAGTAATGAAAAGGCTACCAACACAACAAATTTTAAGTGAAGCAATCAACATGGTATAAAAGTTTAAACAAATTTGTTTTAATTTAAGGTGTTTAACCAAACTATTAATTTAACCATTTAGGAATAAGATGGCCATTGGCTTTCCATTTTTTTTCCATTTTCACAGGGTCAAAAGTAGTTGGACGGTCTAAGCAGTTTCATAGTTGGTTGTGGCCTGTTTCCTTGTTATTTCATGACACTATAAGGACTTTATTGGTCGGAATTGATTCCATGCAGTACCTTGCAAACATATTTATACCCCTTAAATGTTCCACATTTTGTTAATGGGGGATCTGGGGTTTAGGTGTTGGACTACGGTTCGGAAGGTCCCAGGTTCAAACCCCAACATCACCAAGTTGCCGCTGTTGGGCCCTTGAGCAAGACCCTTAACCCTTAATTGCTCAGATGTAAAAAAAATAATAATAATAATAATAATAATTAGATAAAAATGTAAGTGGCTCTGGATAAGGACGTCTGCCAAATGCTCAAATGTAAATGTTAAGTTAAGCCTTTATTTGTCACATACTGTATACACACTGGACAGTGAATCTCTTCCTTTTCATATTTCTTTTTTTTGCATATTGTAACTGGGGTCATGATACAGCGCCCCTGGAGCAGACAGGGTGAAGTGCCTTAATCAAGCTGGATTTCAGTTTTCACCCTAATCACTGAAACAGGGACAGACAAGGTCCCAGATCCTTCAACTATGGAGGGAATGACAGTGTTAATTGCCCAACTGTAATCAACAATCTGTATTTTAAAATAAATCCCATTTCTGGTGTTCAGATGGATATGGGTTGTGCATATGAGGTGTTTAATGGCATTGTTGAGGAATTTGGACAGTATTTGAATGGTTCCAGGGTATCAGGTAGTGAAGTCTCAGACCATCCTTTCAAAAAACTTCTCATATTGGTCCTGCGTACTGACAGCAGGTCACCACAGCGTCTAAGGTTCTGGCCTGAAATGCTGCCTGGTTGGTGTTCACTCTCCTAAAGGTAGTTTTCACATCATGCTCTGAGATGATGAAAGCATTCCCTTTACTGAAACTCTCCTTGTGCATGCTGCCATAAAACATATTTAGCTGCATTCAGCCTCTTGGTGGTTAGAGTTTTGCATTTGCATTTGTATATTCCTTGCCACAGGCTCTAAGAATCACACTGTTGGAACTGTCATTCTAGGTTTCTCCAGTAGTGCCTCTTTGTCTCCTTCACCACTCTATGGTTGTTGTAAAATGCAGCCTTGTCTTTGTCCATGTTTCTAGTGGTGAGCTCCACATTACAGGCAGTGGAGTTCACCACTAGATCTCAGAGTGCCCCAGGCGTTTTTATCCATCCATGGCTTCTGGCTGTTAAATGTTGTGACAGTGTTTATGTAGATGGTATCATCCATCTGTTTCTCAGTTATCTTCTCCCTCTTGGTCACATCTTTAGAAAATTCAGTATACATTTCTAGTGATGATACACAACTTTGTATCTCCACAAAGCCCTACTCTGCTCTTCCACCCTCCTATCTCACCAACTGCATAAATGAAATAAACACTTGGTTTTCCTGCAGTTTTCTCAAACTTACTACTTATAGGGTCAAAATTCACTTTACTCCACTAACTCTGCATCAGATTCAGCTTCAAAACATTTCTTGTCTTTGCCTGTTCCTCACCCCACACACTGGTGCCACTCTCATACAATTCAATTCAATTCAATTTTATTTGTATAGCACTTTTAACAATGGTCATTGTCGCAAAGCAGCTTTACACAATCAAA
>JAQMYG010000033.1:6624970-6636617 GCA_030014215.1 Clariallabes teugelsi
GCTGTTAAGGTCTTAACGACCATTCCACAGGTGCATGTTAATTAATTGATTATGGTTAATTGAACATGCATGGAAAAATTTGTTTAAACCCTTTACAATGAAGATCTGTAAAGTTATTTGGATTTTTACAACATTATTGTTGACATACACAGTCCTGAAAAAGGGACGTTTCTTTTTTTGCTGAGTTTACAAAAACATGTAAAATTGCTATGGTACAAGTGGAACGCAATTGCAATTATATGAAAATAATTTGCTTCATGGCAAGCTGCATCACACGACACTAGCATGGATTATTTTTGTAGCTCATGTTATTCCTAACTTAACATTATGAAATATGTAGATATGATTGTAATAATAAACAAACCAATTATCCTGAATATGCATGTCATACTCTATATGGTCAAAAATTTGTGGAGACCTGATCATTACACCCATACATAGGCCATTCATAAACCTTAACTACAGTGCTGGAAACAAACAATTATCTAGGAGGTCTTATTTGCTGTAGCATTACAGCTTTCCCCCCTCACTGAATATGAGGCCTAGTGTGATCTATTCCAGCTTGACAATGTCCCTGTTTACAAAGCAAGGTCCATGAATACATGGTTTGCCAAGGCTAGTATAGAACTCCAGTGGCCTACGCTGAGCCCTGAGCTCAACCCTAGTAATAATGCTTGTGTAGCTAATAGGCAAATCCCTACAGCCATGTTTTAAAATACTTTCTTTTAAAATTTAATAAACACTGTAATAAACTGAACAATTTATGTCTTAGTTAATCTAAAAACATACTATGGCACAGTATTTATTGTACAATATGAAGTTCAGTCTTCCAAAATAATTCCATTAAAGAAACTTTAATACATTCACAATGCACTGAGATTACAAATAACACCTTTATTTACAAGGTTTCCTTCAACTGTTCATGCACTTATGCACCAAATGTTTTAAAATGCTTTGTGTCTGAGTGAGAACAGTTAAAAAAAATATACAGTATATATATATTTACACTGAGACATAAACAACCAATATCTTACATAGCATTTTAAGTAAAAATGGGTGTACATCACCATACATATATTTTCTTTCACTTTTCTTAATGGACAATCACATCTAGCTCCAAAAAAGCCCAACTGGCTTCATTTTCAATATCAATAAAGTTGTCAGGATTTACATAAATCAAACTGAACTAAAAGTTTCAAAAAAGAAACTTACCAAAAAAAGAATTACCAAAGTTTTTGAAAGGCTGATTTTTCATATGTACATTGATCACTCAAAGTGCAAAACGCATTTACTGAAGCACACAAAATGTAATAAATTATCAAGTGCACATACAGCTGGGAACATTACTATTATTAAACATAGTAGTAAGAAAACATTAACAGTAATCTAGTGAACTAGCTAATTATTTTTTAAACTAAGACAAAAACGCACATCTACCATTTTGATTAGGGCACTAAAATGAAATTAAATGAATGCGATTTTTATTGTTCATTGATTTACAAATCAAAAAAGTCTGGTTAAACTGAGCTTGGCAATGAGGTCTCGTTTGTTCATTTTGGAAATCCAAGACTCTGAAGCTTTTTTTTCCTGATAAATGAACAATATTGATTATAAGGCTGAGGTTCTTCAAGAAACTTAAAAATATGACTGTTTGATTGATACTGTCTATTATAGGATGCATTATGCAAGTCACTTTTTGGCTCATCCAGGATTATAGCTTTGTTACAGTAGTAAAGTAAAATAAAGTAAAATGACTAACCCTACAACATAGCAGTACAAATCATGGAAACCATGCTTTCACTTTAACCCATTTAAACAGTCATAGCTGTTAAACATTAGGTATTGAGCTTTAAGCTTTCGTTAAACACAATGTCTTATCCAGCAAAGTACAGTGAAACCTCGGATTGCGAGTTACTCAGTTTGCGAGTGTGTGACAAATGTGTCAACACAATTGGAAAATATTTACTGCCATTTTAAATTAAGTGTCTGTTGGTTTGAACAACAACATTTTAAGTAATATTTTCCATGGACATTTAATATATTTACAGATAAAAAAATTTTTTAGCTATTACTTTTACTAGTTCTAATGAAACTGTGCAAAGTTAAGTGCACAAAAAAACTTTTTTCTTTTCTTTTCACTTCTTACTACTAGAACGTCATAGATCACAAACCATAGTTATGCAATAGGCTCAAACTCTCCAATGGGACTTGTTCCATGAAAATCATTTGACTGTGACTGTTCCATGTGTGTGGCACTCATTTTTGTTGACTCAAGTACATCCCTTAAAAGACAGTGTTCCCTCCTTTTGTGGTTATTTAGTGCTTCTAGGTCTGGATAACTGCGCTGGCAAATCTGGCACTTAAAAAGACTGCTCTGATTTTGATGAGAAATTCCTTTATATATTTCAAGACCACCCAAGATGCGATGAACTCGCCTCCTGTGGTTTCTCAATGACCTTATGTCAGGGTAGGTGCGTGAACAGATTTGACACTGAAATGGATAGGAATGACTTTGCTGCAGATTTCCTCTTGAAGGCTGCAGTCCACCTCCTAGAATACGGTGGACCCGCCTCCTGTGATTGTTCAAGGACTGAATATCTTGGTAGGTGCGAGCACAAATTTGACACTGGAACTGCTTGGTCTGACTTTGCTGTACAATTCCTTTTGTCAATTCCTTGGTCTCAAAACTCCTAATGCTGACTGGATTTAGATGTTTTGGTTTATGAACCTTTCTTAGATGGTCTTTCAGGGACTGGAGTTTTGGGTAACTGCGTTGACATATCTGGCAGCGAAACGCATCTGATGAGCTGCTTTGTGAAACATGTGCTGACTGAACAGTAGGTGACTCAAAATTCTTGTTTTTGCTATGGACATTCCGTTTATGTTCCTCAAGTGCAGCATGGCTTGAGCACTTGCAACCACACATCTGACACATCAAACTTTCTGCTTGGCTATGTGACAACAAGTGCCTCTTGAGTCCTTCAAGGCTGCTGAACCAACGTACACACACTGGGCAACGAAGAGGTTTGAAAGCAGGAGTACAAGTGTTGGCTCGCATGTGGACTTCTTGGGCTAAAGTGTTTTGAAAAGTCATGCCACAACGAGAACAAGAATGTTTATTTTCAGTTGTAGAATCTCCCTTGCAACTCCGTGTTAGGTGCCTTAGCAATGACTTACGTAATCTAAAGATCTTTTTACATCTGTGGCAAACATATGGGCCTGTGAAGGGTCTGCGATTGAAACGAGATCTAAACAGATCTTGAGAATCCTTTTTTGGGTTTTGCACTGATAGCTGAATGTTTGACTCTTGCTGAAGCTGAGACTGTACATGTGACTGCTGCTGTGACCCTCTGTCCTCAATTTTTGGTCTTGAAGTTTGCAAATGTAACTGCTGATGTGCTTCAAAATCTGCCCAAGACTGCAAATTCTCACCACAGTGTGAACAGATGTAAGACTCTAGAGCATGCATTTGCAGGTGTTCAAACAAAAGCCTAGGGCAGGTAAAACTAGCACCACACTCACAAGTCACTTTTCTGGGAAGCACCGATGGTAATGACATAATGCCCCAGCTGCCACCCCCAACATTACTACTGCCCTCCTGTCTCACTTGGCTCTTTGAAACTGGTGGCAAAACAAACGTGTTTTCCTGAGCTGACTGATTTTGCTTGTCAAGCATCCCGTTTCCTTCCAGTGTGTTTGTTCGTCTCATGAACTGGCACCTTTTTCTGTGCATATTCATATTATCTTTACGAGTAAATGATGAACCACAATGGGGACATGGAAACTTTTTCTTCAATCCCAGAATATTAGTGGACACATTTCCATAGGAATTTTGCTCCAAAAATCTTCTTGATCTACAAATCCTAAGATGCTGATTTAGCGTAAAACGTCTAGAATAGCTTTTCTGACATCTATTACAGGAAAAACGCCGTGCTCCACTATCAGAAACATGCACCTGAAAGTCTTTATTTATTGAATGGGTTAAATTTGATGTTCCACAATTAACAGATGGTTCTAAAATAATGACCTCATCATCAGTATTTTCTTTCGATGCCTCCTCTAAATTATTGCCATTTTCATCATCAGTCAGCACATCAACTTCAGCATCATCCAGCGGTACAGTCCACTGCCCTCTTTCTAATGATTCATTTCCTTCAGTGTTGCTCCCTGCCGTTCCCTCATCTTCGGAAGCTGAAGAGTGAATGGAATCCTCTCTTTTCAACATTTCGTTAATATTTTCCTTTGACTGCACTAATTCTAATTTAGAATTATTGGGAAGAAAAGGTGGGAAACTTTCAGGCAATGTTTCACACTTAAAAGAGGTAGTGTTTATCTGAAATTTATCCTCACCTAGAGACTCAGCCCCCTCTTCACTTTTTATAGAGTTATAGCCTTCTGTGTTCACAGCAACATTAACATGGCCTACTGAGCTCTTCATTGACGAGAGTTGTCCTTTTGCAAAAGTCCCCTCTCCAGTATTGTAGACTGCGGCATCTTTTCGGGCTAAAGCAGCTTTCCACTGACATTTATGTGTTTTAAGCCTGTGGCGCCTTGTATAGCTCCGATTACACAACTGACAGTGGAATAATTTTCGTGGATACATCATTGTGGGAAAGGTGGTAGTTGTTCCAACACAGCCAGAACAAATATGGCTATCCGGAGCAGAAATTACACTGATGACAAATTGCCTGCATCGGCGACAAAATTTTACTCTTTCCTTCCTATGCAAGGCATGATGCATTATTAAGCTGTCTTTGTTTTGAAAAACTCTACGACAGATCCCACACTGAAATCTACCTTCAACATTGTCCCTGCAAAGCTTCTGCCGGGTCTCAAGAGCCACCACAGGACACAAGGCCTTGGTCATAGATACAACCTTGCTTTTGTTTGGGAAGGTCCTGTCTGATGGTTTAAAACATTCCCGATAGGGGGCATATTGTGCAACCTTTTGCCTTAACTGATTATCAGTGCACTCAGGGTTTGATGCAGACATAGCCACTGGAGCTTGTACAGGTGCCCTAGGTGAAACTTTTCGAGGGGGCAGGGCCCTCTTGTTTTGGCCCCATTTAATTTGGGGTGGCTGTCTCCGGCTCATATAGGCAGATGCAAGCATTTTAAGAAGTGTTTGCTTATTTGTTACTGTTGACTGATCTTGTGATTCATCACCATCAGAACTATTCGCATTTTCGTTTTCCAAATAAATAGTTTTATTTTCAGAGGACTCGCATTGTGCTTCTGTGGAAATCACAGAATTGGATACACATTTTGGTAGCAACTCATCATCATGCTCTTGTGAGATAGGATGCTGCATAGGATCTATATTTGATGGAGACAGACAGTCTTTTGTCTTAACTTCAGAAAGTGTCCGCGAGCTCTCATGTTGCGACTCTTCAGTAGCACGGGAAGGTGACCTCACAAAGAGAACTGGAGCAGAGTAGTTGCCATCTGTCATGACTTCAATTTTTATTGGTGAATCGTTATCTGGCTCTGTAAGAGCTTTCATTTCGTGCACGTTATGCTTTTGAATATCTCCAGCATCCTGCAATCCTTCCCCACATTTACTTATATGTAAATCCTCAGTTTCTGGAGGGGACAATAGCATGCAGTGGTGCTTTTCAAGAAGTTCTTTGCTGTCAAATAATCCACCACAGAGATTGCAAGCAGGTGATGTAGCCCCTTGTGGTCTAGAAACTTCACTAGCATGAGATGCTTGATGTACCAAGAGAGATGCTAAACCATGAAATGTGGCTGAGCATGCCACGCAGCTGTATGATTTAGTGGAGGAAGTCCCAGTGGGTCCTGTTTCTTGTAGCCCAAGCATTGTGGGATGCCAGGAAAAAAGGCAGTACTGAGTGTTAAATACTCAGCTGTGCCATTTTTTGTAGAGTTCCTAAAGAAGAAAAACAGAAAGAAAATCAACATAGGTCAAAACAGGGATTGTTTTCCTGGCATTTAAAAAAAAAATGTCAGTACTGACAATGGTAAATTGAAAAGAGTTTACTAATTAGCTGGAATCTGTAATTAGCAATTAACGAATGGAATACTTTACAAGCAAGTGTGGTTGTAGGACACTGCATAAGTTCTGGGATAAACCCCTTTAGTGATATTTCAATTTTGGTTAAAAGTGCCCCCCCGCCGATGTACCAAAAAGCTGTGGAAACTGGTGAAAAAGCCCTCTTATTACTGAGTCTGCTAGCTCTCCAAGGCTTTTATCTGTATGCTCTGCCTTAATCCAATTTCCACAGCTTAAATTTTCCTTGTGATATGACCTTCCTTAGCGCTACTATGCATATCACTAAACTTTTAGGTCAGGGTCTAATGCTAGCATTGAAAAAGGCTTTATTTATAAAATTAACCAGAGAAAAATAAAGAAAGTAAAAGCACAAGCTCATATCCCAAGACATAACAACTGTAGTCAGCTCAGAGGACCTAAGAGCTGCATGAACTAACTTTCACAAAAAGCTTGTTGATGCGTGTCTGAAATTGGGCACTGATTTTAAAATACTACTTTAGACATATACGGCATTAAATGGTCTCCCGCCGCAATATCCGAGTGAGCTGCTAGTGTCTTATGATCCGCCACGCCTACTTCGATCAAAGGATGCAGGATATTATGAAAACTACAGCAGGGGTAGAGCTTTTTCTTACAAAGCCCCAAAGTTATGGAATAGCCTTCCAAATAGTGTTCGGGACTCGGACACAGTCTCAGTGTTTAAGTCTAGGCTAAAAACCTATTTATTTAGCCAAGGATTTTTGTAAATAGATTTGCCTTAGGTAAAGGAGCAGATCTGGAGGACTCATGGACGTGATCACTCTCATTAATCACTCAAGTTTGTTGATGGTGAGGTGATTGGTTGCTTTACATCTCAGGGACCCCTCATGTCTGTGTTTCTTTCTGGCTCTCCCTTTTAGTTACGCTGTTATAGTTAGTCCTGCCGGAGTCCCTGCTTGCTCTCTACTCTAAATATACATTCACTTTATACATTATGTGACTGTAACCATACCTAACTGTTACCTCTCCTCTTCTGCTCTCCCCTCTCCTGTTCTCTCCACCCCCCCCCCCCCGACGAGCTACACATGTTGTTCCTGAGCTGCCAGTGATCCAGACTCCATCTGCCCTCTGAACCTGTCTGACTGATCCTGGTGCCCCGCTTCTGGATGCGTCTGTTATCTGGGGACTGTTTCACTCTACCATGAAGACGGTTCTGGCCTCGACTGATGTTGACAGCTGTTTCTCTGAGGACTTGACTTGGCTGCAGTCGTTTGATAGTTCAGGACTGGAATTTCCTACAAGTCTGCCTGAGCCTCCAATAACTACCTGGACTCCATATTAACATAAATTAACATCAACTGTTATGCTTAACTGCCTACCACCTAACACACGTATGAATGCAGATCAAAGTCCTGCTTTCTGTTTCACCCAAATGTGGATGGGTTCCCTGTTGAGTCCGGTTCCTCTCAAGGTTTCTTCAATTTGGCATCTCAGGGAGTTTTTCCTTGCCACTGTCGCCCTCGGCTTGCTCATCAGGGACTATCTGACCATTTTGATTCATACACATGCACATCATTCCATACAAACTTAAATAATTCCTTTGATTGTGTAAAGCTGCTTTGCGACAATGACAATTGTTAAAAGCGCTATACAAATAAAATTGAATTGAATTCAATTGAATGTGTTCCAATCACTTTGCGCCTGACTGCTTCATGAACCGGGACAGTACAACACTGTACAATCTATTCCTAAAGAAAGGAACAGACTATAGCCAATATAAGCAAAAACTTCATGCTGTTTGTTTCTCTGGCCAGATATCACAAGGTAACAGCAGAGATGAATATTAATAGTACTTGTAAAGTTATTGCTGTTATTTGCTACAATATCCACTCAAAATATAATTTTTTATTAAGTTATATCTGAAAGAATATTAAGAAGCACCACAATGTGATGCTGCTGTGTTGTTAGCATCATCAAAGCTGTTTTTGTAGCTTTTTTGATTACTTGTTAGAATCTAGGTCAGGCATCACTAAATGGCAGACTACAGTCCGGATCTGAATCGGGTGACAGTTCTAGCAGGATGCTTTTCTGATAAAAGAGAATAATTAATATACGAGTAATTTAACATCCGTCCCCCAAAGGTGGGGACAGCTATACCAGTCACTCAAAGACAGTCAATGCGATAGTTTAGCGTGTATAGACAGTGTGCGGAAAATTAAAGCGCGACAGCATGGCTTACACCAACAAAGGAAAGTAGACAGACAATGAAAACTGAACAGTCAAAGATGAATGGTCAGATCAATACATGTCTATACCTCTTGCAGGAAGTTTAAAACCAGTTTGTTTCATATGTTACAAAACAATAGCGATAAGAAAACAGTAATGTGAAGTGCCACTATTAGATAAACACGGGCGGTTAGAGCAAACATATCCCCGCAAAGTCCGAGGTGAGGGCGTGTAAATACCCGAACTTAGAGCCCAGTGTGACAGACCAACCAGAGTCTTTTCACATTCATTTACACCCCAGCAGCATGCAAACGAAGATTCACTAAAATGATATTGCCCGTACCTTCTTAATTTTTTTCTTCTTCCCAGATCTAGTTCATGGTTAAGGATGTGCAAGTAATGTTACCTCTATGAAAACAACAACCAAAAGATAAATACACATAAGCTTTTAATGTGTATGTAGCTCTTGTACAGTTCTGAGAAACTTATGAAATTTACAAATTTATTAATATTTCCTCATATTCTGCATAAGAATATCATGCTACATGAAAATCCATGTTCCAGGGTTGAATGGAAAGCTAGTGCATTATGAAGGGGAAAAATCAGAATCCCTTGAGAATGGGACTCCCCTGGGGGGGGGGAAAAGGTGTGTGTGTGTGTTAGGGTGGAGGGGGTTGTGTTGGGGGTGTTGGGAGTGGCTCATCTGAATTAATGTGACGGGTACAACAACCTGCTGTTCTGAAAATGGTTATTTAGAAGGGGTGATTGATTCTTGGGGTACTTTGATCAAAGCTAGTCACCTTATTAAGACTTTTATCTATTGCTTTATTAATTAGTGGAAAAAAGGTATAATATCTCCTATAAGAATGCCTTTGACAAAAGAAGACCATACTGAAATCATTGAAATAATCATTATGAATTGAGAAGCTGTTGCAAGGTTGCTATGGACAATAAACATGACAAGGTTATCACACGACACTGTTGCCAAACTTAAATTCAAGAAGACTGAAAATGTTTTTATATCCAGTGCAGAATATTTGTTATTCCCATAAATAGTGAAGAGTCAACAAAACTCAAACAGTAATAGTAGTTTAGTTATGCCTTCTGTTTAGACAGAAGGAAAGAAAGAAAGTGGATACGGACTGTTAATGAGCAAAAAATGTTAGTTGATGGTGTTGTGGCTGGCTGCTTTGTGTCTAAGAGCAGCCCTTATTTCTGGGCTACCTTCTGGACTAGGTATTTTTGTTGGAGTTCCTGGTTGCACAAAATGTACATTCTCCTAAGCCATGAAAGTACAATAAACATTACTGATAACCTGTGTTTCTCTTGCTCATACTACACGTACTACTGTGCTCCCGAGATGGCAGTGATCCGAACCAATTTTGCTTGCTGGCCCTACCTAATCCATCCTGATGCCCTACATCTGGTTGGAGTTCTCATCATTTAGGAAGCACTTGGTGCTGCTAAGTTAAGCTTCTATCTGATATTTTGGTGTAAACATTTTGGAGGTCTGGGAGTGGCAGCATCACATCACAACATAATAACACATTAGCAATGATTATCAATTATATAACAGTAAACTGCAGACATGATCATGAGTACCCAAAGATCACCCATGCCCGCAGGGACCAAAGGACAGTACATCAGGAAGAAAACCCACAGAATAGCCAATGCAGCACATATTGCAGAAAAACAGTCAATGCCAGCCACAACAGAAAGACACCAGAACAGACAGTGCAACTAACAATCCGATTGCTACCCATGGGAAGAGCTGAACAAACAAGTCTGATTCTCAGAGGTCCCACCCTCAAACCCACATCACCCAAAGCATCTGCTGCCTGTGTCTTGGAGCAAGACACCATAACACACCCCAGAGGTCTTGTTGAGTTGTGTCCCGAGAGCACAAGGGAAATCTGCACAATACTGGACATAATATTTTGCATTGTAATGATATCGATGATTGGGGTGTGTATGCATGTGTGATACTCTTGTGTGGCAATTCATGTATTGCCACACTGACCCTAAAATAAATGTTTGCAAAAAAGATTTGATAAGAGCAAATTATTTTGTTTAGAACTGAGGGGAAAAAAGATCTAATTAGGATATTTATAAAATATCCCAAAACAAATCAAATCTGAAAACATGTACATAAACATGCACAAACGCACACACAGTGAGACGTATAATGCAAAAACATTTCTCCGATTGCTGTCCTAGTCTCACGTTCTCTGCAGAAGATTTCTGAGGCGCTATTAGAGTAGCCAAAGTGTTCTTTATTAATTCCCTGACCGAAGCCCATCTAGTCCAGTTGCCAAGTGAGGCCAGAAGGCTATCTCTGGAAAGAGCCCAGATGGTACCCAATTTCTTCCATTTCACATTGATGGAACCCACTGAGCTCAGAGGAACATTCTATGCTTTAGAAATGGTTTTATGCACTGTTGAATTGCAGTGTTTCTGGGATTTTGTGACTTTTGGTTAGACATTTATGGACATGTGTATCTTTTAACAATTTGCCCTATCAACTGAATTTGACAGGTGGACAGTAGGCAAATGCTAGACTTCTCTCAAGTTAATAATAATAATAATAATAATATTTACAATTTTAGTGCCACTCAATTTGTAGTGCAAAGGATATTATTGCCAAACATTTTTAAAAATGTCTTCAGTATGTGTAAAGTGCCATAACTGATTAAAGCAGTGATTACATTCACTACGACGACATGATTGCAACAGTGATATTACTTTTATATCTGTTCTATAGATAAGAAATTAGCAGAGTAAGTTTTGGACATTTTCCTGTGCTGCTGTGGGAATTTGATCCTGAAGAAGCCACACTCAAATTATAACACAAATGACTAGCTCAGATTGATTTTGACATTTCCGTGAGTGAGTGTTTCTGGTAGGCAGGCAATTAGGCATCCCTTCTTCCTCTTTATCTTCAACTGAAGAGCTTTTACATTTTAATCAAAATATTCCTGTAAAGTACTGTTTGCCATGTCCATCGTTACTGTCACTTACAGTACTATAGTGGAATTCTTTGTGGCAACCACAAACGAGTAGAGTAATACACAAGAAAAACCCTAGCGCATTAATAGAATTTTAGTATGTTGCTCAACCAATGAAATTAGTGAACCAAAACGAACAGTTGCATCATGTGTTATGTTTCACTGACATATACCAACCTGTAATTTCTACATCTCAAGCTGTAAAAGCCAATGAAAAAGCTATTCAACGTGAAATTACAACTTTGGGTATTCTGGTCTTTTTAACCATAAATTATAAATCACTAGAGCTGGGCGATATGACCAAAAATTTATATCACGGTATTTTTCAAAATTATATCGATGTCACTGTATTTGACGGTATTTTTTTTTTCCATGCATGATTAGGTGTTAACCCCATTTCCTAATAAATTAGAGAATAATTACT
>JAQMYG010000033.1:6658901-6670720 GCA_030014215.1 Clariallabes teugelsi
CTCTCACACCAGTCTCAAAACCTTCATTTCCCATAAAGGTGTCACAGACCCATTGTAGGGCTACAAAAAAGTAAATGACATAGCATTCATTTAACGCCACTCAGTTATTTTCAAGCATGCTGATTTGCTATGATCAAGACTAACTCAAGGGCAACCTTGAGTATCAACTTGTCATACTGGCAGGCAGAACACAGATGGAAGCAGTGGATCAGGAAAATAAATGCTCTTTTATTTAATAAAATGTCGGAATGGAAGTGAGGGAGCAGGAAAACTATACTGGTGTTTCATGAGGGTACAAGTGCTGTCTACTGGCTAGTGGTGGAGGATAGCACGAAGATATCATGGCAGGATCAATAGTGTAGGGAGAGCAGAACAGGAATCATTAGAAGTCTGCATAGGCTCTAGAAAGTTACTTACACGTTTGTGCTGCTGTATCTTTTATATTCCTCAGTGAGCTCAGGGAGATTGAAACGCACAAGAGTCATTTATGTGGTGGCAGCCGTGCACTGTTCAGTAGCCCGACCCCACTGGCTAGCAGCCTGCTGTTTGTCTCAAACAGTGGGGTGCTAAACTAAGGCTGTTTATTTAGCACCCACCAAGGAGACTGGCAGAGAGGGAGATAGCAATTTTATGACTTAAGTAGTGGGCAGTCACCACAGTGCACCCCACTACCTCTGAGCCACCTGCTGGGCTTGTAATGCTTCCCAATGCATACTCGCACCAGGACAGGGCAAGTTGTGTCCTGCTTTTTGCTGGACCTGGAGCAAAAGTTCTGAGCGAGAAAAACCAGCATGTTATTTAAGAAACACAGATAGCTTTGAGTATGTCTTTTTGGTGACATAAAGGTAGGCTGAAGCAAAGTGACAGAGTGGCAACAGGACAATCTTCATTTGTCTTTGGCCTCCGTGTAACCATTTAGCATATTAAAGGCAATTTTTTGCTTGGTCTCATTAGGGAAGGTTATCAACCATTACCCTTTGGTCAAATCTAACATGAGGAAGCCAGGCTATCGACCAGGTAATCCATCTTGGGCAGTGGATAGCTTTTCAATTTTAATCTAGTTCGGTTCGCAGAAATCATGACACAGTTGCCATTGGGCACCACAGCAAAGGGTCTGGAGAATTCCTTGATAAGAGCTTGGAGGAAGATAACACTGATTCGTTTTTTTCTGTTATGTTATGCAGCAGTGTTGTGCACATGGAATGAAGTCTATGCTCCATCCGGCAGCATTTTTTTTCATTCATTCAATCAAGGCTGAAGAAATGTAGATTAGTGGAGAATGTAGGGTTAAAATGCTGCAGAAAGCTATGTTCTAAAACAGTGGCAGGAAAGGGACAAAGAGGAATAAAGTACAAGTTTTCTGCGGTCTTATAATATAAAGTTTAGTGATGATAATCATATCATGCATCCCATTTAATCTGCCAAATCTGAACCCAAACCCATTCTAATGTCCTTTCTCTAAAAATGTGAGCAGTTATATTCTATCTTAGAGCCAGTAAATAGCAGGAGCAGTTTCTTAACTCAGCAGCAAAATTAAGCGGAATTGCATTGCAACGACCTCTTGACAATTTTGAACTAGAACATTGTAGCCATTTATTCTGCAATCAACATTTAGACATGTTTGTCAATGATTTTTGGTTCTGTCCATTTTCATACAAAAGCATAAAAAATTAAGAGGCTTTGCCCTGCAGTGTATTTGCCAATTTATAATAAAGCTATGGCCACACATAACGGGGACACTCATTTTAAGAAATATAAGCCCAAGTAAAGTTATTAGTGGTCCCCCACTGCCAATCTTGAAACAGTGAAACAGTATAAAAATTTTAAACAGGAAAGACTTATGTCCATCATTTTAGCACAATAGCACAAAGGCCATTTGCTGTTCCAGTGTCTCACTTTTGCACAATGTAAAATCCAAAAAAATTACTATATTACACTATATTGCTACTGCTACCAAACCCCCCAGCCACTGGATGCAGTGCCGGTCCCAAGGCCGGATAAAATGGGAGGGTTGCGTCAGGAAGGGCATCCGGCGTAAAACCTGTGCCAAGTTGTTGTGCGGACTGGATATTCCGCTGTGGCGACCCCTTGCCGGGAGCAGTCGAAAAGACTAACAACTATATTGCTACTGCTTCTATATTGCTAGCCAACCACTTTTTTAAAACTTGAACAGTAATTATTTTTAAGCAGATTTTGTAAAATTATTCATATAAAAATTACACATTGTAAGTTATACATTGTGTACCAAACCTTATTTGAACTAAACACTGGACAAAATGTACACCTTAACAAGACAATAGCACTCACTCCATGTGCACACCAAAGTGACAGCAAGCAACACCAGCATCTTGGTAGACACCTAGCATTGGGTGTCTGAAGTTTTTTAAAATAGTTTTACATTATATACTTTTAGCTTACTTTTACTGACATCATTTTGATCTTCCTAAGTGGTCTAGCATCTAAGATTATTTTGTTTTACTGTAAATAAGTTGAGGACACAATTAATAGTATTTGGTACTCTACCTTAAGACTGTGAAATAATTGCCCATCTTGACTTTTTAAAGTTATCCGTGACTTATCCAGTCCCTGGATATAAGAGATACAGACCAACAATGACAACTCTATTCAAATGGCTTTATTGTCCAAGTCTGAAAATTGAATACACCATAAATGTAAAAATTGTTTAAAAAAGAAAAAAAGAAAAGAAAAAAAGATACATATGAATACATACATACTGCATATATACATAATGTAGTGACTTGCTTTTATGAGTAACTGCAAGTCATGAAGTGCTTGGTAGGTGCTCTTAAACACCAGTTAAGCAAATGAAAGAATAATCAACTAAACAATAAAATATACATAAAGAAGATACCAAGAATCCCATCTGAACATACAAAGGACAGACAACTCTAGCAAAACTACAAACCCTAGCAATTTAACATTGACTCCATTTGTTACATGGGCATTAGATATACGTGCTATTAGGACAAAGGTTTTAAGAACTAAAATATAAAATTAATTTAAAACAACTTAAGCCAGCAAATTACAAAAGTTAACAGGAAATGTTTGATAAAAGACTTTGGAATAAATGCCAAAAAGTTTAACAGTTTGTGGATTGATATTTAATTCTGCTGTATAATATTTAGTAGTGGTGTAATATTTACACTGTCAATTATTCCTAGCATGCACATTTTATCCCACACCTGTTTTAGAACAGTTATAATTTACCTTTATCTGGAGTTTTCTATAAACGCTAGAAATTTAGCAAGTAGTTCTCCGAAGTGCAGTAGTAAAAACAACTATTTATGTATGTACATACAGTATCAGAGTACTAAAACAATTAACCTAGAAAAAACAAACTTGGCATACGAGTTAATACGGAAAAGCATGAACCCACAACATGAGTCAAGGAACTATACAATTTTGTGTTCAGAAAACTGAATGACTAAGAATCACCTGCATTGCAGGAAATACTCTACAGTACACTCTACTCAATAACTGGGCTTTGAAAAAGAAAGTCAGTTGGTGACTGGGATGGGAAAGAATCTGGTGATGTCCTATGCGTTTGCTGATGCTCTTCTAAAAGATGTAGAAAAGCAAATGCCTTGTCACACTCTGTGCATTCATAGACGACTTGTCCAACGTGCGTTTCCTGGTGCTGTCTCAGCTGAGAAAGCATGTTGAAAGATTTATAGCACATATCGCATCTGTGGTCTCCACTTGCTTCACTAAATGTTTGCAATTTAGGATGCTTCTGTTCATGCTTTGTAAGGTCATATGGAGTTTTATATGATTTGCCACAAACTGAGCACTGGTATTTACGGTGAGCATCATGGGTTTTACGGTGAGAAAAAAGTGATTGTTTTGTTTTGAAGATGCTGGAGCACAAATCACATTGATGGGATCGCTCATTGTGCGTTTGCTGATGCTTTGTAAGATATTTCTTTTTGGTAAAGCCTTTTCTACAAACCGGACACTTGAAAGGACGGTCAAGTTCATGCAACTTTTGGTGCTCCTGTAAACTGAAGTTGGAAGGAAATCGTTTGTTGCAGGTAGGGCAATTATAAAAGTCCTCTCCTACATCCACATCCTCCTCTTCATTATTTGTGAGTACTTCAGAATTTTCTTGTTTTTGGTGAACACAATAATGTTGGCGAAAGGCATCACTTCCAAGGAAGCTCTTGCCGCATTCTGTGCACTCATACTGTGTAGCTGCAGACAAATGGCTCTGTTCATGTTTCTCAAGTTGTTGCTTAGTTGAGAATGTCTTGTTGCAAACATTGCACATGTTTGCATGAACAGAAAGGTGATTTGCTAGCTCCAAAACTTGAGAGAAACTCTCAGGACAAATTGGGCATTTGTAAATTTTGTCCTGATTAGGATCATCAGTGTTTGATATCTTGAGTTCATCATCCATTTGAAGGTTGGAAGAGTCTTCGCCACCATGTGTTTGCAAATGGGTCAGGAAGTGATGGCGATGGCTAAAGCTCATGTGACAACTATTACACTGAAAGGACCGTGTTCCAGATAACTGATGAGTGAGCTGATGTTTCTTAAGGTGAGAACCATGCAAGAAATGCTTGTTACAGTCTTTACACGAGTATGGCCGCTCCTTTGCTGGATTACAGCCATGTTCAGAGAGCAGCTCAGGATCTGGAAATCGCACCTGACAAATTTCACAGCGATATCTGTATTGCTGCACAGTCCCGGATGAAGGGTTGTTTGATATTGGTAGAGATGAAGTCTGCTTTGCTGGTGGAATTAATGGTGGGAGCTCCTCCTCTGCCTCTGTGTGGATTTTCCTGTGCTCTGCTCGGCTTGATTTACAGGAAAAGTTTTCGTGGCAAAGATCACAGGGAAAGTTTTCATCACGGTGTGTGGTCATGTGTTCTGTCAGTTGTGAAGACCGTGTGAAACTTAAATGACATTTTGTGCATCGATGAGGACGTTTTCTAACATGAGTGTGCTTATGTTTGCGCAACGCAAAGAGTGAAACAAAACCTTTACCACACATTTGACACTGAAACTCAGATTTGTGGCTGCGCTGATGCTGCTGCAAATTGCCAAGCTGAATAAAACATTTGCCACATTCTTCGCATTCATAGGGCTTTTCACCAAGATGGCATCTTTGATGATCCTCAAGACTTTCTGATGTCACAAATGTTTTACCACAGACATGACAAGGAAAATAGGGGGCAGAGTCAGAGTCATCATCACCAATATCATTGGCATCACTTCCATCTGAGTCACTGCTGCTCAACTGCTGTTCAAGTGCCTCAAGTGCCTCGGTAGCACTTTTAACATCAAGGCTTTTTGAATACCCTTTATGTTTAACCCTGAGGTGTTTCAAATAGGACCCTTTGACAGTGTAAATTTTATTACAGGGCTGGCAGGTAAATACTCTAGGAGACACTCCATCAGTTTTTAAAGTAGACTCAATTGTTTTGAGTTGTTCACTAGTAGAGTGAGAGAGCCTTTGATGAGTACTCAAGGATTTAGGCGTCCAAAACCTCAAATTGCATGTGCCACAAACAAATGGCCGATTAGGGTCATGACAAGATCTGTGTATGTCCAAATCAGAGGGATAGCGAAAGCTTCTAAAGCATTCTGGACAAGTATTCTTAGCAGGTTCCTGATGCTGAGTCTTCACATGTCTTTGCAGTGTGCCTGCTTGATCAAAGGTCTTACCACAAATGTTACAAGAGTGGTTTTTTCCTAACTTACGCTCCTGGTCTTCACGGCCATGAGCCTCAAGATGACTTATAAGCATAAGCCCATCTGTAAAACTTCGCTCACATTCAGAGCACTGATATTTGTGAACCACTGCTGCTTGGTTGTCTGCATTTCCTTTATCCTGGTCTTTACATGAAAACTTTGTCTGGAGTACACCAGTTCCTGTTGTGTTGGAACCTTTATTAAAGACTAGGACTTTATCATTCGGAGTTCCCTCTAATTCTGATGAAACTGCATCTTTGTTGGTTTCATTTTCTGCGGGTTCAAAACCTTTACATTTTCTCGTGTGCTTCTGCTGGACAATTTTGCTCCAAAATCCCTTGTTGCATTTTTTGCAAGATAGCGGGTATAATGCTGTATGAGTGCGCATATGCATGCCAAGTCCACTGGCAGTTATGAACCTCGTATTGCACTCCACACACTCAAAAGGCTTCTCCCTTTCACCATTGCCATGGCCATACTTGGCATATATTTGACCGCTACTCTGCAAGTTTCCAGCATAACCGTCATCTACTGGTTCCTCCTTAACCTTCACATGACTTGATAATTGATCATACTCTGATTGCTGTAGTTCATCAGTTTTGTGTTTCGCAAAAATATGCTGCTGAAGCTGGGAGAACAATAAAAAGCGATCATTACAGTTGACACAGGAAAATGCCTTGACTTTTGAAGGACTTGAAATGTTCCTTCCACCGACAGGGCACTCTGTGGACTTCAAGGTGATGATGCAGCTCTTTTGATGCATCTCAAGCATTTCTTGAGTAAACAATCCACCACATCGGTCACAAAGCACTTTAGGATCATCTGTTTGTCCTCTGCATTTAATCAAGTGTCGTTTTAAATAGTCTCTTCTGATGAAACGCTCATTACAACCAGCACAACCAAATGGCTTTTCTCCTGTATGAAGACGGGTATGGACATTTAATTGCGTTTGGTCTTTAAACCGTCGAGGGCAGTACTCGCATTGAAATTTCCATTTATTGGAGTAGTGCACCTCTATACGTTGCATAAGTTTGGATGTCTCTCTGCAAGTTTGCCCTGGAGTATTTACATTGGTGGGCATTTGCACTGGTTCTGGGCATACCGATACCTTGCAGTTCACCCTGATACGGTGTCTCTTCAGACTGTCCTTACAGGTAAAGCCAGTACCACATCTTTTACAGGAAAACGGTTTGAAAGTAGAATGTAGAATGGAAAAGTGCCTTGTTAAGTTGCTTTGTGTAGAAAACGTCTTTAAACAAGTACTGCATTGAAATGCTTCACTTTGTGGCTGTCTCTTGATTTGAGAGGCAACATGGTCAGCAGCAATCTGCACCTCAAGTTGCTGCTTTTTGCCTCTACACCGTGTCTGGTGATATTTCAGATGATCGTATCGAGAAAAACAATTTTCACACATTTTACAACGATATGGTTTGACTTCTGTGTGGGTAAGAATGTGGCGTCTGAGATTTCTAGGTTTTGTAAAGGTTTTTGTGCAAAAATTGCACTTCAATTGCTCACCATTTGCTCCTATAATGACTGTGCAGTCCTTTAGACTGGTTGCACTACCTGGCATGACTTTGGTTTCTTCAGATTCATTTAGTTGTTTTGCTTCATGTTTGCGTAACATGCCATCACATAAGGTTTCATGCTGTTGACAGGAGCTCTGACTGTCATATTTCTGACCACAATGCTTACATGCAAATGGTTTTTTCCCCAAGTGAGTATGAAGATGTCTTAGTAAATAAGATCTGTACTGGAAACGCTTAGAACAATGTGGGCAGCGCTCCTTAAACTTTTCCTTGATACTTGTTCCCAATTCTTTTGCTATTCTGCATGTTCTGTTTGTACCAATTAAATTTGTATCTTTGTGTTCACTCTTATGGGCATTTCCAGTTTTTTCACTGTTAAATTTCTCTCGAGAGGCGGATTCTTTGAAGGTGCAGTGTTTCCGATGTCCATAAACCTTATTCTTTTTAAAATATTTCCCACATTTTGAACATGGTACAAGATTGTTACCCATGTGAGCTTTTTCATGCAGTTTCCAATTACCAGACCTGGCAAATATATGTGGGCAGTATGAGCAAAAATATTTTTTTTGAATTTTTTCTGGCTTTGATGCTGCTTTGATTTTTGCACATTTTTTACGAGTTTGAGTTGTGGTTGATAATGGAGTGAGAGGTTTTTTTTGAAATATCTTGCATTTCTCTTGATGAACTCTGAGCGGTTCCTTCCTGTTAAAATGCATTCCACATATATTGCAAGGAAAAGGTTTTTCACCAGTGTGAAGACGAATATGCCGAATTAATGCAGTTCGACTTGTGAAACTATGTTTACAAACTGGACATTTGGACCCAGTTGGAAGGTGTGTTAAACAGTGCTCACTCATTGATTTGGAATCAACAAATCCCTTTTGGCATATTCCACACTTAAAGCGCTCTATACATTTTTTCACTTTTACATCTGCTGCCTTTTTGGATGGACCCCCAGCTTTTTTCTTTGCATGGCATGCAACATGTCTTAGCAAGTAGACAGGAAACTTGAATTGCATTGGACAATCAGGGCACTGAAGCAAACCCTTTTTTATGTGGGACTGTCTGTGTTTTAACAAATCTCCAATAGTGGGCACAATTTTTTTACAGACAGAACACTGAATCCTTCGCTTGTGGACATTTTTGTGGACTATTAAGTGTGAACGTCTTTTGAAGTTTTTACCACAGTCCAAGCACCGGAAAGGCTTCTTGTCCCCATGAAGCTGCAGATGACTCTTCAATACGTCAGCGGAACTGAAACATTCATCACAGAATCTACAAAGTAAAGCGGTACCGGTGTCCATATCAGATGACTTTTCATCTGAATCCTGCTGGCTTTGAGGTATCTCAATATTAGAGTCTGATTCTTTCACTTCAGTAACACTGTCAGGGTTAGTCACTGGTACTGCAGAAGTCTGACGCAATGAGTGTTTCTTCATGTGTCTATAGACTCCAGATTTATGTGCAAACAAAGCCGGGCACACTTTACATTTATAACATGGAAAATTCTCTGTTGACACCACTTGCTCTTCCTCTTTTTCTTCTTTGATACTTTCCTTGAAAAGGTTCTTTTTGTCTGTATGCCTCCTCATTTTGTATTGCTGAAAGCAAGTGTTTTTAATATGTCTATTCCGATTAGCAGACAGAGAAAATGTTTCCTTGCATAAGGGGCATTTATACCTGTTTCCCACTTTTCCTTTCCCAGTTTGCATATATTCTTGCAAACACCTCTGTCGCATGTGTCTGGTTCGGTTGTACGAGTACCTAAAAACCTGTGGACAGGTGGGGCAGGCAAATTTACCAAAAGATGTTCCTGTAATAGGTGGTTCAGAAAAGTGTGGCTTTGTAATTTCTCCAGAACATAGCTCCCTTCTGTGTTTGTCAAGATTCCACAAATATTTGAAAACCTTTTTACACTTATTACACTTAAAAGGCTTTGCATCTGTGTGCGATCTAAGGTGCACTTTCAGTTGAGCTCGGAGTTTGAACCCTTTTCCACAAACGGGACAATTTACTTTCTTTGATGACGACTCCTTGTTTATGTCCACAAGTTTCACAAAACAATCAGGAAGGCCAATTTGACAACTATCAATTCCAAATGTAAAGTCTGATTTAGCAGCATTTTTCAGGGCTGTTACAGAGCACTTTTTTCTCAGTTCATTGGGGTCTAGTATCAAAGGAGTGCATCTGACTTTTCTTTTGTGGGCATAAAGTCTTTTTGCATGAGAAAAGTATAAGCCACAGCGACCACACCTATGCTGAGTTACAGTTCTATGCCTTTGCTCATGATCTTGATAGTAAGACTTTTTAACGAATGGTTTTTGGCAGTACTTACATTGGTATTTTGCATTAAGCTTATGTTTAGAGGTTGGCAATATTATTTCAGATGGCTGCATGTCTTTTGGCCTAATTTGCCCACACAAATGTTGTGCTGCCAATGTTCCATTAGAAAAATAGGCTCCGCAGTTGAGGCAATACTGAAATATATGTTTAGAGTGATTGCCGTGGTGGTGTTCAATAAGTTCATCCAAATTTACTGTGTTGTTCTTGCACACAGAACAAGCATACATGTTTCCATCTTCAGCATTATGCTTGGTTGTCTTCAGAAGGACAACAGGCTGTAGTTTTCTCATTAACTTCTTTGATGACAACAAGGACACACCGTTTTTAATTCCTGTGTTATATGTACTTTCAGGTCCAGCTAAGCTCTCAATGACTTGGTCATCTATAAAGTCATTTTGTTGTCCAAGATCTTGAGACACAGAAGTAGTACTGTGGGTCTTTGTCATATGGGGTTCCTGCAGACCATCATCTGCCGCCTCTCGTATAGGATCAGTGGGTACAGATTCAGGTGTAGGTCTTGCAAGAACTGGGGGTTGCACATGAGCAATCTCACAATTCTGGAAGTCCTGAACCATATTCCCAGTCACTGACAAGGTTTCAGCATTTTGCTCCAACTTTGTATGGACCATACTGTTTAAACCAAAACATGACTGTAGGAATTCAAAACTGCCATGTTCCACATCTTGGCTTTTCCTTGTCCCATCATTCTCTGCTTCATTTTTATGAGCAGTATTTTTAACACCGTACTTTACTTCATATTCTGCAGTATTGTTTTTGATCTCACAGGTGCTTATTGCTTTTAAGGGGCAATCTTGTGCACCTACATCTCCAGCACTAATGTCATTCTTCTCATCATCTTTTATATTCTGCTTTGTGACATTTAAATCCAAAGCACAAACATCATTTTGTGCTGTAGTAGCTGGAGTGTCTCTGCAGTTCATGCTTCTTTCAGCAACATCACAGTCTGTGTCCTGTGTAAGTACTCCTTTCATTAGTTCCTCAGTCTTCAAAGGGCATACATTTTCATCTGTTGCAGTAGGGAGATTTGAGCACTGATATTCAGGATTTAAGGAAGACTTTTCTATTTGATTATCAGCCACCAACACATTACCGAAACTGCCACTTTGTCTTTCTCCTTTTGTCTCAGGAGATGCTCTAGAGAGATCATTTTTATTTTCTGTGGCTTTGTCATTTGCTGCCCATGCATTAGGTCTTCCAGCAGGACAAAAGTCTTTCTCTAATTCATTTTTATCTCTACAACCAACTGTTTTCTGACATTCAGAGGACTGGTCAGGGTTTTTTTCTGAGCCATTCAGAATGTCAAAATCTGCTTCAGAACAGCTGCTAACATCCGAATAATCCTCAAATCTAGTCACAGGCACCAGTGCAGCATCTAGTGTTGTCGTTGACAAAGGTTTTTCAAACACAGGTGCATCATTTTTTGACAAATCCATTTGTTCTGGTATAACATACCTTGACTGATGACTCACAGAGCAAACATGGTTTTCCACAGCATGTACTGGTTCATGATTTGTGTCTTGCACAGAATTTGGTATTGAACTTGTACAGGTGAATTCTGATGCAGGTGTTTCCACAGACTCGATCATACTTGAAACGTCATCTTGATTACCCTGATCCATATTTCCAACTCGCTTTCTCAAAATTCTTGTCAGATAGTTTTTGATTTCTGTCCATGAGTCATCAGTGTTGCAGTTTCAGTCAGGAGGTACTCTGCAAGACAATTGAAATACATTAATAAACTACTACTTCATGTTACTGACCAAAAAAGTACAAATATGAGCAAAGTACTCACTGAACTTCATCCAGGGTACATCAGCGGAAGGGATGCAATACAGCACAATGAAGAACTGCACAAAGAAAAAAAATAATCCAATATAATAAATCCAAAAATGATACTTGGATGACATTTGTAGTGGTCTGTAAACACCTCATATTTAGGGGAGTGGGGGAATGGGTGTATTTGGAAAAAAATTCTTGTCAAACATAAGTAAGGCTATATCATTTTAAAGTGTAGTTACCCCAAAATTAAAATTATATATATCACACACACAGGGGTTGGACAATAAAACTGAAACACTGACCAATTTAGTGTTGGAGGTTTCATGGCTAAATCTGACCAGTCTGGTGGCCAATATTCATTGATTGCACATTCCACCAGTAAGAGCAGAGTGTGAAGGTTTAATTAGCAGAGTAATAGCACAGTTTTGCAAT
>JAQMYG010000033.1:6688808-6702216 GCA_030014215.1 Clariallabes teugelsi
GAACGTGGTGCAGTGCATGGTGTGATTAGAGCAGAGAGGTAAGTGGGTGCTGGGCCATTTTTAGCTTTGTAGGCAAGGATCAGCGTTTTGAATTTGATGCGGGCAGCTACAGGAAGCCAGTGCAGGGAGCGGAGGAGTGGGGTCCTCATCTCAGGGATGTATTCCCAGTGGTGATCTTTTTATCATTTTGTATATGTTCAGCAGAGCATCAGCATTTGGTCAGCTCTGGTGAAAATGGCAGTAATTTAGGTATAGATACTTCTAGTGTCCAAGTAAACAAAGATATTTTAGACATTTGGGGAACATTTGTTTTTTTTTAATTTGTTACCCTATCCTTATGCACAAACAAACAAATACATTCTGCATGATGTCAGATCATTTTTATTAATACGAGTACACAAGAGATATGTAGTTGTGTTTCAATCATTATTAAAAAAGAAAGAAATTACTCAGTTACCACAAACAAATAAGGTGGCCATTTGGTAAGTTTCCTCAATTTGCCAGTGAAGGACACGTTCATAAAGTGAGACATTAATACTCGAGTGTTGTACTGATAATCACATGTACTTTATTTTAGACCCTGGTATTCACTGAATAACATAGTCTGTGCCTTTGGACCCAACAGCAATACATTTATTCCCATACAATGGTTATATGGTTGCTACTGTCAGGGAATTTTCAGATAAAGTTGTTCACATCAAGGCACAAAGGTTTCTCATTGACCAAATCACAATGTCCCAAAATGAGCTGGTTGAATTGCAACGAGCCAGTCCAATTCTTTAAGTCCTGCTTCGCATATACAGCCAAACAGGATAAGGTCAGAGGAAATGTCATGACCCAGTTGTCCTCAAACGTGTATCTGTGTCCTAACTGCAAATACAGTGATTATATTAGAGGTAATTTTTTTTTTTTTATTAAAAGCACTACCATTGGGACTTCAGGCACATTTTGCAGACAGGCATGCTCTCTTTTTCGTCTATCTAGTTGCCCAATAATTCCCAAGGAAGCCCTTAAAATCTGCAGTACGTACTGCATGAGTGAATTTAATTACCACCATACCCTGGGTTCGGACAAATCTTGTTGCAACCAAATCCAGCCTAGACTTCTGACAATAATGTCAGTCAGAACCAAAACACTGGACTAGGCTGTTTGTAATGGTACATATTGGGTGTCAGCAAAACATTTAGCAGTACTTTTTTTTAGTGTCATCTCTGTATTCAAAGAAGGGTATTGTAAACAGAATACTGTTCATACAAATATTGGTGGCATACTTGATTTATAACTTGTTAAAATAATGCAAACACATTTCAATTTCCATCCAATAGCTTAATCATGGCTTTCTATATGAAAACAGAGAAGGGGAAAAACTACACAGACTAAGGTGTGTCTATATTTAGAACATTGTTTACAGTAATTGTCATTATTAATAAAAATAAAATCAGTGAGATTGTCTTGGATTTGGACCTCAATACCTGGCAGCTCTGAAGACATTCAATATCAAATGAGTACACACTGCAAATAAAGTTCCATAAAGAACCAATTGAAGGTAAGCAGTAACAGAAGAAAAATTCGAATTTTGAGTTCGAATTTGCACTGTAGGAAACAAATGTGTCTAAGTACCCATTTTCAAGTACCAAATTAGCATTGTCTTTGATCTGACCCAAGATCTGACTATACTCTCTCAAAATAGCATGATTTAAAAAATCAGTATATCAATCAGATGTGGCATTTTATCAAACAGGTAAATCAACAGTTCAAGGTATATATTATCGTCTCTACAAATATCTTTCAACCATGAGTACTTTGATGTTTGAGGAATAACTGTAGCTCTGTGAAGGTCTCAGTACATTCTGTGCATTCATACAGTACATCTGTTGATGGACTCTCTTTTGAATCAGGTTCTGACTCACTCCTTTCAACACTCAAATCGTCTTCATTTTCTACGTACTCCATATTGGCCTCTGCAGGTGAAGATGGTTCCTGACCATGCTTCTCTGTCCCTTCTTTATCATGGTTCTCTAGATGGCGCTCTAGAGCAGAGCGGAAGGTGAAGCGACATGGACAACGAGGACAGAACAGCAGGATGCGAGGAGGGTGCATTCTATGGTTGCGCACATGTCGTTGAAATACGCTAAGTAGCCTAAAGACTCGACAACAGTCTTTGCATTTGTACATCATGCGTGGCTTGATTTGAGAGGGCTCTTGTGTATCTGGCAACTCCTCTTTGTCTGGTGGTTTTGGTGACTGCTGGTCTTCACTGTTTTCACCTTCATGATCACTTTCATTGCTTGTCTGAGTTTTTGGTGACTCATGCGTAACACTTTCATCTTCCTGGTCTACTTTTTCACCATCGGCCTTAAGCTTTATGTCTGAACTATGGTACATGGCAACATGCCTTGTAACGTCACATCTTTGTGGAAAGTGTCTACCACAATAAAGGCATGTATGAAGGGTGCCCTTGTGGTATCGCATATGACGGGAAAGGCTACTGGAGTGCACAAAAACACGATGGCATTGTTTGCAAGGGAATACCTTAGAATGTGGATTACCTCTAGAAGCACCTCCTCTTGGTCTACCTCTCATCCGTGGCCTCAATAAATCCATTCTTTGTGTTTGGTGTTTTGAAACCATTTGACGCATTATACCATAATAATTAACAGACTGTCGTTTAATCTCAGGTGCTGGTTCAGAAGAATCCTCCTCCGGATGTTCCGAAAGGTGATGCTCTTTCAAATCTGACAAGCAATTAAAGTGTCCTCCACACAAGCCACAACGATATGAACGGTCATTCGAATCATCAGGAGAATGGGAGGCATTTTTCTTAGGGATAACATCATCCTGTCCCTGCATATTCTCTTTTTGTGTAGGATCATCATTTGCTTTGCTGACATGAGAATGATTAATCAAATGGCTCTGCAAGTCTGACAGCCAAAAAAAACGCAAGCCACAAATCCTGCAAGGATATGATTTATCTATACCATTTTCTCGGTCCTCATCAAATTTACTTAAACTCTTTGATCCAAGGGATGCATGCCATTCTTTCTGATGTAAAAACAGGGTCTCTTGTCTCAAGAATCGTTTTCCACAATGTCCACAACTGTAAAAACGTTCATGAGCATGTTTCTGGAGGTGCCCACGAAGGCTCTCTCTATCATAAAAAACTTTGCAACATAAGGTACATTTAAACCCTTGCTCAAGGGGACGATACCGCTGATGCTGTTGCAAACTTTTCTGGCTCCTAAACACTTGACCACATCTCTCACATCTACACTGGGTATGGTCTCTTTCTGCCATTTTGCTTGAAGGCAAGGGATCCTGACAATTTGCTGGGTTCGACAACAGCTTTGACATGGGTTTTCCAAATAAGAATGAGAAGTTTGACAAAGCAGCTCTATCAACCACTGTGAGTGTTCCATTTTCATGAAGTGCAAATTCAATAAGTTTATCACAACCATTAGTTGAAGGTTCAGAAGTGGAAGAAAATGGTCCAATGGGTCCATGATTAGCCATGTGATTGATTAGTTTTGGGTACTGGCCAAATCCTTCACCACACTCTGTGCAGATGAAATCATTTCCAGTTGAAACTTCAAGTGACTGGTACGCCATTTCTGATTAACCAAAACTTGCTTAAAATCTGATGATCATTTAACAAAAGAGAGAGAAAATGTCTGGGATAAATATAACATTCAATTGTTCCTGAACAAAAAATGAGAAAGTGTAGATATGCAAATCCAATGAACTTGAAATTAACTACATGGTTTAAGAGATCTCCTTTATGCTCACATGTTACAAAGTTCCATTAATTCCTTCCACTGTCACTTCTATCAAGGAAGGAATCTATTCATTAAGTCCATGATCCCCGAAGCACAGATGGAAACCAAGACTGAAATCTGGGATTCAGAAATATTAGATGTCAAGCACTAAGGTATTCCTTTCTTTCTCTGGCTTATGGTCTTGTTCAGGATCTCATCTAAAAAGAGAACGAGAGAACATAAGTTAGCTATGCAAAATATTAATTCATTGGACAAAGTTGACAAATGTCTTTTGAGCCAAGTCTATGTCAGGCATATACACATAAAATGATCATGACTTCTATATTCTTACTGAGAATACAGGAAGATTGTTTATTGCAGTTAAAAACATAACTTGCATTCTATTGTAAATGAATTGAGGAAACAATATATATAATTATGTATAATATGGAAAATTATCAGTTTCACAGGTTTTGTTTTTATAGGTCTGTAGGTTTTGCCAAGTTTATTTGTTTTATTTTATAAAATCCTGACAAAATATGTTCTAAATTCCAAATACAAACACATTAAATAACAATGTTTGCTGATCTTGAATAATGTAAAGAAAACAGGTTCATATACATTTTTAAACAATATGGTGCTAATGTTTTAACCAAGAGACATCCAGAAATTAGTATTTGGAGGCCCTGATTTGACATCACAGCACAGTCCCACGTCTAAGAGCCTGTGCTGTGATGTCATGCTGTAAGAGCATGTCAACCATCCTTGACATGAACTTCACCCCAGCTTCAGTGCCATAGTGTGAAGGTCACTTGATGTCATCATATGATTGTTCAATGACATTCAAACGAGTTTGCAGTCATCCCTGTTAGTATAGAGATTCGTTTTCGTCCTCTACCATTCTGTAGCTTTTTTGTCCCTAGTGTCTACTGCTTTATCTTTTTCTTGTGTACTGCCGTCTTTTGAAGGATGGAAGCAACCTGATGGTCACTGCATCCCTAAGGCAACAAAGCCAGAAGCGAACCCTTCATTTCCTCAAAATTTTTCTTTTCAACTCTTTCGGGATGGTCAATGGTTATTTTTACATTTCCAATTATCTTTGTACCTACATATGACACAAGCTGCGCACTGTGGCAGGAAGCATGAGTAATTGTTGGTGATTTTACTTGCCAATATCTGAATAGATTTAGATTATTTCAAAGCACCAAAGGCACCACAAAAAAGGGGAATGGGAAATTCTTGGCTCAGGGGGTTCTGAAATGAATATGGCATAACGGTAACTGGTCAAAGACATGATGGCAAAATACAGTCATTGTCGCAGTGAAGTTTGCACCCTGGAAATGGCAACGGGGCCCTTGGTACCTAGGGCTCACTGGTGCATGTGAGAAGGAAAGGCTAGCCTGTCTGATTAGATCCCAAAAAAGTACTGTAGCACAAGTTGCTGGAAAAAAAATTATGCTTGCTATGATATGCAGGCCACACTGCACAGCTGGAGACACATCATCCTGAGTCCTGTCCACCGCTGAATGCATTGAAAGTAGGAGTATGTGAGCATTAGAATTGAGCCATAGAGCAGGGGAAGAAGGTGGCCCGGTCTGAAATTATTCTTTTTTTTTTTTTTTACATCCTCTGGATAACAAGGTGTGTTGCTTACCTGTGGAAAAGATGGCACTATTGGGAAGAAGGCAAACTGCCAGAACCAGTATGATGTCCTTTGGCCCTAGAGCTTGTTTGGCTGATACTTTCACATGTACCACCTACCTCGACATTGTTGCAGACCAAGTGAATTGAGGTCACTGTACTCAAATGGCAGTAACAGTTATAGATCTCAATCCAATAGAGTACACGTTTGGGATGTAGGAACTGGAGATTTGCATTATGGATGTGCATAATCTGCAGCAACCGCATGATGCCATCACATCAATATGGACCAAAATCTCTAAGGAATGTTTTTAGCACCTTTGTTGAATTTTCAACACAAAGAATTCAGTTCTGAAGCTAAATGACCCAGAAGTTGAACAAAATCCATGATGGCGGGAGAAGCCGCTAACAACGTGGCAGTTTGGTTTGCCTTTGGATAACCTCATAAAAACATCTCATTTGTACAATCATAGAGCATGTACAGCGCTGTGAAGCTATCTATGTTTTTTCTACTTTACATGCTTCCAGTTTGCCACTAGCTAAGTTGTTTGTCAATTGTTTTGGTCTGTGATGTAATAGGTCAACCAGGAATACAATACTAATGATACTAAGTAGCATGTTGCGACCCATCATATAGTGTAGTCTGACATACTTCAGTCAATAAAACAATTGCCTTCCCATGCTTGTTTAATGGGACACGGACAGTAATCTATTTAAATGGACTAGTCGAGCTATAACCATAGCTTTTAAGTATGCTTAACTTTGCATGTAAATGTCCTGATTGATTATCTCCTTATACTGATACCTGTCGAGTGGTTGAACACATTCGGCTTCAAATGACCAGTCAGTTCTTGAAGTTCATGTGCTAGGAGGTAAGAAAAATGGGCAAACATAAGGATACAAGAGACCCAGATAAGAGCCCCATTGTGATGGCTAAAAAGCTGAGTTAAAACATCTTGAAACCAGTAGGTCTTCTGGGGTGTTTCTGGTATGCAGTGATTAGTACCTACCTACCTAAGACATCCAAGGAAATACAAAAGGTGAACTGGTGATAGAGTAATGGGCATCCAAGTCTCATTAATCCACTCGGGGAGGAAGCAAAAGCTACCCCGTTTGGGCCAGGATAACTAATGTAGAACAATTTGCTGGATTTTTTCTGGATTTTTGCAGATTTATTTACGGCTATGATAAGAAGGCAAGCTACTTATACGCTGGTCAGAGCACCCTGTGAATGTCATGGAGCAATGGAAGAAGGTGTCCTCATTTGGCGGATCACATTTTCTTTTACATAAGTGGATGGCTGTATGTGTGTGTGCCTGCCTCACTTACCTGGGCAACAGATGCACTATGGTAAGAAGGAATGTCGGCAAAGACAGTGTGATGTTCTTTGCAATGTTCTGCTAAACAACTTGAATTGAGAGTTGCCCAAAACACAATCAACAACACCCTCCATGAGAAGTAGTAAGGTAATTGCTGAAAGAGCTGTTTGCATAGTGCTGTATCGAGGCATATTGGAAAGCTGATTAGTAGGGAAAAGTCTGGTAGGAAGCCATAGTCTTAAAAACCGTCAAGCAAAGCTGACTCAAGAATTTAGGAGTGGAGGTGAGACTCAAGAGCCACCTTGCACAGGCTTACTTACAAGACAAGCAATTAATTGTGGCCCAGAGTTTTGGGACGCACCCCAAAGATCTGACAGGCTCATGTCAACCATCCAACTGAAAAACCTTCCCGAAAACTTCAAAAGGTAACGTACAATGTTATCCCAGGACCCCTCTAAACAAAGCTCCATTTCACTTAAATGCATGTTTATTTTGAATTGTCTTTTCAAAATAAAATTCAAAATTTATGTTTCAAAATAAATAGACCTTACCTGTCTGGAAACCAGAAACAAAAATGTGTAGTTTTCCCTACACAATACCTTGTACACATCATGCATAAACTGTCATGGTTTTTAACAAATCAACATTGTGCTAAAGAAGGCCTTTCAGGATCTTTACCAATATAGACATCTGAAACACTTTAAACTGCTCCCCAGGGTGTGAATTTCCTCATACCTCACCTTCCTCATATAAGGTGAGTTTAAACCAGAAAGCAACACAGCCTCATTTGGGAAAAGCAGGACCAACAGCCTCTCTAGAGGAGAGCAAGCAGTGGTAGACCAAGGCTAGTAAGACAATGAAGGACCTCAGCCATCCAAACAATGGACTCTTCTCTCTGTTGCGGTCAGGGAAACACTTAATGTAATTTTATCTTGTGTGGGGTCAGGGGAGGCCTGAGAAATTAGGACACCAAGGAAAGGTACCAAACTATTACAAGAACAAGCACATACACACAACCCCACACAATAACAATTGTATAACAAACAACAAGCAATGTATATTAATCTAGATCTTATTTGTTCTGTTTGTAGGAGGAAACTGTGAACCTGAAGAAAACCTAGAGGAGCAGAGCCGAGATTTGAACCCTCAACCATTGAGGTGCAAGATGAGAATGCTAACCACTGGGCCACATTACCACCTTAGTGGCGATATTTATAAGTAAATTTTTTTGTTGGCCACAGTTTTAACTGTCATGTCACTGCTAGTTGTACTGTGTATGGCTGTGTGTGAGATGAATAAAATTAGAATTTGGACCTCAAATCATTTGTGGTCAAAACACTTTTCTATTATGCTTATTTTGGTTGGGTGGCTAGCTCTAAAATGAGTCATGGTGGTTAATTCTTGGGCTTTCCATATCAACTGATATTACCACAGAAATCATTAGGTTTTAGTATATTTTTTTACATAATATTTAATCTTGAAATTTCTTTGATTAACCGAGAGTATGCAGGAGAGTTTATAGGCATTGCAGAACCTTGGCAGCTACTAAATCCAAGCAACGTGACACTTGTGACACTGATGCCCCTGAATTAAGTCTGTAAAAAGATTTAGACTAATCACTTTTAATGTTTTTTGTTTTATGATTTATTTTCAGAAATAACATATGGAATTAGGTAATTAAGTAACAACATAACAGTTAGATATTGTGTTATGACATGAAGGTCAGTCGTTACAGTTCTTGCAAGAACAGTATTGGCATTTTTCAGTATGACAAATGTGGCCTCTAATTTTACTTTATGGATAAAATGTTGCTTTTTTAATAAAATTAATATAAATAAATAAATAAATAATACTCAAATGGCTAAGTTAACCACTCACATGACCTAAAGAGTCGGTAGCTCTAATGTGAAAACTAAGCAACTGGTCTTTGGGAGTGGGGAGCAATCATACCTGTTTATAGTACAACTTAAGGCCATTTTCACATTAGGGCCCGGGATCGTTTCTAAAAACACTTGACCCCAAAGTCTGGTTCATTTTCATCAGTGAGAACACAATTGTTCCGAGCTCAGGAACTGTGCCCGAGTCCACTGCAAAAGCTTGTCTCGAGAATGATACAGAATACTCGTGCATCTATCAAATCAGATACTGTATGGAACCAATTGTACCTGAGAACAGAAGTAGATCAGACGCTACTTTAGACACCGTTTAAACACTATGTCATGAGTGCCATCAGTAGGAAGGTATCAGAGAGCGATACTCGACATATGTCTCTCAATAGTATAAGGCATATGTCGAGTATCGCTTTCGGATACCTTTCTACTTTATCAGTCATGAAAGTGTAATTTGATCAGTCTGTGAGGTAATGACCAAAACACCCCTCCAACACCATGTCATTAAATAAAATAGCAAATAGTTTTAGACCAAATCAACCCAAATTTAGCAAGCATTTCATGTCTTGAAGGGAAGAATGAAGGTAAGGAACCCACAAACCAAACAACAACTGACGAAGCAGAGGTACAAGCTTGGTACAGCATCACAAAAGAATAATGCAACAGTTTGGTGTCACTGGAGGATTCATGCAGTTATTGCACGCAAAACAGTGTTATGTGTAAAAAAGTGTTATTTATTTTAAGACTATCTGTACCTATACTTTTGCACTCAAAAAGTGAGTGGCCAGAGGTGCCATGATAAGTTTATTAACATACCCAGATTCAAATATAAGGAAGTTGGAGACTGCTAGATTTATAATCCCTGCTATAAAACTTTCAGGCCATCAAATTCATATTGCAGACCGCATGAGTCAGGAGTCTCTGGGCAAGATTTAATGTCCATTATTTTAACCACAGAACTCAAGTGGGATGGATCTGTGGCGGAGACACAACTTCGGATAATAGGTTTTACTAACAGATATGACTGCATATTCCTTATATTCATGTGAATATAGTGCTGAGCAGGTAACCACACATTGTTCAGCAAGGTGCACAGTTGGGAAAAAAAGAGGTCACTTCATGGAGAGGAAATTTTTTTTGACTCTGGGTTAGCACCTTGTTTTGCTTTACTCTTATTAATGATGTTGACTTGGTGAGGGGGAGTGTAAATGTAGAACTGTAGCTTGGTTGTTCATCACCTATAAGTCGCTTTAGATAATCGCTCTGGCAAATGATTAAACAAACAATTATTTTGTCTTATAGTGATGCACCGTCAAAAGTCTAGCATCCACTGATGACACCAAAGCGAGGAACAAGAAGGGTCACCCATCTCATTCCAGCTCCCACCTGCCAAAAATGGGAAACTAGAAAACTGAGGATGACCCGGACTCCGCACTGCTACTTTTGAGATTCAGGCTACTGAGAGCCCCTGGTTTATAAGTCCATACCACACTGAAGCACTTCCCCTCAAACTGTTCTTGCTGTTTTTTTTCTCTGGCAGTGGTCAAAACTGTGCAGCAACAACAGCAAGTACGCGACACAAAATACAAACAGCAAAACGTATCTATGGGAAGAAGCAAATGAAGAAGAGGTCTACAAGTTTTTGGGGCTGGTGCTCTATAGTTCACTGGTGAAGCTGCCAAACATTCAGGACTATTGAAGGCAGAACTCCATTATGAATGTGCCTTTTCCTGGATCCTTCATGATTCTGACCCGTTTCCAGTCATTGATATGGAACCTCCTTGTGAGTGATCCAAAATAGGTTCTGTAGAATGATGGGAAGAAAGGCATACCCAAATAACTGTTTCACATCCGGCCACACTTAGATGAGATGCGTATGGCCTGCAAATCATCAAACCACCCAAGAAGGGAACTAGGTTCAACCAATGTATGAAGAACAAACCCACAAAATGAGGAATAAAGCTGTTCGTGTAGACAGACTCATGCAGTGGCTACACTGTTGACTTCAGTGTGTACAGTCTCCCATACAGAGAGAGCAGAAAATGGGTGTCCCGATAAAAACGTCACAAAGTGGCACAGGATGGACTGTTTACGTAAAGTAGATGAACATGTGGGAGGTGTCTGCGTGTTCCACTACTCACCCTGCCTTTGCTGGTGATACAGTCCAGAGAAAGATAAGAGGACAGGGATAAAAATGCAGGCGTTCAGTAATTTACAAGTACATGGGCAGAACTGATCTCATCCAGTACTACTCAGGAGGGCAACCTGTTCGTATCACACCCTGTTCCTTCACTTCCTAGACATTGCATGCACCAACACCTATATAATGCATATGGAGCTTTGCTGACAGAAACAAAAAGAATAGGTTGGAACACAAGGACTCCTGCAAGGAGACAGGGTGACCATCTTCCTGTTGCATGTGCCCATGAGTTCAACAGCTCTAATAGGGCCACTGTGGGGCTCAGACGATGCCAGATTTGTTCTGGTAGAGAGGTGAATAGCATCACTCCCTTCAAGTCTCAGACCTGTGACAGTCCGCTTTGTCTGCTGCCAGACAGGAAGTGTTTTGTGTAGTGGCATGTGGACAGGAACTGTATATTTGTTAAAAATGTTTTTTGTTCTTGGTTATATAAAACGATTTAACTGCACTTGTTTAATAAAGTGATCATAAGTGGTATTTGGTGTCTGTGTCATGTGGATGTTGCCCGACATGAACCATGTACCTAAACATTGTTGCAGGCCATGTACACCATTTCATGCCAAAGATATTTACTAATCTTAGTGGCCTCTTTCAGCAAGATGCCCTGGTACCATGCAAAAAAATGTTCAAGATTGGTTTGAGGAACCAAGATTTCAAGATGCTGACTTTTCTGCAGATCCAACTGATCATCTATGGAATGTGCTGGTCAAAAGGTTTGATCAAAAGCTAAAACTCACAATTTACAAGATTAAAGAATCTTCTGATATCACAGCTCACTTTTAGAGGTCTTGTGGAGTACATGTCTTGCAGGCTGTACACACAGGGAGCAACAACCTACATAAGTCAGTGTGGCAAAAGACATCGTCCTGCATACATCGGGAGCTGTGCTACTGGTGCTATTCTGACCATGTGCGTTACCATGCTATTTCATCATGGGCAGCAGGTTAGAACAAAGAGTGAACGTGAAATTCTGCAGGGAACTGTGCAAATCTGCCACAGATATGTTTGACATGATTAGGCAACTTTGACGGCGATGCGGCAATAAGTCGTTCGAGGTATACCCACACTTCAAGAGCGGAACAACAGGCGACGAGAGATCCGGAAAACCTTTAACAAACCCAACCCCCGAAAATGTCGAAACCCTTCTGCAACTTTTGCATGATGATCGAGAACAATGCACAACATTGCTGCCATTGTGGGTGTGTCATGGAAGAGTCCAGGCAATCCTCACGTGTGATTTGAACATGCGGTGTGTTGTTGCCAAGTTTGCCCCCAGTCTGCTGACTCAGGAGCAGAAGGAACATTGCGTCTGTCAATAGTCAACAGTCTGCTCTGCTCTAGTCAGCATAAATGACCAGTCCTTCATGTTGAAGATCATTACCGGTAATGAAACTTGGGTGTATGGGTATGACCCTGAGACGAAGCAACAGACTTCACCACAGTGCAGGAGCCCATCATCTCCGTGAATAAAATAGGCGCGGCAGTTTCTACAGCATTTTTTTACATTTGTGACATTGTGCATCAAGAATTCATCACCAGGGGAAGTATCACCCCTAAAAGGTGTAATTTTATTTAGAAAAAGGAGGAAACGGTTAAGTGAAGGGAGGAAAGGGAAAGAGGGAAGGAAAGGATGCACTGTAGGCAGTGAACCGCTGGCATACGAGCACAGGCTGGTGAACGATGGCAGCGGGCAGAGGGGGCCCACGTGTGAAGCAGCTCTTGCAAGTTTCCTTGAATGGCACTTCTCATGACTGGCCGGACCAGCTCCCCCCTGCTCTCCCGGACCCTCCTCGCCTGGGCGGCTTTCTTCGTTGGGACTGTAAGCCTTGTCACACAGCGGCCTTTACTTCTTCAACAGCAGGAGCATGGTTGCATAGCAAATGTACCTCCCGCACGGCACTCCTCACGCTTTTCACATCTGCCATGCGACTCAGCTTGTTGGTTCTCCATCGCTTTCCAGATCCAGACAAACGTAGTGACAGATGAACAGCCAAACAGACAGGCCAACATGCCTCGAGCTACACTCCCCGCTTGTTTTATATTGCCGGGAGAAGCCCCGATATCCATTATCAGAGATTAATCACCAGACAGTGCCCATTCGTACACCTGGAGACAGGGAGGCTGCATATCTAGTAAGCTCCGGACTGAGCTAGGAGCAAAAGAAGATTTAGGCGCATGCCACACAGGATAGCTGAAGATAAGGAAAATATTGTCACTAAACAATGCAGAATAGTTAATTTACCGCTAGGCTGGATTATAACATCTTACTGTCTGGATGTTCAACTAGATGCATAAACAAGCTCTAGTTAGTCCAAAATGCAGCAGCTAAAGTTCTCACCAAAAGCAGAAGATAGGAGCAAATCACCCCCACCTTATCCATACTGCACTGGCTCCCAGTGAAATTTCACATTGCTTTTAAAATCCTACTATTGGCCTATAAAGCATTAAATGGTCTCGCGCCAAAGCACCCAAGTGAACTTGAGTGTCTTACGATCCGCCATGCCTACTTCAATCAAAGGATGCAGGCTACTTGTAACTAGAGATGTTCCGATACCATTTTTCCCCTCCCGATACCGATTCCGATACTTGGGCTCAGGGTATCGGCCG
>JAQMYG010000033.1:6741744-6766357 GCA_030014215.1 Clariallabes teugelsi
AAAGTGCAGGTTAATTTGTTTTATTTTTACTTTACAGCAGTGATTCCATTAGTGTGTCGCTCAATCGAGTGTCATTACAGAGATTTCTTGTTTATTTCTTTAAAACAGTATTCCCGTTGTAGCCGTGTGTGTGTGAAAAGAGTGCTCTGTAAGACGAGAAGGGGGAGAGATGAGGGGCTCCTTACTTTAGCTTCACACACACGCACACACTCACATATACACACATACACAGTGCCTGCATGCACAAAGGGAAGCGCTTATCTGTCCGGATTTATTTTTACTTTTTTTAAAGGTAAAGTGCAGGTTAATTTGTTTTATTTTTTACTTAATATTTTGTGTTAACTATTTTTATGTATTTATTTTTTGGGGCTGTGGTACGAAAAATTTGAGTTTCCATTATTTCTTATGGGAAAATTTGATTTGGTTTACGAGTGTTTTGAAATATGAGAACGAATACGGAACGAATTATGCTCGTAATCCAAGGTTCCACTGTGTTAACATTTTAATCTTTAAAAGCATCCTTACTTTACAGCACTTTTCCACACCTGCCTAAAACTTGTCACAGTACTGTATTTATACCATTTCCACAAAACCCCAATGCTAAACCCTAGTGGTGTTCCTTCAGCGATCATTTAACACAGATCAGCCTACAAAGATTGCCGTGACAAAATATACCAGAACATCAAGCAACCTAAATACATAAGGACAACAAAATACGTGCACTACACACTCTCTCACACTAAACTATCATTCTGATTGCAAACATCTGGACTGATTTACACACTCATCCACCCACACACACAGGCGAGCACGCACACACACAAACACACACACACACACACACACACACACACACACACGCACGCACACAAACACACACTATATAACTACTCTCATTCCAGTAGTTCATTGAGAAGTATACATTAAGCGTCACATACCGGTCTATACCAAGACTTTCTATGATATGGTATGCTTATGATTAGAACTCAGTTTTGGTTTCCAGTTTATGTCTTTCCCAACTAACTTTGTAAACACACAGCCAATGTCTACCTGTCTGATAACTTGACTGAGCAATCTGATTGGACGAGCAGTGTTAAAAGACAGTAGCAGCCCTGGAATTTAACTATATGTATCAGCCTGGGTTACAGCTGTTCTGGTCATTGAAGTCCGCAGTATTGAGGAGAGAGCACCTGCCTGTCAAAATCCACGTTTAAAACCAGTCACAGAAGTATTTTCAACAAGAAGACCTATCTAAGAATTCTATGTCATCTTAAACAACACTTTAGTAACAACCTCTTAGTAATTGATTCTAAGTTGTTCCAAATTGCCCCTGAACTGTGCGTGTGTTTTCTTAGCTAACTAAAATCTAACATAAGGCCGAAACCCAAATACCTCAAATACCTATTAAAAGGTAAAAAAGGTTTAATATCTGTGTGCGTGGATGTTTGTGTGTTTGATTACAATTAATGAAAAACTCGTCCACACTGGCCTTATAATTGCACTTGCTGTATGGTTGGCACCATGTCTCCACACAACCTAATCTTTTCTTTGTCAGCTAAAGAAATCACAGAAGCCCTGAAACCAGGGTACAGGGTACAGTACCCTGTATGCACGTCCTCTACCCACATCTGCAGTATTCCTCTTTTTGTAAGTCTTTGGAGGTCTCACACCATGCATTAATTATTGTGGATTAAACAAACTGACTATCAAGTATTGCTATCCTCTGGCCTTGCTCTACACTGGAGCAACTCAAAAAACTAAAAAATTTAGGGTAAATCTGGATTAATCAGAATACATGGCTTTTTCATTGCTTTTTCCATTGCTTCAAAGTCCAATCATTATGCTCCCTAGCTTTTTCCTGATTAACCTCCCTAACAAATGGTTTTCTTATGGCCACACAGCTGTCTATCCGGTGCCAATTAAAAGGAACTTTTATATTCTTTTTAATGTTCTCATGCTCTTTCACCAATCTGTATAATTAAAAAGGTTTTATGTGCCTGTATGATCCACTACAAAAACACAAACAAAGCAGAAGTTTGCCTTACATTTTACCCAGCAGAGTGGGTCAAATGCACAGCATCCAGGTGGAGATGAGAAATATCCAAAAATCCTAATACACATATTTCTGGGATGTTGTCAACCTCTCACCATCCCAGAAAGTAGAGGGTTAGATTTCAGACATGTTTTTCCCCTTGCTTGAATTCACCAACCTCATAGGAAACCACATGGAGACTCACCCCGGACGTGGTTGTGTGCAGCCAACTGAACACAAAACATAGCTGATTCAGGAGGAATTGAGAAATATGCTGGAGTAACAGAGTCACAGCATTTATGTCCAAACAGATGCTTGTTTCCAAAAAATACAAGGCTGTCTAGATCTGTGCTGAATATTTTTAAACAAAAGAAAAATTGCATGTGCATCCAGAACTTTCTGTTGACAAGCTGCTTGCTTAGGTGATTTCATATCCTGGATTTGAAGGGGCTTTGGCAGATTGCCTTGTTTCAAATTTTTTACTTATCAGAAAGTGTTGGCTTTTAAACTCTGAATATCCTTTAAAAGATGAAGCTATCAAGACAATTCAAGCAAAATGACAAATTATACTAAAAAGACTAGCTAATTATTTGCATCATACCAAGTCCAAACATCTTTGTCAAAAACAAGTATCAAACTAGATGTTTGGACTTGGTCTCGTGGTTAGCTTACATGTGTCAACATAATTATTAGATTATAAGCTTTTTCAATTTTTAAAAGCTTGACAGTTAAAATTGCTAGAACACAGTGGCACCTTCAGGGGAATTTGTGATATAGAGTTGTAAGGCTCTCAACCTACCCCAGCCTACTGTATGGTGGCTCCTAGGGACAAAGCAGCTACAAAAAGTGAAGGCACGAACATTATGGAAATGCATCGTAAATGCAAAAACACAAAAGTAAAAAAACATTCAGATATAAAAATGCTATAAATACAAAAAAAATACTTAAAAAGGTCAAAGAACATGCGAAAAGAAAAACACTGCGAAAAAGCACATACAAAAGTCAAAGGACATGCAAAGTGAAAAACAGCGTAAAAGAGATTTGCTACACCAGATGTGCTCTGGGATGGTACAGCATGATGAGCCTGATTTGTTTTTGGTTTTGCCGAGTTTTTCTTTTCGAATGTTTGTGGAAATACTGTACTCAAAACAAAATTATTGGTGTCACTGCCAAAAATGAAGAGGTATGTAATTTAAAAAAGCACAATTATATTTTGTTTTATATTTTTTGCTGAGGGCATAGGTGGCAACTTCTGCTGTGTGTTTGTCCAGAGTGAGCATTGTTAAAGACAACCTTCCAGAAAGTGAAATACGACTCTCTAAAGGCTTAGTTGAGGAACTAGCAAAAAACAAAAATTCCTTGTTTGGGATTTGAGCTCTTAAAAAAATAAGTTCATCCAAGATAAACACTGACCAGACAGAGACCTTTTGTTCACTGCTTATTTTGGAATCTACTGTAGGCAAAACAAAAAAAGAAAAAAAAACCTGGTTAAGTTTCCAAAAGGAGTATGCTCTTACAATAATATGGTTGCCTCAAGCTAAGACTATTAATTCTACCCCTTGATTCATATCAGCTAATATCCTGAAAATGGGTGGATGTAATTTTCATTTTTGTGACTATTGAAACTTTTATTGTACATTTGTGCTCCTGCCTGTAATAAATGTTCGTCCCAATAAGGAATATTTACTGTCTAGGGCAACTCACTCTCAGCATCAAATTCGGTAAAGATAAGCAAGAGGATAATTCATCTCTCCCACACTCAAAAGGATGCCTCTGAGACACAGCAGTTGTGGTTCTAGACTCGCAAGTCAAGATAGCTCTTTTATTTACTTTATATGCAAGCAGTTACAACTTAAGCAGAATAAAGCAATATAAGACAGAAGTGGATAAGTAAGCAGAATGTTTAGAGGAAAAAAAAATGAGTACAAGGACCACTCAGTTACTCACTCATCATCTATATGCCTTCATCCTGTATATAGTATCAGGAAGGTCCTGGAGCCTATCCCAGGCTTAGGGCACGAGGCAGGGTACACCCTGTACGGAGGGCCAATCCATCGCAGGACACACACTATGGGGTAATTTGGGAACACATGTCTTTAGCCTGTGGGAGGAAACTGTAATAACCCACCAAACACAAGAGAACATGACCCCTGGGCGGGAATCAAACCTGGACCCTGAAGGGGTCAGGCAACAATACCAACCACTAAGCCACCGTCCCAGCAGTACAAGGACTAGTGTATGCAAAAGCATCAAAATCCAATTATATCAGAGATCATACAGTATGATACCTTGTCTCTGTAACTTACCGTATGTTCTTACAACATTTTCTTGCTTAACCGATAATAACAATAAAATGAAATTAACATACTGTAGAAATGGCAATCATCTATAGAGTGTCAGATGCCACTGATATCAATAACCCATTCCAGAAAATCCAGTGCTATCTATGTCATTGACATGACTATCCGTCTTGTATGTCACTGTATGCACATCATCATAAACTATCTTTCTGTCTGCACATTTCAGCAGCTCAAAGATAAGGAGGCAGCTTTTGTGTACTTGCATTTCGAGTGTTGCAAGAGCCTTACAGAGCTTCTTGAGACTTCTCTTTTGACTCTTAACTGATTTATTTTTAGCGTGCATCTCAGCATGGTGTTCAGTGTGTATCCTCTTGGTACTTGACTACAAAGTGTTTCTGTAGTACCAAATACAACAATAAAGACAGACGGACAGAAGCTACCTTTGTAGTCAAGTACCAAGAGGATACACACTGAACACCATGCTGAGATCTACAGTACTGTAGCTATCTATCTAGCTAGCTTTAAAAGTGCCATTTTGAAGATACATCTGCCAATTACATAATCATTGGATCCATATGGATCCATATACATCAATTTTAACTCAATTTCAACAGTTCAGCACTTGTCTTGTGAACTTGGGCAGTTCACAGGACGAGAAAGCAAATACTGTATTGCAGTCTGGATGTGCAAAATAAATACAATGGTCACCATTGGCGCTCCCTGGTTGGTTCCTAGATTTGTAGATGGATGGATGTGCAAAGCTTTGTGTGCCATTGAGAAGGTGATTCACCTTCTCCTAGCTAGCTTCACCTGATTGAGTTAAGTCATTTTTAGGATGGGGTTAATCCTTTTTCGAATCAGTGATTCTGTTTTATTTATTTATTTATTTATTTTCTGACATGTTGGATGTTATATATTTAACTTGGATATTAAAAGTTGCACTGTTTAAATAAATCTGGATAAAACAAAAACTGTGTCTGTCTTTATTTCTGGCTGCAAAGAAGCAAAATATGATTATTTTAAAGGGAGGTAATTCTTTTCTAAACCCACTGTAAGAGACAGAAGGGACTTGCGTGGTCACCTGCATTATTCATAAAAAATTAAGAAAAAAAATCTAATTCAGTGGTGATAATTCTAACAACAGTTAATAACACTGACTGTGAGTGATGTGTTTTGATGACTTTGTTCATACACTTTATCTTTGTGGACTCCTAACCACCACACGCAAATGTGCTTTTTGAACATCCTATTTTAGATTTGTAAACTTTCTGGGAATACTTTCTACTAGATTTAGTTATTTGGGATTTTGTTTCGGGAATTCTTTTCCCCCATTAAGCCAAAAGAGTATTAATGAGGTCAATTACTAACCTACGTAAGTAACACACCTATGTAAGAAATACATCACTACAAAATTACCTCTCAGCTGGATTACTTTAACTTTATTATCTCTTGCAGCCAAAACAAAGGTAAGATGATAGATGACATCTACAATTAAGGGACACTGTGGACCAATCAATCTGAAAAACAAATCTTTTCTCCTCTTAATTCGAATAGTACCATTGTGCTTTTTACAATGACTTCTGTAATGCCTATGTTGCAGCAGTAAGGATTTGTTACAGAGGCATTACAGAGGTCACTGCAAAAGATACTGTGGTGCAATTTAAATTAAAACATTAGGATCTCTTTCTGAAAGAAAGTGAGAATGTTTTAATCTGAAAGTAGTTCAAATAAAGAACATTTAGAACATTTACGTGTAGACTTGACAAGAGAGCATACAGGACTTACAACACACATGTGACTGCATGCAGTTGCCAAAGCCCAAAAACCACAACTATGGAGGTAAACATCATGGGAAAGCTATAATCAATTCAAGCTGTTCAAGCTGCGTGGTTGTGTAGGTGGCTAAAGTGCATTGGAGATTTCAGATGTGTGTATACTTCTTCTTTCCCTGGACACCAGCAACAGCTAAGCAGATATTTCTTCCAACAAAACAAAGCTGAGATGGTCTGATACTGCACCCCATTTTTTCCATGCACTGTCCACCCACTTTGTTATTTGATACCCACAAAGCTGAGACATGCTTTTTTTTGTGTGGGATTGAGCTTTCAAAAATTAACGAAAGACTGAAACACTCAACACTATTTTTTTGAAGTTTTAATCTTAATCTTATTAAACTAAGGTTTAAGTTTAATAAGCTATAAGAGTATTTAGCTTAAACAGGGTTTATAACCTTTATACAATATTCTTCAGTCAACATTTCTGATCTGTTTCCTTATAGTGTAGTGTACCCTGAAAACTGGTCAGATGTGTATTTGAAAGTCAACTAGAATAGAGTGGAGACAGGAAAATGGGGGTGGGGATTGGAAAAGAAGAAAGAATAGAAGACAGACTGAGTACAACCATTGCTTAAAAAGCACAACGCCAGCACATATGTGGGAGAATCAACATCTCCCCCACTCCCTCGCTGTGGATTTCCTTGTAATTTAATGCATTGTGGAGAAGGGAAAGACATGCCTTTTGGGATCAAATCTTTTGCTGGATCAAATCTTTTGTTTGGAACTGAGAAAGTGAAATCCAAGCTTAATACAAAATCTCTTACTTGTATGAAACATGCTGCATTTTATCACAGGAACACACACACACACACACACACACACAGTTTCTTTATTATACTTAGTTAAATGTTTAGTGCTTTAGCTGTGTTATGAATCATTCAAAATCATGGTGTCTGGAAAGGATATTAATAGTTACATGAAGGTTATAGTTTGAGGGCAGCTTTGACAGACCCAAGTTCACCACACTTCTTGATTTGCCAGCCCAACTTGCAATTTAAAATTCCAACATAAATACTAATTTAGATGTGCAAAACAACTAGAGGGACTGTGATGCTGAGATTTGGTTTGGCGTAGGAACAGAACCGCAGTTGAGATTCTTTTCTGCACATGCAAACAGGGTGTGGTAGCAACAAAAAAAAAGGTCACATTTTAAGCACTCAAGAGCCTACTCCTGTTTCAGTGTAGTGAAACTTGTAATGACACACAGCACAGAAAACCATCCAGTGTTGGTATAGTTGCTGAGGTAAACGCAAGGTAAACACTACAAGTATTTCTGTTTTGCTCAAATGGAAACAAGAATTGCTTGTAATAGGATTTATTCCATTGTGTTCTACTTTACTAAATGAAAGCTAATGTTCAGAAATGGTCCGCTACTTTCTGTTGTAGCAGAATTCCCTAACAGAATTTCTAAGCTATTTTAAAAAAGACCCTTATGTTTTCTACTTCTTTGCATGTGCATTTACCCACCACCCACCACCAATTATAATTATACAGTGGACCCTTGATTTGTAAGTAACTTGGTCTATGAGCGTTTTGCAAGACGAGCTAATTTTTTTTTAAATTCAATTAAATTCAATTAAATTAAATTTTATTTATATTATATTTAATTTATACATTTTATTTATATTATTTAACAATTGTCATTGTCACAAAACAGCTATACACAATGAACATTTTGGAAGTTTGTATGTAATGTGAATATGTAAGAATCAAAATAAAATCATTTTAACTTATTTAAAATAAACAAGCGAGGGCTTGATATTCAAGTAGTATGTACAGTATATGCGTTTATCTGCAGAGCATTACGTGATCACAACTGAGCCAGTGGTTCTTCTCTCCCACGTGTTGTGGGATTATGTGTGATCATCTCCCATGCTCAGTCTGAGTGCACGTGCGTCACTCGTATAGTCAACATCAGTGCGCGTATGTACTGTTTATTACAGTATAACACTGTGACCACGTGTGTGTGCGCTCGCGTCAAGCAGAAGCAAGTGTCATTACAGAGGTTTCTTGTTAAATATGTAATATTCAGTTCTTGTGCGTCTCGGTGTCCATGCTTACCGAATATTACTGTATCTGTGGGTTCTTGGCTATTGTCTGTGTCTGTCATGGCCACTGGATAGAAGAGTCAAGATTTCTGACTCTTCTGACTTTCAGACAAGATTTCTGCGCTCCAAACTCAGTGTTTTATTAACCAACATTTTCAGTTACTGCTCCTGCATCATTCCACAACTACCATGTGCCTTCTTCCTTCCTCCTCACCATTCACTTTCTCGTCTTTTTACGCTCGCAATATCTTGCATACTATCTAACTTTATTTTCAACATTCCCATTTAAATTCTTACAAATATCCAGAATCTTTCTCTGTCAGAAAGCATTGTTTCTGTTAGTGTGAGTGCGCGAGTGTCATTAGAGAGGTTCCTTTTTAAAGAAGTGCAGTGTTTTCATTAGCGTGAACGTGTGTTTGTATGTACACGTAGGAAATTCGTCCTACACAGTAGCCCTCTCCCTCCTGCTCTCCTCATTGCTCTGTCTGGATTCTTTTCAAAGGTAAAGTGGAGGTTAATTTGTTTTATTTTTACTTTATATTTTGTATTAATTGTTTTTACATTAATATTTTTGGGTTGTGGAATGAATCATCAGAGTTTGCTCGCAATCGCCAATCAATGTAATGATTAATGTGGATAGATTTCTTTCAGTAAATATATAGAAATAATCCCTAACCCTAACCACTGAATGTACATTGTGACAGCGATAACAGGAAGATTTCTTTTTTCAATTCAATTCAATTTTATTTATATAGCACTTTTAACAATGATCATTGTCTCAAAGCAGCTTCACAAAATTAAAAGAAAATTAAAAGAAAATGATGGAAATGTATAAGAGGAAGAAAAATGTGTATAGTTCATAATGATTAGATAGTCCCTGATGAGCAAGCCAAGCGCGACAGCAACGGTGGCAAGGAAAAAGTCCCTGAGATTAGGGCAATAGGAAGAAACATTGAGAGGAACCAGACTCAACAGGGAACCCATCCTCATTTGGGTCATATGAATTTTATGAAGATACATTGGGTTTTAGGCAGCTGGACGTTTAATATAACAGAAAATGTCTAAGTTGTCTAGTGGAGTATGTCTAAGTGGAGTCCAGTTCGACGCCAGGATGGCACCAGGATGAGTCGGACAGATGCAGAGGGAGTCTGGCTCACTGGGAGCTCAGGAGCAGCATGTGTAGCTCCAAACCATCACAAAGAAAAATCCAGCTGGAGGTGGTACTTCTCTGGATGCCTAAGGATCCTCGGAGGGTTGGCCTTTGTCTACTGGAGCTGGCACAATCTCCAGATGCCTCAGGATGAATGCAAATCTCCTCTCAGAGTTAACTTATAAAGTTTATTGGATTGTGGACAGGCAGATGCAGACTTATATATAGATGTGTCATGGTTGCAAAGAGGTTAGGAATGTTGTAACTGACTTTTCTCCCCAACTTCGGTGCTCCACCCCAACCTCAACACAAAGCATCAAGCTCACCAGCCATTTCAAGCTCACAGTCTCATTTCCTCTTCTTCAAATATAACCACAAAGGCTTAGTAGAAATCTGGAGCACAAATCCTCAAAACTAGCACACACTGTGGGAAGGAAATGGGCAATGACCAACAAAACACAGGGGTTCACCATGAAACAACATATGAGAATGTGTGTCTGTGTGTGTGTGAACAATTTTGAAGAAGGGACGGTTGCTGGATCAGTGTGTCAATGATATATACAAGGCCCAAATCTCACAGTGCAAGAGGCTCTCTTTTCTCCCCACGCCTGACCACAGTTACCAAGCATGTTTGAATGAGCAGACATCTGCTAACCACATGGTGGTTGTATCCAAGGACCTTCAGAGAAGGACATCTGCAAAAAAAAAAAGAACAAAAAAAGGACTCAAATAAAACAGCACATGGTAGTGTAGAAATAAATGTCCTTTTAATAAAGGGTAGATGAAACATGTTCTTTAAGTAATATGTACTGAGACATAGGGCCCAGGCTAAAATCCGCCTCCAGCAAACTGTCTGATGTCATCTGATACTCACCCTCTAAAGAACACACAGGAACAGAAAACAATTTTGTAACACAGAAAATAAAAAAGTTCAACTTTACATTAGCAGGGTGTTGGATACATTAAAACATATTAGATAGTATACAGTACATTCAATGATATACTGTATCAGAGGCAAATGAAAATAAAAATTTCAAATTCATTTGAGTTCTAGTTGAACTCAAAAGATGTGTTGTAAATAGGAAGAGTCGGGGGAGAGCTGAGCTACTTCAAGAGGGCCAAATTGTGCCAGCACATGGTAGATGACTCTTGTTTGATCCCACACAAGAAGTACTGTAGCATAAACTACAGAAAATTCTATGATTGACTACATTTCTGAACTAAAAGGACGTACAGTATGATGGAAAGGTGATAGAAAACGCAGTGCATCTTGGGACTATGTAGTGTACTATGTTTGTTTTTTCTTTACTCAAAGAGTAAATAAGCAATTCATTGGCAAAAAATCCCTCAGAAGTGTTCCAATGTCATGTTAAAAAAAGCCATAGTTAATTTGTCTCCATGAACAGTCACTCATTTATTGGTCATATAGTGCTGGCTGTAAAAAAAAATGTTCTGGACAGCATTAAAAAGTGATATCACAATAATTACTTTCCTTATTTTTTCATATTTCTTTAGTGATAATATTAATGATACTTGACTTGGGTTGATGAAGGATGGAGACAGGATGATGACTGTGATTACTTTTTTCTTTCTTTAATCACTTTCCTCCACATTATCATACATACCTCTATGCCCTCTCTCTTGTTCTCAATCCTGTTCAGTTTTATTTGTACAGTGCTTTTAACAATGGATTTTGTCATAAAACAGCTTTACAGAAGAAAAAAATCTGAATATTAAAAAAACCTGTAAAAATAAATAGATCATGGCTTGAACAGTTTGTGCATAATTAGCAAGCTACTGTAGAGGTGACAAAATGACATAAGATTAAAAAAAAAAGAAGAAGAAGAAGAAGAAGAAGTAGGGAAAAATAAGAAACTCGACTTCCCTCATTTGGGTCTTGCTAGAAAAATACTAAAAATAAATCAATAACTGTTATAATGTTATGGTTAAAAGAGCAACTGTATAACAGAAAAGGTAATTTAGTTAACATTGTTTGCTTCATTTAGGTTACCAATTATTATTGGTAAAATCTACAAACCTTTTACTGCAATTTGAGTCCTAAAATTGAATGCAGTGAGTGCAGTTAAAGCCATCATACAGTAGCAAAACTATTTCTATAATCACATACTGTATAGAGAGCAGTGAAAAATTTGCCCCTTCCTGGTTTTTTTATTGTGTTTTTTGTCACATTTAAGTGATTTAGATCATCAAACTAATTTTAATATTTCACAAAGATAACCTGAGTAAATATAAAATGCAGTTTTAAATGATGATTTCAATTATTGAAGGGAAAATAGTTGTCCAAACCTGCCTGGCCCTATGTAAAAAAAAGTATTTGCTCCCTAAACCTACAGTAATAACTGATTGGACAATCCTGCAATTTGCGATAACTGGGAATGAGTCTTTCACATCACTGTGGTGGAGATTTGGCCCACTCACCTTTAAGAATTGTATTGATTTAGCCGCATTGGAGGGTTTAACCTGTTTAAAGTCACGGTACAGCAGCTCAATTGGATTTAAGTTCGGACTTTAACTACACCACTCAAAATCTTTTTTTTTTTTTTGAGCCAGATATCTTGCTGGTGTGTTTTGGATCATTGTCCTGCTGCATAAGCCAAGTGTGCTTCAGCTTGAGGTCATGAACTAATGGCCGGACATTCTCCTCTTTTTTAAATCAGGATTCATGAGTGCAGAATTCATGGTTTCCTCAATTGTGGCAAGTTGTCCAGGTTCTAAAGCTGCAAAGTTCAGATCCTGAAACTATCTTGTTTGACGGTTGGTATGATGTTCTTTTTTTATGAAATGCTAAGTTAGTGTTATGCCAAATGTAACAGGACACACAATGTAAACTTTTCACATGGGGTCAGGTGAGTTTGGACAGCTTTTTTTCTTAATAAATTACGATTCTTAAAAGTCATCATTTAAAAACTGCATTATGTATTTACTTGTTCGATGATCTGAAGCATTTAAATGTGATAAATATGCACAAAAAAAAACGGAAGGGGGCAAATACTTTTTCGTGGCACTGTATTTTATGCTTCTTTTTTTTTAAGTGGAATAGTCCTCTTTGATAAATGGTGCCAAAAGCTGCACTAAGCTGAAACAACACAAGCAAGGAGGCAACCCTGATTAGATGCCAATAGCAGTTCATTTACCACTTTAAGCAGTGCTAACTTTAACCAGTGCCCAAATCCTGGCTGATACATACTGTACACATACACAATTTTAAATTGACCTACATTTGGACAGCTAAAATAAAGTAGATCAAGGCCAAGTTTTTTGATCTTGTGTTTAATTGAAACTCCTAGTTAAAAAAAAAAAACAAAGCCAATGCTGAGGGAAGAATTGAGTAATTTTTAAAAGGTTTTATTTTTTATTTTTGGTGTAATCTGTCTTTTCAAGGGGAATATTTTTTGTAAAAAAAAATTTATATTAAACTTTGTTTGTCATATGATTTGTTTATTTGTTTATTGTTAATTTTTGTTTGCCTTTAATTTACCTGTCTGACTATATATATTTTTCATTCTGATTCACATTTATATTGCCTCTGTTTAGTGTTTTATCTACTTGTTTAATGGAGGCAAAGTTTTGCTGAGTTTGTAAATGTTTTTTATTTATTTAGATAAACTCTCTTTGTTTTGTAAATTACTTTGTTTTTTGTCTTGCCTACTGCATGCATAATCAAGAGCAAATCTGTTGGACACATGAGCGGTGCTCGTGTGTGTGAGTTGCAGCATTAGTTTATTTTGGCTGTGCGAATGTCATCAAACAGTAGACTGAGCCCAGTACGCTTGTGTTCACACTGATCAAAGGCTGATTAGGGCTCCGGTCCCTAATGTGAAAATGCAGGGGTGGGGTCAGGTAGAGAAACCTGTGGGTACTCACTGAAGGTTAGGCAAAATGGGGCCTGCAGTTTCTCTAGTACAGTATGTGTCTGAATCACTGCAGAAGCTTCTTTTCTTAGGGAAAAGTCCTCTGGCAGTTGTCGTGTGGTAAGTTGTGCTACACTGAATGTTTGATTTAATTTGTAAAAATGAATTAAATACAGGTTATAGATGATCATTTTGACAACCAATACTTGCAGTACAATTATCCTTGATTTTTTCTACATCTATTTGGCTGGGCTGCAATGGCAATGAGGAGGCCAGTCAAGTTGCAGGTCTTAAATCCTAATGATACCATGAAGCTAATGCTACAAAATGCAGTAGCAGAGACAGTGGGAAATCATATACTGTAGATGAATTCAGTAAAGTGTGTGAGTTAAATAAAAGGTTCTGGCAGGTTTGGGTGCTGTCTTCTGGCAGTCAGGGCAGCACTGGCCGATGTTTTTCACCTCCATGTGCAGTCCCGGCCAGAGGAAGCAATCACAAATTTCTCAATTGTGTTGTTGGCCCCCAGGTGTCCTCTGAAAGGTGTGGAATGTGCCAGGTGAATGAATGTGTCCACTTTGGCTTGTGGCACTACCTCAACATGTGGTAGGATAACAAGCCGTTCCACACCAGGAAGTAAGAGGGAGGCTGGGGCTGCCATGATTGGCTTCACCCGCGATCTCTCGCACCAGTTCCCAGCAGTGTTTTAGACAAGAGTTGTCCTTTTGTGGCAGTCCCAAGCTACAGTAATTCTTCACCTGCTGAAACAGCAAGATAAATGGATTAGAGGTATCATTAGCCTGGTGTGTACAGTAGATGCAGATCTTTGCCACCTGCACCGACACACACTTTCTTGCCGCATGGTTCCTCTTTACTGTAAACAAACCAGACCTAGAATTATAGGGACAGGCATATCACGAATGATTCCAGCTTTTAAAATGTAATTTACCCTTGTGGTTTTCGACTACAGTGTGTGCTGCCAGAACCTCCTGCTGATCACCATGCATGCAGATAAGTGGCAGCGGTTCGCATGGTGGTGCATTAGGCAGAATCACAGAGGGGCGGGCTAGAGTGATGACACTTCCTTTATCAAGCAGCACAGGGAACAGGGCTCTATTTACTTTACCATTCACCATTCATCTGCCACAGCAGGTTCTTCTACGCATTTGTGGTCTGCCCAAAGACCCCCGGTGGTTGCCACCTTGAATGAAGTGAGATGCTCAGGCTGGAGCCACCTGATTGTGATTTGGGTCAGGCGGGCCAGCTAAGCTCTTGATGCAGTTTGTGTATCGTACATTCACTTGTGGAATTCGGGCGTGGCTTGTGTGCCAGTGATGCCACACTGTGCGAGACTTTCTGCTTTGAGTAGATCATAACTTTCTGTGTTTTCATCGGAGAGAGAGAATTATGCACGCTGTGCTTCACCAGTGAGCAGTGGATTGTGAATGCTGCTCCACTCCCATCAATGCCAGTCTTCCTGCCCTGTGGTGTTTTTAAAGGTGCACAAAAATGCCTCAGCGTCATAATGTGACATGAGCTTGGTTAACAGGTGCTGAGTGTCTCTGTGGGGGTCGGGCAGAGGCACATGTCTGGTTCTTCTGTGTTGTAGGTGTGAGAGTTTGGTTGCCATCACTTGCAGTCCTTATGATTCTCCAGTAACACCTGTTGTTGAATTCGTATTTCAAGGAGATGCCCCAGATGTTCTTCAGAGGTTTGTTGTGGGCTCGGTTCCGGTCCACTGGCTCACTTTCTCCACCCATTTAGTGGTTCAACAAGGCGGAGAGAAACATGGAGACCAAGTTCCACAAACACACAGTGCTCTTTATTCATAGGTGCTCAATGAACATTGTTTCTTTAATGCAAGAATCAGAAAAATCTGAAGCTTTAACGGTGATGCAGGAGTGTCTAGGGCTGGGGCGCAGGTCCACTTGGCAAAGGTAGAGTCCTCAGAACCATGGTGATCTCAGCAGGCGAGGTGGGTGACACAGAGCAGGAGGCGCTTTAGAGACAGAGGGGGTGCGCACATGAGGGCACATGGCAGGCTGCTTTCTTCTAGGCAAAGTTTGTCACAAACCTGCGGAATCTGAGGGCATAGGAGACACATGTAAATAAGTGTTATGAAAGGATCTACTTACCAGTCTGTAGATCCGCTGCCTTTTTATAGGCCGTCTGTGACAACGGAATGGTGAGTGATTATTGTCTTCCAGCCCAGTTGAGTTTGGGTACCCAACCCTGCTTTCATACACATAGAGGCTGCTGAAAGTGCCAAATGATCTGTGTGCCACCACTGACAGGTTTGAGCAAGGAGTTGTCTGAAATGTGTGTGCACTGGCTGAAAATTTGCCATCACAAGATACACTAGTACACTCTACTACTAAGATTAAGAATTTGGCCACTAACTGTGCCAGTTTGAAATGACTGTAGACAAGTACAGTATTTGATTACTATCTTTAAGTATTCAAAGTCTATCAATTCAGATGACACAGAGCTACAATAAAATGTTAAGAGAGAGTTTCTTATAACTCACTGCCATACAATCAAAATTTTTCTATGAAACAACAACATTAAAATTAACCCAAATATTATATTTTATGCAGAAATAAAGGTAAAAAATAGAAAGAGAATGAAGAGATTTTCAGGGTACAAAGCCTATCCAAGTACAAAACCTATCCTACGGATTCTGACTTTTCCACAGTCACTCATCAAGAAGTATTCTTGCCTACCTGAACCTGGCTTATACAATGGCTGTGCTAGGTAGAAGCAAAGACTAATATCAAGATAGACAACAAATTTTAACCAAATTACTGCAGTGGGGTGCTTTGAGCTGCTTGCAAACTCATTGCCATCTAAAGCTCCTGAAGATACATTGGTTGTAGATCTATGGTAGGCCCCCACTTTTTTCTCCTGAAGCTTGAAAATACCTCAGTGGCAATGGCCACTTTTAAAATATCCTAACCTGAGAAGTTTGAGAGGTCTTGCACTTACTTGCCTTTTGCAGGTGGTAGTTCCATGGTCTGACTTTTGATATATGGGTGTAGGGGCCTTGGCTGCTTGCAGGAAACCAAACAGGTGATAGTCTGGAATATATGTCAATGTCAATTCGTCAATTAAAATTTTATTTGTCACATACACAGTCATACACAGTACAATATGCAGTGAAATGCTTAAACGACCGCCTGTGACCTTAAAAATGTAAAAACAATTAACAAGAAATAAATAGAACAAAATATAAAAATATATAAAATATATATATATAAGAAATATAAAAAAAAAAAACTATCTATACAATGAGAAAAATATAAAGATTTTAAATAGAAATAAGTGGAAATGTCCAGGTAGTGTGCAAATGTGCATGTGTGTGTAGATGTCCATGGTCCATAAATGTCCATAATCTGCAATGTGCATATGTGCATGAATGTGCAAATGTACAATGTCCATGAATGTCCGGGGTATGTGCAACTGTCCATGAGTGTCCATTACTGTGCAGTGTGCAATGAGTGTAAAGCCAGAACGCAGATGGGATGAGAGATCAGGATAAAATTGCTCTTTTATTTAAATTGTGATGGTGGTCTACTGATGCCTCTTACCATCTGCCAACTCCATGCTCAAACAGGAGAAAAAGCACACAGCATGGAATGGTCTTCCTGCTTCTGTGTCTCACTGAGCTTTCTTTGGCTGGCCTTTCCTGAGTCAATCTGAAAGGGGTGCTGCCATAGAAAAGAAATAAGGGACAAAACAACTGCTAGTCCCAGGAAAGCATGAACCTTTGTCTTACTGGAGGGATGTGAGTAGGTGCGCACCACTTGAAGTGTGTGATACACCAGGTGTGCACACAACCTTGTTTTTTCCTGGGCTTCAGTAACCCATGGCTGTGCTTTGGTTAGCCCCATATGGCATTTATTGGGTTCATTGCCAATCTGGCTTTTTTGAGATGTTCTAGGACCTCCCAGCTGGGCAAGTGGATGACATTTTCATTTACATTTAGGAACTTAACAGACACCCTGATCCCCTTATCACTCTTGTACTGTATGTGCCCGGGGTTCAACAGGCCAAAGGGAATGACCTGCCACTTGTATTCAGTGGGGTAAGTGGGGTAAGTGGGGCAGGGGCCAGCTTCATGGGTGCTGTCTTCTGGCACTCATTGACTCAGTTTTTTAATTACTTTAAAGCCTGCTAAGACAGGGAACCAATTAGGTTAAGAGAAGGATTCACCTCACCTTTGTGTTGTGGCTCAACTGGTTCTTTTTGGTAGCATTAGGGTGGTGTTTCGCAGGAGCCTGGGCAACTCATGACCAAGGAGGAGAAGCACAGGTAAATTTAGGGCCAATCATGCTGTGACAGTATTTTTCCCTTATCGGGCTTCCACTATGATGCAGGTTGCAGAAAACTCTCTATGATCTATGAGTACAAAGGTGATCAGGAGACTATCACACAGCTGTTCATCCCATCGAATGGATGAGCTAAGGTGACAGCACTTCCCATGTTAAGGATGGAGGAGAGACGAGCTCCACCTTTGTGGACCCACGTGTAAAGTGCCAGGATGCTGTTTTTGCCAGTGTGACTGGCTGGCCAGAGCCCTCAGACATGAGAATATTTAGGTGGTTCCAGTTTGGTGGCCATTGGCTCATCTCATTGAATTTCGATCTTGCAGGGATGATGTGGGATCAATTAATGTGGTGGGAGAATATACCATGAAGGGCTTGGGCTGAAGTGCTTTTCTCTCCATCAACATTGCAAAGTTCTCTCTTTCCTCAACATCACAGAGTAGTAGGACAGAGAGAAACAAGCCACTGAAAACTGTGCCCCTAAAGGAGTCTGGGAGAGGTGAACAAGTTACTATGCATGCCTTTTGTTTCACAACACAACAGTGCTCAGGGTAATGTGGCTTCCTGCAATGACTGCGAAGAAAGGTCCAGCTGGTCCGAGTGAAGCGGTGTGCAGTAGTGATGGGAAGTTCAGATCATTTTACCGACTCGGCTCTTTGAGTCTCGTTCAGCAAAATGAATGAATCTTTAAAAGCTGAAGATGGGCCCCTATGATTTGCTTAAAGATTCATGTTAAAACTAAGAATTCAGTTCCATTTAATAACAAAGATGGATTGGATTGCGTGGATACATACAGTTTCAATATAGTGGCTTATGGCAGCAATCATTCAATTTCCAGAAATTTGCACAAACAGTGCCCAAGTCTCCATGAATATTTGTTAACCTCAACAAAGTAGACATAACTCAAACTAATTTCCTGTTATACAATTGCACTTTTGACTTCAGAAAACACAGTTTAAAGGGATTTATTTATGGTTTTCACATCAGGAACATTTTCCTTGCCGCCATAAACTGACTTGCTCATGAGGTATACACATTTTTTTATTTATATCTTTAGATATGGATATTGTGGACAAAGTTGAGCATTTACATAAGCTATCTTATCTTTCTTGAAATTTTTTTAAATCTTAAATTCAGGTTGAACAATTGAACTAGATCATTTTACACTGTCTGTTTGTGTGTTTATGCATGTACATGCCCTAGAGCCTTCAGATGAATGGAAGAAATAAGTGTCTGCTAAAGTGCCTTATTATGTACTTTGGGGAAGATCCGATAATGAAAAAAAATGACCTGTATTAAATAGATAAATTGAATTTTACATTTGTTTACTAAAACATACATTTCTTTACTTTGCTTACATTGCTTCACATCAACATCACTTGTGGAGTTTGTGGAACATGCACAGGATCAAAGTTAAGGCCACAGTCTTATATGGAGAGAAAAGCAAGGGTCAAAGCCGGTACTTCTTTGAATAACTCAAAGAGCACATTAAGGTGATAAGAGGGGACGAAACTGACCTGTAGAAATTGGTGAACCCTAGGAAGCCTTGAAGTTCCTGTCAATATAAGTGGGCTGCCTATTAACCTGATGAGGTCCATCTGAATCTTGGAAGGGAGATGATGAAACTGAGATTGGAGACTATGTAATTTTCTATACAGTAGCTGTGAAATAGACATTCCTCTGCTTTTACAAATAATTTCCTAATAACGCTTGATGTATGTGGTTCTTGTGCTTGTTCACAAAAGGATCAACATGTGGTCAAGGTACACACAGACAAACATGTTAATAAACTCTTTTAGGATGCAATTGACTAATGCTTGAAACGCTGTTGAGGCATTTATTTATACAGTAGTAACCACTAAGTTCTGTAGTCAAATTGGCCTTTTGGGGTGTTGAAAGTAGTTTCCATTCATCTCCCTCCAAAATCCTAACAAAATTGCATTCTGTAAAGTTTGGTGAAGATCTTTGCTCCCTGTAGAAGATCAAAAGCTGTTGTCATACCAGTTGTCAATAACCCACAGTTCTTTCATTTTACTGTAAATATATAGGCCTCCTTTATTTTATAAATTCCCAGGCATATTTCATTCTTCTGTTGTGAGAACAATAATTGCTGATAATAATATATAACCTGTCTATACATACCTGAGGTGAAATAGTTTATTCTTGACTCTTAATTTAATGAGAAAAGGTCAAAGGTCAAATCCATTAGGTGCCAAGCTTAGGAAAAAATTAGGAAAGAAAAGGACAACAGCCAGATAAATGCTAATGTGATATTATTTAAGTATAATATAGTACTGTTATGTTTGTTGTAATAATAATAATAATAATAATAATAATAATAATAATAATACATTGTTTGTAAACCTGTGTTGCAAAGTTGTTAGCTTACATGGCATTAGGATTTTTATATAGTTATAAATATTATGGTTATTTATTTGTGTTCTTCCAAAATATCTGAATAAATCATAAAAGGTAGGTTGTGTGAATTATTTATTCAACATGGTAATGGGGGAAAATGGTAACTTAAGAAACCCCAGTATGTTGTCCTGGAGGAAATCATATTACCTCATTACTATTGTACAAAACTGTGCAATTGAGTCGTTGATCATGCTAAAGAAGAGAAAAGAACCTGGGAAGCAACTTCTAAAAGTTATAAAGCGGCACTGAAGTGCACATGAATTGGCACTGGAATTTTACTTCTGTAGCCCTAGGACTGGATGGAATGAGCTAATGCACAAAAATGGCCAGGTGCCATGGGATGAACCAATGCTTGGTGGACCAAGCTTTCCTGTTGTGATAATCAAGTATCATTGGACTTGTTCTGCATTCTTCCAGTCTACAATAGTAAAATTTTTTCAAAATGCCCACTGTAGACTTCTAAACACTAATAAACCCATGCTACTGTAGTTGCTGACTAGTGTGGAATATGAACAACTAAGCTGTCTCAACTTCATTAAAAATCCCCAAAATTATTTCTACTGTAGGTAGAAATTTCAGGTAGGGATCAAGGAGGAAAGCCAAAGACCGTATCCTACCTTGCCACTGGCCCTATGACTGTAACATTGAGCTTAGGGCAAGAAACACACCCACACAAAGCCACATCTTTTCACTTTCATTTACTAAAACCATGGAGTTATACACTGAAGAAGTAGTAAAACAACCTGTATTGATTGGCATGACACTTCATTGATCAAAAAAGGGGAATCCCTTGCATTGAGTAGAAGGCTCAACCTGATCAATTCAATTCAATTCAGATTTATTTGCTGCATTCAGATTTATTTATCTAGCTGCATGCGGTCCTATGACTAGAATTTCTGTCTTATCAGGATTAAGCAGAAGGATGTTAATTAGCATCCAGTCTCTTATATCCTTTACGCATTGCTCAACTTTAGCAAGCTGGTTTTTCTCATCTGGTTTTGCTGAGACATACAGTATAACTGTGTGTCATCAGCATAACAATGAAAACTAATACCATGCTTATGTAATATGTTGCCCAAAGGAAGCACGTAAAGGGAGAAAAGCAGTGGGCCAAAAACTGAACCCTGTGGAACACCAAACTCCACTAGAGAACATGCAGAATAATCACCATTTAAATCTACATTCTGCTAATGATCAGTCAAAGGATCTGAGCCAGGAGAGGGCTGTTCCCTTAATCCCTACCACGTTTTCTAATCTGTGAAGGACAATTCTATTATCAATGGTGTCAAAAGCTGCACTGAGGTCGAGTAATTCAAGCACAGATACACAACCCTGATCAGAGGCCAATAGGAGGTCATTTACTACTTTAACGAGTGCTGTTTCTGTTATTTTTGGCACTATCTGTTTGAGAAAATGTGTCGGTATAGGATCTATTATACAGGTTGATAAATTTGCAGAAGAGATGAGTGAAATTAGTTTATTCTCTTCAAGGGGAGTAAGGTATTCTAGGTTCTGATTCGACCTGGTTAGTTTAACATCTGCATCAATTACATTGTCTGGTTTCAAAGCCTCAATTATATGCCTAATATTTACAATTTTATTATTATAAGCTGTATCAATGTTCCAGTGTCAACCCATAATGACGATGGCAATACAGGAATGCTTTAGTCATATAGAAGGGACAGTCCATGCCTGTGCCATTGGCTGTGTAAAACAATTTCAAATGGCAACATTTTCAGAGCAAACTGTCATGGCCCAACATGCTGTTTGATATACAGTTCACACGTTCATTTCCTCATGTTCATCTTGTGCTCAGTTCAAAGTCCAAGAACCCTTCCAGCTGGAACACCCATCCACTCTGGAATACAAAACCCAGGCTTACTTATTCTTATTTTCTAGCTCATTTGATTACATATTTGCACTCTTGCTGCATACATGTACATACATGAGTATAGAAATTTTATTTGCACATTTTGTTGCAGGTAACATTAATCAGCTTCTCAATGCCATTTCAACAAAGCCTTTTGACTTTTCAACTTTCACAAAGAACTTTCCTGGACCATTTCAGTCCCAGGTAGTGCAACTGAAGTAAACAATCAACCATCAAAAGATCTCTGGGATAAAGTTGTGCACAGGCACAAGTCTGGAAATGGATACAACAAATTTCAAAAGCTTTATCACTGCTAAGTCTATTGGAAGATTTTTTTCATTTATTTTTATAGATACTGTCTTTGGTACAACACAGACCCTCCCCGGATCAGGACTTTGAATGAAAGAGCAAGAAGGAAGCTGGTCACAGAGGCTACCAAGAGACTTACAGCAGCTCTGAAGCAGTTGCAGGAATTTATGACAGAGTGGTTATTGTGTGCATGTGATAACAATATCATGAATTCTCCACAAATGTGGCTTGTATGGGTAGATTTTAAGAAAAAAGCCAGTAATGACTGAGCCAGTCATTCTGTGGCCACATGTAAAAAGGTGTTATGGTCACATGAGACTAAAATTTCATTAATTGGCCTCAACACCAAACAATATGTCTGGCGTAAACTCCATTTTTACAGTAAAGCATGGAGGTGGTAATATTCTGTTATGGGAGTGTTTCTCTGCCAGGATAGAAGAAAAATTGGATGGGGCAACATACTTCAAATTCTTGAGGAAAATCTGCTGTCCTTTTCCAGAAAGTTGGCAATGGGAAAAAGGTTTAACTTACAATGACCGAAAGCACACAGCAAAACTGACCACACAGTGGTTGAAGTGGTCTCTGTCTCTCTGTCTCTCTCAGTCTATTTGACTATCCTGCAGCACCATGGACAAGTCATAAAAACAATGACAAAAAAAAACAAAAAGAGACTTTACCCCCCCAAAAAAGCGGGCTCATATTCCAAAACAATCGTAAACCAAATCGAATTTTCTAATAAGAAAGAATAGAAACTTAAATTATACGTTTGACAGCCCAAAAAATAAATACGTAAAAATAATTAACACAAAATATTAAGTAAAAATAAAACAAATAAACCTGCACTTTACCTTTGATAAGAATCGCGACAGAGCAGTGTTTCTGCTCTGTCACAAGCAGAGAGAAAGAGTGTGTGTGTGTCTGTGAAGGCAAAAGTAGGAGGGGTCTGTGTGTGTGTGTGTGTGTGTGTGTGTGTGTGTGTGTGGGGCACGTGTCCAATGACGCGAGCACACACAGACACAAAGAGCAGGCTGATACAGAGAGAGAAAAAAAATTTTTAACCTCTCTAATGAGACTTGCTTTTGCTTTACACACGCGCTGTACACACACGCATACAGACACAAAATAAAATATGTTTTACGCGCACACACGTGGTCACAGTGTCATAGTAAACAGTACATGCGTGCACGATGTTGATTATACCAGCAAGAGACGCACACTAAGACTCAGCAGGGGAGACGATTACCCACAATTCCGCAGCACAAGAGAAAAACCGTTGGCTCAGTTGTGATGACGTGACGCTCGGCGTCAAAACAAGAAGCACATGCATGATACATGATACTCTGTACTCGTAAACCAAGACTTGTTCATTTTCCAAGTTAAAATTCATTAAAAATCTTTGCTCGTCTTGCGGAACACTCGCAAACCGCGTTACTCGAATCCGAGGTTTCACTGTACTTACATTGATCAGACAAAGGGCCACCCATGCATGTGGGGACCAAAGACAATGCCGCAGACAGAAATGGAGCAAAACCTGCTGAAAAATAGATAGACTGATTCAATTCAATTCAATTTTATTTGTATAGCTCTTAACAATTGACATTGTCGCAAAGCGCCTTTACAGAATTACTTAAGATGGTATGAAATATGAATGTGTATAAATCAAAATGATAAGATTGTCCCTGGTGAGCACGCCGAGGACGACGGCGACAGTGGCAAGGAAAAACTCCCTGAGATGGCAGTAGGAAGAAACCTTGAGAGGAACCAGACTCAACAGGGAACCCATCCTCATTTGGGTGAAAACAGATAGCAGGGATTGATCTGCAGTCATATTGTTTGTTAGTAGGCTGGAAGTTCAGTATAATAGATGTGTTTAAGTTAATATGGAGTCCAGTTCATTTTTGGAGGCTCAGGTAGACTATAGGAAAATCTAGTCCTGAACTATTGAGCAACTGCAGTCATGAGTCCTTAGAGAACAGATGTCAGCATCAGCCGTTTCCAGGACCGTCTTCATGGAAAAGTGGAACCATCCACAGTCGCCACATGCATCCCAGGCAGACCACACGGGGCATCCATGCGACGAGATCTCCAACCAGAAGCAGGACGAGTCAGACAGCTTCAGGGGGCAGAGGAGGTCTGGATCACTGGCAGCTCAGGAGCGACATGTATAGCTCAACAGAGAGACAGAGAGAGGGAAAGAGAGAGAGGGAGAGTGAGAGGAGAAGAAAGAGAAGAGGAGAGAGCAGAAGTGACGAAGAGATGGCTGTTAGTTATGGTCACTGTAACACAATGTATGAAGTGAATTTATATTTAGTGCCGAGTGCAAGCAGGGACCTTGGCAGGACTAACTATGACAGCAAAAGAGAGACTAAAAGGGAGAGTGACAAACCTGAGTGATCAATGAGAGTGAGGAAGACAGCATCTAAACATACCAGTTTACCATAATACTCTACGTCCATG